>CM047808.1:77307190-77792572 GCA_026214975.1 Gentiana macrophylla
GATATTGACAAACCCAGCCATTAAATCACAATAAAACGGGAAAAGAGTAAAGCACGGATCACCTTAGCAAAGACTTCTTCTTCTTCTCCAAATACACAAAGCAACGATCAGACGAGCATCACAGAGCAAAGATCGACGTAAGAAACCTTGAAGCACGGATGAAAATGGTAAGGTAAACATTTCAAATGTATGTTCGTGTTTTAGAAGTAAATATATATATAGCCACGGATAACCTATATTACGAAGAAGTTGGCCATTTTCTACATTTTCTACCGTGAAAAATCGTGGTGGAATAAAAGTTGAGACTAATAAACGGCGCTGCTTAAACAAGCACAAAGGCAAATAAATCGACGCCTAATAGACAAATTTGGTCGACATTTTTCCACATTTATATGTTAACTCTATGTTATGATATATACAAAACACACACATAAAAGAATTCACCATTATTTTATTCTATTATGGTATCGTAGACATTTTGATCCAAGCCTTTCTTTTATTTTCTTTCTCAACACCATCCTCGCAAATCAAACCATATTCATCTTGTTCATTGTGCTATGTCGTACGCTGAGTAACCGGAAAATGTCACAACTCTCAACTCTAGCTTACAAGTCCCACTAAATGAACATCTTCTAATTACCTAGCATATAAACTACAAATACACACTCTCCTAGTCGGATACAAACTTGAAGGTTACGTTGAAGGCACAACGACTTCGCCCAACGGCCACCGTTAATGGAAATAAAACCTCGGCATAATTTGTGGAAAAGGTAGACAATTTGATTCTTAGCACCATTGTTGGTTCCATCTTCCCGATTAATGTCTCTATTGTCAACCACGTAAAATCCTCTCGTGAGGCGGTGGTGCTTTGAAAACCTTTGCCAAGCCATCCTGTAGAATCCAAAGAACTCAAAGCTAATCTCCGAAAACACGAAAGGCTCAATTCAATTTCTCGAGTTTCTTACCTCCATCAAAGGAAGGCGAACGAATTAGCAGCTCTTGGCGCCGCAATTGACCCAAAGAGCTCACTTATATTGTGATGAAGAAACTCGATTAGAATATCCTGATCTTGCAAGGGCAAGGCAAGCCGTGACTCAGCAATTTACGCGGATACGGGGCCTCACACCACGCCACGGCGGATTTCGCAAATCTCTTGTTGCATTCCTCTTACATCGCCTGTATGAATTAATGCTTGAGATTGTACCATGTTGCCCATTACCAATACCGTTCTATCTTTTCCTTCCTCCAATACTTTTAATTTACATGACTTATTATGTGTACTTGATTTAAAAAATCTTGTTTCAAATTCTAAATTGTGCACCTCTAACAATTGTTTCGCTGAATTCTTACCCACTTATTTTCGTGTGAAGGACCTAAAGACCAACACATGCCTCCACTTATAGTGACGTGGCTTGAATCTGATATGTTGAATCCAACTATTTCGCTTGATTGACGCTTGCCGCCTATTGGATGAATTTTGAAGAATTTTATCATCTAAATGAGAGTCGCTTTACATGCTCCATCGATCATGTTTTCATAACAATCGAGGAGCGCCTATATTAGAGATTACTAAAATATATTATATTTATTGTGTATATTCGGTTATAACATCCATTGATTGTGTTTATTCAATGTTTATTTCGTGGGATACGCTTACACTATTGTACTTTGTATAAATTGTAACCTTACAAAAGAAATACAATTATCACTTTTCCAAACTTTATGGCATCGAGCTACCCTAATTTTTCTCCTTTTCTTTTCCAAATAACAACTCTTCTCCCTTCGTGAGTCAAACGACAAAGACTATGTCTACATTATCCGAACAAATGGTGATTGCACTAAGTGAAATACTCTCTTAAACGAATCATGAAAGGTAATCACAAAGATTATCGATTATATTCGTGCCATCCGCACTAGTGGCGAATGAAGCCGATGCTCATGCCGCATTTATCGCCACCATCAGATTCAAGTCTCAAAATCGTAATAATCGCGACCGCTGCGACTCGCAAACCATATCTCGGCAAGTGCCAAATGTGCAAGCTCAGGGACATAGTGTGCCTGGTGCCCCAATTTGAAGTTCGCTCCACTTTTGGCACATCATCTCCACGCCCCTTTCAACTAGTTCGCCTTCGCCCTCAAGCACACATGGCCGATGTCTCCTCCCTGGTTATCCCCAACCTTGGTTTTTGACAGGTGCATTGCACCATGTTACCAACGACTAGCCGACCTTGCCCTCCACTCACCATATACCGGCTCGATTTACATGATGATTGGTGACGGTAATCCTTTTCCATTTCACATATTGCCTCTACTTCCTTTCCTTTCCAACTTAGATTTTCGCCTTAATGATGTCTTATGCATACCGAAATTTCCGTAATTTATTATGAATTTCACAATTTTCCGCATCAATAATGTGTCAATTGAATTTTTTCCGAGGCTTTTCATATGAAGGGAGATTCCCACGGGCAAATGCCTTCTGACAGGACCTGCCAAAGATGACCTTTACACCTGTTCAAGCCTTCCACTGATTGCCTTTGCTTCTTCTGATGCCTCCAAAGACACATGGCATTCTCGTTTAGGCCACCCCACTCTCCCCAATTTATGTTCATTTGTTTTGTTGAAAATTCTTCTTTAAAGAATGTTAATTATAGACATTGTATTGCTTGTCTTTGAAGAAAAGCCATAAGCTACCCTTTGTCTCTTCAACATTAAAGTCTACTCGCCCACTCAAATTTTATTTTCTGATGTTTGGTCTTCTTATTTACAAGATTGACGGCTCCATATATTATGTAATTGTTTCCGGTCATTTCGTAGTAAAGTATATCGTGTGTTATCCTTTATACCGCAAATCTTATGTTGTTACGATTTTTCCTAAATTTAAAACGCCATTGAAATATACTTTGACACCAAAGATTAAAATTTTGTACAATCGATCATCGCGAGGAATTTACTTGTCTACTTAACCTTCATCTCTAAAATGGTATTTCACTTCAATACTCCTCTCGCACACTCCTAAACACAATGTTTACACTGTGGCGCCATCATCTTCACATTGTTGAAACTAGCCTCGCTTTGTTATCACATGCCTTCATGCCCGCCACGATACAAATGCCTTCTTAATCATCGCCTATCTTATTACTCGACTCCCTATTCCAAACCTCGACTTGAAATCCCCTTCATAATAATAATTGACACATCCTTAACTACAAAAAATTACGCACCTTCGGATATCTCTCATGTTCTTGGTCGCATCCTTACACATCTCACAAACTCGACTATCACTCTCGTGTTTATGCCTTTATTGGCTACTCCTTAATCACAAGCATGCACTTTGTCATGCACCACCGACAACCGCCTATATACATCCTCTTTCCGGCTACGACTACCTCTCCCCGACCCTACCCTCTCATTTCGATTCCTCCTTCACCCTCCCACACCGAACCATCCTCTCAATCGAACCACAACATAAAGTCACGCTCCGCCCACATTCTTTCCCCTGGAACCCGAGCCCACCTTTATTTCTTAGGTTCTCGCCTCTCGCTCGACCTCAAGCTTATACAACTCAAAGATGATGCCCTTGTCAAGAACCATACTTGGGAACTTGTCTCGCTGATCATTCGCTTTATGTTGTTGGTTGCGTATGGGTATTTCACACTAAGCACAATGCAGATGGATCCGTTGAACATTATAAATCCCGCCTTGTAGCTAAAGGCTTTCACCAGGGCCCTAGAGTGGTTATTATGAAAATTTTAGCTAGGTGTTCAAACCCAGCACTATACGTGTTGTTCTTAGTCTTCCCATATATCATGGGATGATAACAATGCTTTTCTACGGGTTTTTTATCCGATGTTGTCGACATTCAACAACCTCCGGCTTTCTAATTCCTCGCTTCATTCGCATTATGTCCGTCATCTTCATAAGGCCATTTATAGCCTCAAACAAACCCCTGGCTTGGTATTCGAGCTTCAGACGCTCTTATTGTACAGGTTTATTAATGCCACGGGCCGATGCCTCTTTTGTTCTTCAAACGGGCCTCATGTTTTTATATATTGGTCTACGTTGATGATCTTATTATAACCGGATCGATACCTCCTCGGTCCAATCCTTATACCGATTCACTTGCCGCCCGGTTTTGTCTTAAGGATCTTGGACCACTATCCTATTTTTTGGGGTTGAATTACTTCCACGCCTGATGGATTGCTTCTCTTCCAACTAAAATAAATCCTTGAGCTACTAATAAAGACAAAGAGAAGTTACGACAACTCTATTGCTACCCCGCTACCCATGGATATCTCCACCTCACACCCACCTCGGCACTCCTCTCTCGGATCCTACACTATTCCACAAAGACAGCTTGGGAGTCTTCAAAGATTTGCTTTTCACATGGCCTGATATTATGCTCATGGTAAATAAATTAACATAGTTCATGCATTCCCCACCGATATACACCGGCACTTTTTCAAACGGCTTCCTCGCTTTCATTCGTGATAATTGATGATGGACTCACATCTTCCGCCAAACCCCTTACATTAAATGCCTTTTTCCGATGATGACCGGGTGGAAATCGGAAAGATTGCACGCCGACCGGTGCATATGTTATCTATGTTGGTCGGAATGCGTATCCTGAGTTCCACAAAAGCAACGATCATTGACCGCCCTCCACCGATGCATAATACCAATTTGTCACGACATCGTCGAACTTAAGTGGATTATCTTTCCTTAATGACCTTGGCTATCCACCTCTCATGTACCGCCATCTATTCTCGACAACCTTGGTGCTACGCAGCTCGCTTCAAATCTCATCTTCCATTCTCGCATGAAGCACGCCGCTATTGATTATCATATTATCCAGATCACATTTACCAAGGCATTATTAGTGTCTCATGTGTTTCGATGGTGATCAAATTGCCGACATTCTTACCAAATTGTTGCCTCAAATGACTTTACTTCATTATGCTATAAGTTTTGCTCGCACACGGCAAACAACTTGAGGGGGCTTATTAGAGATTACCAAAATATATTTTATTTAGTGTGTATATTCGTTGTAACTCCCAAGTGTATATTTGTAACGCCTCGCCCCGGACACCGAGTACTTATCCGAAATCAAAATGCTCGCATGCATAATATTAAATAAATAATATTACACGTTAGTCTCTACTACGTCAGATCAAATAAAAGTAAACGGAAGCTAAAAAGACTCGGGTAAATTTTTTTCAATCATCTCGTAATAGAAGTTCAGAACTAGAGAAGGAAATGTAAAGTTATTACATCCAAACTAAACCAACGTAATCCAAAATTGTAATTTAATTCCAAAGTACTAAAAGTAAACTACTAGTTCCAATAACCCAAATCTACTTAAATAAACTTAAATAAACAAATAATAAAAGAAGGTCTTCAAGTCCGCGCCCTCAAACGTCGCCATCAAAGTCCTCCTCGAACTCATCATTTACCTGCTCGCCTTCTCTCCCCAAACACATAAATAAACATGCACTTTAGGTAAGTACAATGTACAAAGTAATAAGTTTGGCTACAATATAATTAAGGTTTATTATTAAAAGATTTGCCTTAATCGAGACCGACTGATCTAGTGGTTCACTACATGCCCATCGACACGCCGTGACAATACGCTTCTAACTTAGCTTATCTTTGTTACATCATTACTCAAGGACACAATTCATGGTGAAAAATTCCACCCCGAGATATACTTGCCAACTACGGTGATTAGCACCGTAGTCCCGGATCTCCCCGGTATGCATATACGCTCGATGGATTTCCTCCACTACCCTTCACCTTTGTGCCAGAGAGTGTTATCCACCTTTATGAACGATCACATCGCCGACTTGAATCAAGGCTCAACCAAGAATAGATGACGCTTAAGCTTTTACTACTCTTATGTATTTATTATTGTGAATTAACTAGCCACCTAAGTGTTTTCAAGTAAGCTTCCTCTCATCTCCTACTCTGCATTTAGACCACTAGACACGGACAAGGCCTAGCATATACACGCACATTGATGAACTCTAGTTCATCAAAGCACAAGCCCTTTCATGCCCTTCCGACGGATCCAACTTCAACTCCCTTTAACAAGACATTCGGTGTTTTAATCGAACGAATCGTAAACTCAATCGGGTCTTGTTCATATTTAATTAGTGCTATTTAGTCATGAATTAAGGTTTAAAATTCAAAACATAGCTTAAAACAACATTACATAGAAAATCGGGCAATGCGTAGATTATCTCGAATGCGACGCATTGAACTCGCTGCACTTATTCTAAGCAACTCAGATCGTGAATGCGTGTGCATTGCTAGCCAACGCGACGATCTTACGCAGTAAAAGGCCTAAAACCTCGCTTTTCTAGCCTTAACGATCTCTACTGCTTTCAAAACATCTTGCACATGAATTATAGCAGTAAAAACAAAGAGAAAAACAAGTCTTTTAAGATCCGAAACAAAACTTAATCCTCAAACATCATCTAAGCTTAAAACTTGATACAATACGCATTCAAAACATGATCTATTCCACTCTAAACCACAATTAGATTGTAGGAAGAGCATCTTGCCTTTAGCAAGCTTATTCCAACAGCAAAAACTTAGAAAAACAGCAGCCTAAACCGATCTTTTTCTTATCAAAGCTTCAACTTTCTTCAATCAAAACGCTTTTCTTCACAACGATTCCGGCGCCTACTCGATCCAAAACCGCTGAGAATCGACTTAGCAATTGATGAAAAATCCTCACTTCTAATTCCTGCCCACACACGCAGTAAAAATTTAGGAGGTGGAGAAATCTGATTTTATTAGGTTATAAGAATTGTGGGGATTTATTTTCCTTAAATAACAAATCCCAAAAAAGGATAAAGATCTTATTATCTTCCTTTATCATAAAAACTGATTTATCAAATAAAAAAGATAAAGATCTTATTATCTTCCTTTATCATAAAAATCGATTTATCAAATCAAAAAAAGATAAAGATCTTATTATCTTCCTTAATCATAAAATCAGATTTTACTCCTTAAATATATACATATATATCTAAATATATATATATATATAATTTAACAAATACTTAAACTCCGAATAAAAGGAACCGAACTCTCATATTTCGCTTTTCAAAATGACACGCCTCGCTCTTTTCCCAAAAAATCGGAATATTACATTCTTCCCCTTAAAAGAGTTTCTGCCCTCGAATCTTAGGAAATACCTGGTAAGTCCACAAAATCTGGGAACTCGCTGATCATATCGTCCTCAACTTCCCATGTAGCTTCATCCGGTGAATGATTGCTCCATTGCACCATAACTAAAGGAATCAACCGCCTCTTAATCATCTTTTACTTCCGGTCCAAAATTATGGTCGGTGTCTCATTGCATGAAAGATTATCCCGAGAACCTCTCGATGAATCAGAGTCTCAATATCCGCCTTTGTCAAACACTTCTTTAACATTGAGACATGAAACTCATTGTGGACTCTCGACATCGATTCTGGTAACTTGAGTTTGTAAGCCAAAGGTCCAATTTTTTCTAGAATCTCAAAAGGTCCAACATACCTCGGGCATAGCTTTCCTTTGTCCAAAGCTGTTCACTCCTTCATTGGTGAAGCTCAGATAAACTCTTTCACCAACTTCAAACTCGAGGGGGTCTTCTAACATATGCCCAACTTTTTTCGCCTGCCTTGAGTCGCTTTCTGATTCTTCTTAACCAATCGAACCCTTTCCTTAGCTTGCTCAACCAATTCCGCCCGGTGATTTGTCTTTCCCCGACTACATCCCAAAACAAAGCATGCTTCTACATCTTCTTCCATAAAAGCTTCAAACGGTGGCATGCCTATACTTGCATTATAACCAAGTGTTATAGACAAACTCCGATATGTGTAGGTAATCATACCACGATCCACCTACTTCCAAAACAAAAGCTCTCAACATATCTTCAAGTGTTTGATAGTCCTCTCGCTGATCGCTCCATCCGTCTGAGGATGAAAGTCCGTACTCAAATCCAACTTGGTTCCAAAAGTCGCTTGTAAACTTTTCCAAAATCGATCGACTAACCTTGAATCGCGATCCAAACTATCGAGATAGGTACTCCATGTAACTTCACTATATTATCCAAGTATATCGCCGCCATTTTCTTCAAGGGCATATCAACTTTATATGGTAAGAAATGAGCGGATTTGGTCAATCTATCCACAATCACCCAAATCGCATCATTACCGCTTCTCGCCTTAGGTAAACCGTGATAAAGTCCATAGTAATCTTATCCCACTTCCATTCCGGGATATCCAATGGCTTAAGCATTCTTCCCGGTCCTCTATGTTCTGCTTTAACCTTATGGCAAGTATCACACTCTACAATGAACTTGGCTATCTCCAGTTTCATCGAGGGCCACCAAAACCTTTCTTTCAATTCTCGATACATTTTAGTAGCTCCCGGATGAACCGCAAAAGCAATCCTATGTGCCTCTTCCATGACTCTCTGTCTTAAATCACCCACGTTAGGTACACACAAACGATCCTGATACCAAAGATTCCCCATTCTTATCTTACACATATCCAACCATAGGCTTTTCCCTTGCAACTCGTGATCAAGTCAACCAAAACTGGTCTTCATCTTGTTTTTCCCGAATGTCATCCATCAACTCGCACCTTGCTAACAACGGTGCCACAAATCGCTGGTCTTCAATCTGATCAAAGCTTCGATTCTCACCATCTAACCTTTCTACAACACCTTCAACGCTTGAAACCTCAAACACCGGTTTTTCGCTTCAAGGCATCACCACTACATTTGTTTTTACCCGATGATATCAATCTCCAAGTCATAATCCTTACTTAACTCCAGCCATCTCCTTTGTCTCATATTCGTGTTTTCCCGGTAAAGAAATACTTCAAACTCTTGTAATCGTGAAGATCCTGGCCTTAACTCCATACTGTAGTGCTCAAATCTTCAAGGCAAACACAACCGCCGCTAACTCCAAGTCATGGATTGGGTAATTCTTCTCATGCACCTTCAACTGCCGGGATGCATAAGCAATTACCTTCCTCCTCGCATCAACACACAACCTAAACCTTGTCCCAAGCATCCGTAAACGCCATAATTATCAAAGATCTCCGAATCGCCAAAATCGGGTCAGAGTCAACCTCTTCTTTAACGCCTCAAAAGCATTTTCACACTCACCGTCCACTAACTTCACATCCTTTTGAGTGAGCCGGGTAAGTGGTGTAGCTATCTTTGAGAAGTCTTGTACAAACTTCCTATAATAGCCACCAAACCGAAAACTTCTAACCTTAAACGGTAGTCGGTCCGACCACTTCTCAATCGCTTCAATCTTTTCCGACCAACCTTAATGCTATCTCCGTAAATGACATGACCCAAGAAACTCACTTGATCCAACCAAAAGTCGCACTTCGAGAACTTAGCATAACCTGGTTCTTCTTTATTGTATCCAAAGACTATCCTTAAGTGTTCTTCATGTTCCTTCTCATCCTTAGAGTATACAAGGATGTCATCAATGAACACTATCACAAACTTGTCCATGTATGGCGTGAAAACACGCTGCATTAAATCCATAAATGCAGATGGAGCACCGTGAGTCCAAAAGGCATAACTAAGAACTCATAATGTCCATACTTGCACTAAACGCCGCCTTCGTATATCACCACTTTGATCTTCAACTGGTGATATCTCGACCTAAGATCAATCTTGGGAAATACCTCTTGCCTTGCAAATCAAGTTAAACAAATCATCAATCCTTGGCAAATGGTACTTATTCTTGATGGTCGATTGTTTAGCGCCTCGTAATCTATGCATATCCTCATGCTACCATCTTTCTTCTTAACAAACAACACTGGGCTCCCAAAGGCAGGTACTAGGCTGAATTATGTTCCTCTCGAGCATATCCTGTTGAGCTTTAAACTCTTTCAATTCAGCCGGTGCCATTCTATAGTGGTGCCTTAGCAATCGGTGCCGCCCCTGCATCAACTTGATCTCAAATTCAATTTCTCTATCGTGCATGTTTCCGGTAACTCTTTCCGAAACACCTCGGGTATTCCTTGACTATAGGGGTTTCCTCTAACTTAGGCTTCACTTGTTCCACATCCACTGCACAACAACAAGTAGCCTTCACAACCCTTCCGACAAGCTCTCAAAGCCTTAATCGAAATTATAGGTGACGCCTCCTACTAGGCTTGTAGATGTTACCTTGATAAGTCTTATCTGTTCTCCCGGTATCTTAAAGGTCACCCTCTTTTCTATAATCCAAGTGGACAAAATTCTCGGATAACCAATCTATTCCAAGAATCACATCAAAATCCTAAAAGTCCAAAACCTCAAATCACTCCTCGCAATCAAAGATTTTCCAACTCGAACCTCTACCTGAGGTATCAACTTGGTAACCTTAGTCACTTTACATAAAGGAGTTGTTATCTCCAAAGTGTTTCTTAAAGGTTCCATTGGTAAGTTAAGCTTCTTAGCTACCTTAGTTGACACAAAGGTGTTAGACGCTCCCGTATCAAACAATGCCGTAACTGCTAAGTTTTCTAGAATTATTGTACGTAGGATGTTAATTAATTTATTTAAATACAATACAACATGATTTAAATCGTGCTATAAAGTACTCTAATAAACTAAAATAAACAAAAAGGTACCTGAAATAACGTTATTGTCTGGTTCAGCCATCTCAAAGATCCACTCGCAAAACTCGAATCGCGACTTGGGTCGCTTTTCCATTTCCTTGCCTCTGAATATTCGAGCTCCCCTTTGTTGGACACATCTTAGAAAAGTGCCCTAGATCTCCGCAGTAGTAGCAGCCACTTGTATTAGCCATACACTCACCTGAGTGATTCCTATTGCACTTAGAGCAAACTGGTGCTCCGGTTGAAGGTTTACTTGCTGCAGGGTCGTTGTCTTCTTGAGATTCGCTGGGTGCTCCTCGGTTAATACCTTGGCTCATGCCAAAATTCCTCTTATTCCCTATAACAACTCGTGACCTTCTTTTCTCAATGTCTACCTCTAAGGCCTTATTCAACAACTCACCATATTCTTAGTCGTGGAAACCCAACATACCAGATCAGATTCGATAGGCTAGGCCTTCCTTGTAAAGAGCCATCTTTTCTCTTCAACCTTCATCGCCTCTGGGTAGAATCTTCCACTGCTAAACTTGTTGGTGTACTCGAGATATCGCCATAAAGGTGCCCCCGCTAAGCTTTAAGAACTCGGCTTGCCATGTGTCCGTCAGACTGCTTTCGAAAATACTGCTGTAAAACATCACTTTGAAGCCTTCCCAATCCTTTACCTTGACATTACTACTTTGTATAGCATCAATCCAAGCTTCACCGCGCCAAAAGGAAACTAACCGCCAACTAGGCCATCTCGCATTCAAGAACATGTGTATTCCTCGCAAGCCTTTTCAAACATCTTAACCATTCTTCACCTTCAAATGTTCTACATTCCCATAGAAGTTTTCAACCCGATTCCTTCTCAATCTTGTATACCACCAATCGGTGGTGCTTGCTCAAGTGCCGGTCTAATCTGGTGGGGCTTTTGGATAAACCTGCAGGTATCCATAGTGGTATTTCCAAATATTGAAACAGGGGTTGATGGAAACCGTAAGGTGGGTAACCAAGACCTTGTTGATGGTCAAAACGGGTGAAGGTGGTACAAGAGGGTCGAGGAGTGTGACCCAACTGGAGGAGGGTAAAAGGTCTGATGTTGTTGATGAGAAAACAATGGTGGAGGAGGGTAGCTCACTGGTGGGGGATAGATATTTGTTGCTGGGGGTACGTAGAAGGGTGGAATGTCCCCTATCACGGTGACATGTACCGGTGCTTCTACAGGCTCTCCATAAATGTAGTTGTACCTTGGTGGAGGGTAACTTACTGGTGGCGGTACTAAACCCGCTGGAACGTCACTTACCAAGGAAAACTGAACCGAACTTCCCACATGCCATTGTGGGTGTTGCTCCTGAACTCCATTGAGATCGTGGAGTAGGGGTTGCAGTATGAGGGGGTGGAGTGGGGCTCGGATGAGGTGAAGGATTCTGCCTCACGAAACCGCCTCTAACAACCGGTGTAGACTCTCGACATACTCCTCAAGCTTCAGATCGCGCCTGTTCTCGTGAACACCATCTTGATGATCGCAGAGAACCAAAACGTTACTAAAAGGTCTAAAGAAAACTTATCTTAATAGAAAGAAAGCCTAAAAGACTCTTCTCTCTCGATACCAACCGTAAGGCCCATCGACTCGGGTAATCAAACGCTCATCGACTCGGTAACGCCCGCTCCCGACACCAAGTCCTTATCCGAAATCAAACGCTTGGGTACATGATGACGGTCAAATTATACCCGTAAATGTCATCAACATTATCCTTAAATCGAGATTCATAATGTATATTTCGTGATTAAATCACTCGCTTATATTTATTATTTAATGTTAAGTGATTATTAATATGATATTTGGTATTTAGCCGCTTTCATTATTAAAAGCCGATTTATTGTAGCGATAAATGCCGATTTTGTAGATCACTTACAAATCAGAGGATAAATGTCATTCAATCAATGATCTCAAGATAATAGAGGAAGAAAATCGGAGCATTAAATGAAAGATTAATCGATCAACACTTAAAGCCGCAAAGTGGGGAACAATATAGACGAGAAACGCTTAACGCTGCGCAGAAGAAGGCTCGGTCGACCGAGCCTATCCATTCGGTCGACCGAGTATGTCGGCTCGGTCACTTTTCGGATTTTTTCGTATTTACCTTCTAGATCCTTCATAAGTCGGCAGAAACTCCTATGTAAGCAGCAGCTACGAGAAATTGAAAAACACACCAACACATCACTTCATTCTTTCTTCAATATTATAGCTTTGATACAATGTAGAATAATTTGAGGGTTTCAAAGCAATTTAAAGGTCGCAATATGTAAGCCTTTATTTTTCTGCTTTTCTTTTAAGTAATTAATCCCTCCCAATTATGCTTTATCGCTTGAATTAGTTAATCATAGCTAGATGATGTAGATCTAGGCCGTGACGTTAGTGGATGTGGCTTACTCTTCTCTATGGGGATCCCATAACCTACGCCATACACTTAGTTTCTATCCATGAATCTGTATTGTTTAATTAATGCGCATCTATGTTAGTTTATATGAATGCTTTATGAATTATCGCTTAATCCTATTGTGTATGATGAAACGCCGAGAGATACGCTCAGTGGATGTAATCTGGGATGAAATTGATTCGGGTGACCGAATGAGTTCACTCGGTCGATCGAGCCCACCTATTCGGCCTAATCGAGCCCCGGTTCATCGCTTATTTTCGCCACGCCTTTATGGTAGGTTTAGCCTAGTTGAATTTATTATCTCAAGAGGTATGGCTATGGCTACGTTATCGCTTAGTTGAATTAAAACGTAAAAAGGAAATACCAATATAAAACTCTGTAGGCTTATGAATTGCTCTTCGGACGCTCGCCGCTATTCAGGTAGGTTTATATTTGGGAATTGCATGCACCGCTATACGTCGTCAGAGATTAGCATGAGACTATAACTTGGTAAGTGCTAGTTGGACGAGAGCTTGAGTGATCGTTAGGAAGTACGCCTAACCACCGGAATGTTTTCAAACGAGGTGTACGGTCAATATCGGCATCCCTAGAGTCGTAAGCGTGTGAGTTATAGGCGAGATGGAGGCACTAAAAGCGCTAAGTCACGAACAATATCACAGTTGATTTAGTGACTTACCGGTGCTAAGTCAAGTTAAAGAGGATGACTCCGTGAGCCAATCTAAGATAGATACAAACGGATTGACAAGCTAATAAGTTCGGGCTTTATTATATAAATTATCTAGGTCCAAACGATAAAGACTATAATTGGGGAGGTTAATTACGCTGTGTCGAGTCGTGTCTTTATCTTTTCTTGTCCTTTGTTGGTCGTAGACCGCTTCTATGTCCTTGACATGTTTAATTAATTGTTTGTATATAAGATGATCCACAATTGGTTCCCGTGGGATCGACCTTGATTCACTATAGCTATACTACGATGGGCCTAGTCCTCTTGCTAGTATTGGTTTATGGTGGTCAAGTATATTATAACCCGATTGATCCCGATCAAGTTTTTGGCGCCGCTGTCGGGAACCAATGGTCAATTTTATATATAAATACTTTTTATTCATGTCGAAGTTTTCTGCTTTTAGTCTGCTTTTACGCTTTTGAGTCCTCCGTTGTCTCGCTTCTCGTCTAAAATTCCAGATTCTAAAAAATTAAAAAATATTTATTCGGTCGAATCGAGAGACCTCATTCGGCCGAATTGAGAATTTATAATTTTTTTTTGTTTTGTTTTGTTTTGTTCTTGTTCGCTTACACGGTTTCGATTTGTGTTTTTCGAGTCCTGAATTTCGCGGTCTCGCTTATCCTCAGATGTTTAATCCGTAAGTCCGATAGCAAAGCATGGGAGACCATGTTAAATTCGCCCACGGTCTGTTTTGTTTTTCTTCTATTTGCAGAAACCAGGGTAGCAATAATCTGAGTCAGTAATTTTTCAAGGGCGCTGAGAAAATAACCTAGCAAACATGTGGAGCTTCGAATCTAAGATGGGAAAAGCAATGGAAGCAATACATTTAAAGCACCAAGATGGCTCCGAAAAAATTTTAAAGGTTTAAATTCTTCGTGGTACAATGTTGAAGGCAAGGTACTACCTTTTTTTTTGCTTATGTTTTACTACCTTTTGGTTTTTTTTGAGCATAAGTTAGCCTATACATGAACCTTAGTATGAATCTTAGCCCGGAGTTGGTTCATAAGATTAATTTTATTAGTGTCGAAGGTTTTGCCCCAAATCTGTCTCATCTAGATGGTGTAGGGAAACATGTAGTCGTTGAAAGGAAGCAAAGTGAATAAAGAGTTCCTCGTAGTTCTATCAAAATCTCATTGTCCTATGCATGAGATTGCTTTCACCGCCAGGGGAGCAACAAATTGTGTAGTTTAAGCATTCACAATCTAAAGAAGACGTTGAGTTTTGAGAGAACACAATCTTCGCTGCTGAAGTTTTATGGTGATGGCTTCTCGTGAACCCACCTTAAATGTAAACGAGATTATGCTTTGGGTGACAATTTAGAAATCGGAGACTCTTAGTACATTGGTTCGAAACGGTCTAACCATGGTCGGGCGAGTTTAACCGAGCCTCGGCTCAATCGACTTCTCCACGATGATGTACGTTATGCCAGCCTCCACAAGACTTAGCATAGCCGATAAGCCTTCGGGCTAAACGGGCTTAATCTTGACGGATTGGCCTCGAATCGTCACATATGTTCCAACGAATAAGACGGCATAGGCTTGCCTACATAACCGACCTTATTCAGAGTACTTTGATTCATTGTTTCTTATTGTCAAGGCCAAAACCGTAATTTTAACCGAATTCACCAATTCCTAAAACGAGAGCCGAGGTAAGAGCTTTGTATAAATGGTATGGATAAATGTCGTTTCCTAGGTCTCACAACCAAGGGAATGGTATTAATCCGCAACAGCGACAACCCACCTCTTATAGTTTTCAGAGGGGTCAATATCTCGTGATCCAAGAATAATGACTGACAAGGATACTGTTTGGAAAGTCGAGCTGAGGACTTTAAACGCAGAACTACTTCTTTAAAACCCTTAGGATTTCTTTTTAGGATTTTAGGTTTTCTGTTTTCTTTGAGTCAAATAAGAGTAATGTGAAATATGTTGAGGTTTTTTATTTTGCCGTGTTCCGATGGCCATTGGGCTAAGGATGTGCAAAATTTTTTTACTCAATATAGGCCACGTGAAATAGAGTTCCGTAGGGGAGTCGAAAAATTGCTAAAGAAAAGGAAATTTAGCAATCAACCTTAAGATGGAAGCATTAAGAGAGCTTGAGAATTATTGAAAATGTAACAGAGAATGATTGGTGCGAACAAGAACAATTTTGGTCAAATTCTAAAAAATTTTAGGTGATCCAAGTGAAAATACAAAGTGGTGTGCAATTCATTCTGCAATTATCCTTATCTTTCCCTTTACACATTTTCACCTTCAAACTTTTCGATCCTCTCACCAATCTGCCCCAACAGTTCACATTTATCACCATACTTTCATCGCCTCTCTCTCTTTCCATCCGTTTCACTCTCCCACCCAATCCCATTCCTTTAAACAATTCTCAATCCCAAAAACACAATTTCTTACCCACCCTTTATATTTTCTTCCCATCCTTATGTGTATCTTTTTCTAAACCAATCATACTCTCAACCTCCATTTTGTTTACAAAATACCTTTGTGTTGCGGAATTTGAAATATTGCTAAGCTTTAATGATTATCTTTTATCATTTTGATTTTCATGATCCTAGTTGAGGTAAGTGTAGCTCTGACCCTAGCTAGATTTTAAAGGTTTTTGGTCTCGATCCAAGTACAACTTATCTTTCTACCGGAGTTTTAAATTTACATTTTTTCCGTCTATTCCGGCATTTCTAGATGATAAGTTTTGTTCTACATTATCATACCGACGACCTTGTTGATGACGGTTATGACTTTTACGTGATACATTGGGTTATTCGTAATTTCGAGGAGTAGCTACATCTCCTAAGTTGTTGATATCCAATGCAAGTTTAGAAGTTTTCGCGCTAAGTATTTGATTTTATCGTTATCCTCTAGGTCGCATTTCATCCGTTATACCTTACCAAGTTTCTCTTTCCTGGATTGAATACCTTTTCGATCGAGTCACCCTCGTGTGTTTTCCCACGCCGGGTAATGCTTTTGATCTTTGTCTTCCACCCGGTTTTAAGAATATTTAGGCGGTGGAGGTTGTAGATGAAGACTACCATCTTTAGTTGCTTGTTTCTTTCTCTTTCTATTTAGTATTTTTCTTGTCTTTGGTTGTATAAAATAAAGTGGCTTAAAATGTTTTTCGGTATTCATACCTAATTACTGCCACATTATTTTATAACTTCCATAGACATGGTGTTATTAACGGTTTCGTGGAGTTTGTCTGCTTATACAGGTTTTCACTTGCTTCTCCACAACGTGCTGACATTTACTCCGATATTGTTCCTTTACTTGGGAGCCGTTTCCAGAGCTAAGTCTTTTTCTTAAATTCTCATTTATTTTTGTCATTGAGGACAATGCCATGTTTAAGTGGGGGGTAGGAGACTTAGCTATGCTATGTTATGATTGAAATTTGAATGAAACGGTAGAAAAATTGAAAATTTGAAAATTTGAATACATACCATATTATTTATCTCGCACTTTAGAATTGTGAGTTCCTAGCTAAGAATTGATAGGAAACAAACCAAGTTTCATGAGTACGTGATCATTTTATACTTATGTTAAGTAAATTTAAGGATATTCATGCCCGTTTTTGCGAGTAGTTATTCATTATTCAATTACTCAATCTGTGAATCGAGTATACCGCGCAAATCATAATAACTGAAGAAATTATGTGTACATTGCATAGATGATTGGTTATGTAGACTTAGTGTCGATACTTATTGGCTGATGTATTCTTATCTTCTAGCCACAAAAGCGGAATAATAAGCTTGAGACGTACCTGTGTTTTAGCAAAATGTTAAACACTGGGCTTGTAGTAACATTACCAAAGTAGCCCCGCGCTTGTGGTAATATTCGATGCTATAAATGATCTAAGATAGGGGGATACTCTAAAAAGTTTTCTTCCTAGAGATTAATAGTATTTGAAAAATATGAAGATATGAAAAAATATTCAACTCTTTAAGAGGCTTTGAGTAGTACTCGGTCTCCAAGTCCAAAATCCCTATAGATACGCTTCTTGCTTATTGCTCTAGTGCTCTAACCATTGCGAGGCATAAGAAGTATGAATGCTGCCGGGTTGGTAGGTTGAGATTATGGGTTAGCATAAACTCTAATCTTGCCACTAATATATAAAACTAAATGCACATGCACACATCACTTGATTCATAGTCAAGAGTGAATAATGGATATCTTATGAGCATGACTAGTATGAG
Source organism: Gentiana macrophylla (assembly GCA_026214975.1). NCBI lineage: Eukaryota > Viridiplantae > Streptophyta > Magnoliopsida > Gentianales > Gentianaceae > Gentiana > Gentiana macrophylla. The sequence goes on from CM047808.1 coordinate 77,325,140, forward strand.
TTGACTTGAGTTTCTTGGGTAAGTATGATTTGACTATAGAAAATGTTGTCTTGGGAATGACTTATTGATGCTTTGTTCGGGACGATCAAAGTCTCAGTGGGGGTAGTTGATGACGGTCAAATTATACCCGTAAATGTCATCAACATTATCCTTAAATCGAGATTAATAATGTATATTTCAGATTAAATCACTCGCTTATATTTATTATTTAATGTTAAGTGATTATTAATATGATATTTGGTATTTAGCCGCTTTCATTAATAAAAGCCGATTTATTGTGCAATAAATGCCGATTTTGTAGATCACTTACAAATTGGGAGGATAAATGTCATTCAATCAATGATCTCAAGATAATAGAGGAAGAAAATCGGAGCATTAAATGAAAGATTAATCAGATCAACACGAAAGCGTGTAGTGGGGAACAAGATAGACGAGACAAACGTTTAACGAGTGCAGAAGAAGGCTCGGTCGACCGAGCCTATCCATTCGGCCGACCGAGTATGTCGCTCGGTCACTTTTCGATTTTTTCAGATTTACCTTCTAGATCCTTCATAAGTCGGCGTAAACTCCTATGTAAGCAGCAGCTACGAGAAATTAAAAAACACACCAACACATCACTTCATTCTTTCTTCAATATTATAGCTTTGATACAATGTAGAATAATTTGAGGGTTTCAAAGAATTTAAGGGTCGCAATATGTAAGCCTTTATTTTTGTTTCTTTCTTTTAAGTAATTAATCCTCCCAATTATGCTTTATCGCTTGAATTAGTTAATCATAGCTAGATGATGTAGATCTAGGCCGTGACGTTAGTGGATGTGGCGACTCCTTGTCTATGGGGGATCCCATAACCTACGCCATACACTTAGTTTTATCCATGAATCAGTATTGTTTAATTAATGCGTATCTATGTTAGTTTATATGAATGCTTTTACTAACCATCGCTTAATCCGCTGTGTATGATGAAACGCCGAGAGATACGCTCGTGGATGTAATCTCAGGATGAAATTGATTCGGTGACCGAATGAGTTCACTCGGTCGATCGAGCCCACCTATTCGGCCTAACCGAGCCCCGGTTCATCGCTTATTTTCGCCACGCCTTTATGGTAGGTTTAGCCTAGTTGAATTTATTATCTCAAGAGGTATGGCTATGGCTACGTTATCGCTTAGTTGAATTAAAACGTGTAAAAAGGAAATACCAATATAAAACTCTTAGTAGGCTCATGAATTGCTCTTCACGGACGCTCAAATGCTATCTAGGTAGGTTTATATTTGGGAATTGCATGCACCGCTTATACGTCATCGTAGATTAGCATGAGACTATAACTTGGTAAGTGCTAGTTGGATGAGAGCTTGAGTGATCATTTAGAAGTACGCCTAACCACGTGAATGTTGCCTCAGACGAGGTGTACGGTTAATATCGGCATCCTGTAGTCGTAAGCGTGTGAGTTATATGAGATGGAGGCACTAAAAGGCTAAGTCACGAACAATATCACAGTTGATTTAGTGACTTACCGGTGCTAAGTCAAGTTAAAGAGGATGACTCCGTGAGCCAATCTAAGATAGATACAAACGGATTGACGCTAATAAGTTCTGGCTTTATTATATAAATTATCTAGGTCCAAACGATAAAGACTATAATCGGGGAGGTTAATTATGTTGTGTCGAGTCGTGTCTTTATCTTTTCTTGTCCTTTGTTGGTCGTAGACCGCCTATGTCCTTGACATATTTAATTAATTGTTTGTATATAAGATGATCCACAATTGGTTCCCTCGTGGGATCGACCTTGATTCACTATAACTATACTACGATGGGCCTAGTCCTCTTGCTAGTATTGGTTTATGGTGGTAAAGTATATTATAACTCGATTGACTCTGATCAAGACGCATAATATTAAATAAATAATATTACACGTAAGCCTCTACTACGTCAGATCAAATAAAAGCAAACGGAAGCTAAAAAGACTCGGTAATTTTTTTCAAACTTCTCGTAATAGAAGTTTAGAACTACAAAAGGAAATGTAAAGTTATTACATCCAAACGAAACCAACGAATCAAAAATTTTACTTAATTCCAAAGTACTAAAAGTAAACTACTAGTTCCAATAACCCAAATCTATGAAATAAACTTAAATAAACAAATAATAAACAAGGTCTACAAGTCCGCGCCCTCAAACGCCGTCATCAAAGTCCTCCTCGAACTCATCATTTACCTGCTCGCCTTCTCTCCTACAAATACATAAATAAACAAGCATTTGAGGTAAGTACAATGTACAAAGTAAGAAGTAGTGTTTACAATATAATTAAGGTTTATTATTAAAAGATTTGCCTTATCGAGACCGACTCGATCTAGTGGTTCACTACATGCCATCGACACGCCGTGACTATACGCTTCTAACTTAGCTTATCTTTGTTACATCATTACTCAAGGACACAATGCATGGTGAAAATTCCACCACGAGATATACTTGCCAACTATGGAGATTAGCATCGTAGTCCCGGATCTCCCGGTATGCATATACGCTCGATGGATTTCTCCATTACCCTTCTTCACTTTATGAGCCAAAAGAGCGCTGTCCACCTTTTATGAACGATCACATCGCCGATTTGAATCGCTGCCTCAACCAAGAATAGAAGACGTTTTAAGCTTTTACTACACTTATGTATTTATTATTGTGAATTAACTAGCCACCTAAGTCTTTTCAAGTAAGCTCCCTCTCATCTCCTACTCTCGTACTTAGACCACTAGACACGGACAAGGCCTAGCACATACATAGACATTGATGAACTCTAGTTCATCAAAGCACAAGCCCTTTCATGCCCTTCCGAAGGATCCGAACTTCAACTCCATTTGAGAGTACATTCAGTGTTTTAACTGAATGAATCAGAAACTCAATTGGGGCTTGTTCATATTTAATTAGTGCTATTTAATCATAAATTAAAGTTTAAAATTCAAAACATAGCTTAAAACAACATTACATAGAAAACTTGGGCAATGCGTGCCCATTACTCGAATGCGCACATTGAACTCCGCCGCACTTATTCTAAGCAACTCAGATCAGAATGCGCGCATTGCTAGCCAACGCAGAGGCATCCTACGAGAAAAAGCCCTAAAACCTTTTTTCAACCCTTAACGATCTCTCATTGCTTTCAAAACATCTTGCACATGAATTATAGCGTAAAAATAGTAGAAAAACTTATCTTTTAAGATCCAAACAAAACTTTATCCTTAAACATCATATAAGCTTAAAACTTGATATAATATGCATCCAAACATGATCTATTCTACTCTAAACCACAATTAGATTGTAGGAAGAGTTTCTTACCTTTAGCAAGCTTATTCCAACAAAGAAAACTCGTAAAAACAAAGAGCTAAAACCGATCTTTCTCTTATCAAAACTTCAACTTTCTCGCAATCAAAACGCTGCCTTCTTCACAACGATTCCGGCGCCTACTCGATATGAAAACCGCTGAGAATCGATTTTAGCAATTGATGAAAACCCTCACCCTAATTCATTGCCCACACACGCAGTAACACAATTTGTGAGATGGAGAAATCTGATTTCTATTAGGTTATAAGAATCATGATTTATTTTCCTTAAATAACAAATCCAAAAAAAAGGATAAAGATCTTATTATCTTCCTTTATCATAAAAATATCGATTTATCAAATCAAAAAGATAAAGATCTTATTTATCTTCCATTATCATAAAAATCGATTTATCAAATCAAAAAAAGATAAAGATCTTATTATCTTCCTTAATAATAAAAATCAGATTTTCCTCCTTAAATATATACATATATATCTCGAAATATATATATATATATATATATAATTTAACAAATACTTAAACTCCGAATAAAATGAACCTAACCCAATATTTCGTTTTCACAAAATGACACGTCTGCCCTTTTCCAAAAATCGGAATATTACACTATTCTGTACTTATTTTGTGGGATATGTTCACACTATTGTACTCTTGTATATATTGTAACCTTACCAAAGTAATCACTTTTCCAAGTCCTTTAGTCTATTAGGCTTTTGCCTATAAATGAGGTGTATTCCCTGTTGTGAAACGATTTATCACTCTTTGGTTCTAGAGAAATTCTTTCATCAAACTTTTGTCTACAATTCTACATGATTTTGATGAGGGTCATTCTCTTAATTGAAGACAAAATTTGGAGAGATGGAGATTAATGTCAAAAAGATTAACGTGATTGTTATAGATAAGAGTTTAATTTAAATAAAAGAGTTTATGATTTGTTTTGAATTAATCTTGGGATTTGATATATAAGAATATTTTCAATATTTTTTTATCTCTTTTTTTCTACAATATAAAAGGGAAGGAATGTAATAATTGACTCAATTCAATAAAAACAAAGTTGGGAGTCTTTTATTTTTTCCGCTCTGCTGGCGATTTTCTTTACCCATTTGTTTGTTTCTATTACATTGTCTTTATTGTAAAATTTAGAAGTAAGAATTTCATAAAAATTATACTCTTTTGGACCACAGTGTCTTTTTCTTCATTTAGATGCACTGAGGGTCTAAATCATAAACAATTGAGGGAATCTACCAAAATAATTAAAATGAAAACTATGTTGGGAAAAAAAAAAAAAACCAATGAATACACAAGATTTATTACAAATTTATAAAGTAGATAAACCAATGAATACACAAGATCTTACGGTTGATACAAGTTCTATGTGAAAATCATTTCTATGTCTAACTTCGTATATGAAATTCTCAAGTTGATCATTAAGAGCACAAACATCAACTTCCGAAAAAATCATATGGATCGAAATGAACTAAGTTGAGTCGATATTTCCCAATTAAAAATAAAAAGATTTAACTAGATCAAAACATATACTGTATTTGCGATGCAACATGAACAATTGGTTCATTCTTATTTATTTTTATTTTTATTTTTAATTAATTAAATAAACGAGACAAATTTAGTGCCGGGTTTTGATCCAATGAATATGGGGCCATTTATAAGGGCCTTTACTAGTTGCACTAGGAACAATTTCCTAATTCTTTTAGGGAAAACAATCCTTTAGGTTTTGTAATTACATGTCTATGACATTTTATAATAGCCTTACATGAATATGATATCAATAGTTGAAAGTTTATTCACTCTTTGTAGCAAATGCGATTTCTCTCGTTCACATGATTCCTCCGCTCCACTGCACAGACGATTGAATATTCCGATTTTCAAAAACGCAGACGCTGGTTTTTCGCAAAACGAAATATTAAGATTTATTTTCTTTTATTGAGTTATAGTTTATTAATTATTTATACATGATTTTCGAGTTATATGTATATATAATTAAGAGAAATTCTGATTTTGGTAATTAAGGGGTAATTAAGGAAAAATTGTTTTTTATTGGGAATTGTATTTAAGGAAAAATTAACACAGTTTATCCCATAACCTAAGTTAATCAAAATCAGATTACACGCTCCTCTTCTCTGTGCATTAGTGAAGGAGAAACGGTTGAGGGAATTATTCAATTGGCTAAGGTGAATCTGAACTATTTTTAGATCAGACGAGAGCTTTGGAACCGTTGTGAGAAGGGCAACGTTTGGATATCAGATTTTCAGAGTTGCTGCAGACTTTGCAAGGCTATTGATCTGGTATTTTGGCTTGCAAACACGTAAGAGACTCTTCCTATGATCTCAATTTTCATTTATAAGGTTTAGATCGAGTTTTAAGACGTTTTAATGCTAGAAAAATGAGTCTTTTCGTTGATCAACGATCATGGATGTTATGGTATGATTAGATATGTTTTTCAACGTTATATTGTGCTTAATTTGATGTTAATTGGGTTGGGAACAGATTAGACACCGTTAAGGATCGAAATCAGAATTTATGGCAGCAGGCAGAATGTGTACGCATTGGCTAGCAATGCGCATGCATTACTGTTACAGGATAGCAGGTTTGGTTTCTGGACGCTGAATGCGTACGCATTCAATAGAATGCACACGCATTCCATGTACATGATGTTCTGGTTTTGTTTCTGGTTGCTGAATGCGTAGGCATTCATAAGAATGCGCATGCATTGTTCAGATAGAGAGTTTTAGCTTAGGTTCTGGTCAGGTAATGTGTACGCATTTTAAGCAATGCACACGCTTTGTTTCGACAGAAAGTTCCTAAAGGTGTTCAAGAAGAGGAATGCGACGATTCCGCTTAATGCGCACGCATTGCCCCAGTTTGCACTTAATTGATGTTTAAGCTATGTCATTCAGTTTTAAACCCTTATTTAAGATATGTTAACATTGTATAAACATAAACAAGCCTGAATTGAGCTTCTGATTCGTCCAGTTAAAACACCGAATGTACACTTAAAGGGACTTGAAGTTCGGATCCGTCGGAAGTGCATGATAGGCTTGTGCTTTGATGAATTAGTATTCATCAATGTCTGTGTAATTGCTAGGCCTAGTTATTGTCTAGTGGTCTAGGAAGAGAGTAGTATTTGTGATGGAGGTTAATTGAAAACACATAGGTGGTTAGTTAATCATTTTAATAAATACGTACTAGACTAGTAAAAGATTAAACAACATGTCTCTCTTGGATAGGCACCACTATATCGCGATGTGTGTGTGCTACTGGAAGGTGGAAGAACTCCGTGATGTCAAAAACCCTAGCACGGAGGGACTCCACCGAGACGCTGCTGCATCATTGGAGTCTAATTATTCTAGACTTCGTGGATATTGGTGTGATCCACTAATATGTTGCAATCGATATCTCCTGGTTGATATACATCAAGCGTATTGCCCTTAAGTGCGGTTGTAACAGAGATAAGGTAAGTAGAAACGTTTAGTCAATTCGTGTTGATGGACATGAAATGAACCTCAGATTGAGTTGGTCACACATAAACAACTGTATTTAATAAATATCCTTTCTTTATAAATTATAATTGCTGCCATAGCTTCTCTCTTTATTAAGTACCTTGTACTTACCTCAAATGCATGTTTACTATGTGTTTGGGGTGTGAAGATGAACAAAGTTGATCAGGGGTTACGAGGATGAGTTTGATGATGACGTTTGACGATGCCTCGTTGAAGACTTTATATTTATTTATTTTGTCTTTCATTTATTAGGCTGTTGGAGTACTTTTGGGTTAGACTTTTGGTCTTTCGAGACTTGTAGTACGCTTTACATTTCTTTTGAGAATATCGTACGTTTCTTTTAATTTCGTTTTTTTCCAGAATGTAATAAAGTTACATTTCCATCTTTACACTGTATTCTATTCTTGGATTTTACTGGAATTTACTACGTGAGTCTTTTGCTTCCGTTTGCTTGTTTTTGATACGACGTAGTAGTAGTCTTACGATGAATGAATTTATTTTTATTTTAAACGCGTGCGAACGCCTTTTTGCGGATAAGGACTCGTGTCCGGGAACGGGCGTTATAGCTTGGTATCGTAGAGAAGCGCCTTTTAGGCCTTCTTTCTTTTAAGACATGCTTTTTTAGATCTTTTAGTAACGCTCGGTTTTCTTGGATCATTAGGATGGTGTTCACAAGAATCGAGCGGTGCGAGACTTCAAGTTTGTCGGGAAAGTCAAACACCAGAGTAGGAGGTGGTGTTATGAGGCATAATCCGCCACCTCGGGCCGGAGCTTGTGACCACCACCTCATACCGCGACACCTACACCAAGATCTCAATAGAGTTTGTCACCGTGACCTCATTAGAGAAACCTCCATGATGGCACACGGGAAGTTCGGTTCAGCTTTTCTTTGGTAAGTGATGTTCCAAATGGTTTAGTGCCACCACCGGTATGCTACCCTCCACTCCAAGAAACCTTCTACCCACCACCACCGTTGTTTACCCTCCACCACCGGGGCACACATCTCCTCCACCGTTGAGCCACCAATCACCACTAGTGTTTCACCAAAGATCAACAATGCACCTTTTACCCACCTCCTCCCAGAGACATAACCTCGACCTACTATACCACTTTCACCGCATTTCGACCATCAGCAAGGTTTTGGTTACACACCCTTCGGGCCTCCAAAGAAACCTCACCAACCCCACAAAGACCACCAGAATTACCATCAGGGATATTATCCTTATCAGACCGAGCCTTAAGTGATCCCACCTTACCCTCAACAACAACAGTTCCACCAGCAGATACCTTTTTGCTATCCCCCGGTTTACCCAACCAGTTAGACCGGCATTTGAGCAAGCACCAACTGTGGATTGGTATACAAGATTGATAAGGAATCGGGTTGAAAACTTCTACGGGAATGTAGAACATTCAAAGGTCAAGAGTGGTTAAAGCTTCAAAAGGCTTGCAGGAATATACATGTTCCTGAAACAGAGATGGCACAGCTGGCAGTTAGTTTCCTTTTAGGTGCAGCTGAAGCTTGGATTGACGCTATACAGAGTAGCAATGGTAAGGTAATAGAATGGGAAGCTTTCAAAGTCATGTTTTACAACGAGTACTTCCCAGCAACGGTACAAGCAGATAAGGCAACTCAGTTCCTGAAGCTAAAGCAATGTATTCATTTGACGGTAGCTCAGTATACCAATAAATTTAATGAGTTGGGAAGGTTCTACCCTGAATTAATAAAAGTGGAAGAGAGGAAGATGGCCCTCTATAAGGAAGGTTTAGCTCACGAGATACAGTCAGGCATGTTGGGATTTACAGCTAAGAATATGGCAGATTTATTGAATAAGGCTTTGAAGGTTGAGACCTTCAGGAAGAAGGCCACAGTTGTCATTGGGAACAAGAGAAACTTCGGAACCAGCCAGGGTAATTACCGAGGGCCACAACAACAGAATTCCAAGAAGACGACAGCTCCTGCGGCAGCGAAGGGCCTAAATAGTGCACCATTGTGTTGCAAGTGCAACAGGATTCATTCAGGAGAGTGCAGAGCTAGTTCAGGCGGTTGCTATCTTGGTGGGGAACCGGGGCACTTTTCTAGAGAATGTCCAACTAAGGGGAATAAAGGGAGTGTGAGCGAAGAAAACAGGAGAAGCGGTCCAAGTCGACCGGTTAGAGTTTTTGCGGTTGATGCTAGAGATGCAGAACCAGAGTTTTTATAACACGTTTACTCATGCTGTAATTTTATTTAAATGAATTAATATGCATCCTAGGTACGATAATGTTAGGTAATCTATTGGTCAGAGCTTTGTTTGATACAAGAAATACAAACACCTTCGTGTCGACTAAAGTAGCTAAGAAGTTGAGTTTACCTCGAACCTTTAAGAAACACTTTGGAGATAACTACACCGTTAGGAAAGGTAACAAAGGTAACTACGATGATACCTCAAGTGGAAGTTCGAGTTGGATCTTATCGATGCAAGAGTGACTTTACAGTTCTAGACTTTTCATATTTTGACGTGATTCTTGGAATAGATTGGCTATCCGAGAATTATGCTCACTTAGATTTCCGAGAGAAGAAAGTGACCTTTAAGATACCCGGGAAATCAGATAAGACTTATCAGGGTAATGTGTACAAGCCGAGCAAGAAGAGACATCCGATAATTTCAGCGGTTAAGGCAATTAGAGCTTGTCAGAAGTGTTGTGAAGGCTACTTGTTGTACGCAGTGGATGTGGAACAAGTGAAGCCTAAGCTAGAAGAAAATCCGGTAGTGAGAGAGTATCCTGAAGTGTTTCCGGAGGAGTTACCGGGAAACATGCCTGATAGAGATATCGAGTTTGAGATAAAGTTAGTACCAGGAGCGGCACCAGTTGCTAAGGCACCCTATAGAATGGCACCGGCTGAGTTGAAGGAATTAAAAGCTCAACTTAATGATATGCTTGAGAGGAACATAATTCAGCCTAGTACCTTGCCTTTGGGAGCCCCAGTGTTGTTTGTCAAGAAGAAAGATGGTAGCATGAGGATGTGTATCGACTACAGAGAATTGAACAATCTTACTATCAAGAAGAAGTATCGTTTTCCAAGGATTGACGATTCGTTTAATCAATTACAAGGCAAGAAAGTGTTCTCTAAGATTGATCTTAGGTCTGGTTATCATCAGTTGAAGATCAAGGTAGTAGACATACCGAAGATGGCTTTTAGTACGAGGTATGGACATTATGAGTTCTTAGTTATGCCTTTTGGACTCACAAATGCTCCATATGCATTTATTGATTTAATGCAGAAAGTTTTCATGCCTTACCTAGATAGGTTTGTGATAGTGTTCATAGACGACATCCTAGTATACTCTAAGGATGAGAAAGAACATGAGGAACACTTAAGGATAGTGTTGGATACTTTGAAGAAGAGTCAGTTATTTGCTAAGTTTTTGAAGTGTGACTTTTGGTTGAAGCAAGTCAGTTTCTTGGGTCATGTCATTTATGGAGATGGCATTCAAGTTGATCCCGCAAAGATAGAAACAGTTGAGAATTGGCCAAGACCTACCACAGTTTCAGAAGTAAGAAGTTTTGTTGGATTGGCTGGCTACTATAGGAAGTTTGTGCATGACTTTTCGAAGATAGCTACTCCACACACTAAGATTACACAGAAGAATGTGAAGTTTGAATGGACAAGAGAGTGTGAAATATCTTTTCAGACGTTGAAGAAGAAGTTGACTACAACCCCTGTTTTGGCAGTTCCGGAGATCTTTGATAACTACGACGTCTACACGGATGCTTTGGGACAGGGTTTAGGTTGTGTGTTGATGCAATGAGGGAAAGTGGTTGCTTATGCATCGAGACAGTTGAAGGTGCACGAGAAGAACTACCCAACAGATGACTTAGAGTTGGCAGCAGTAGTGTTTGCCTTAAAGACTTGGAGGCACTACTTGTATGGAGTTAAGGCTAGGATCTTCACCGATCACAAGAGTCTAAAGTATTTCTTCACACAAGAGAATCTAAATATGAGACAGAGGAGATGTCTAGAGTTCGTAAAGGATTATGATTTGGATATTCAGTACCATCCAGGCAAAGCCAATTTAGTGGCAGATGCTTGAAGCAGAAAACTAGTGTTTGTGGTTTCAAGCGCCAAGATGTGGCGTAAAGGTTTGATGAGCTAGAAATCGTAGTTTTGATCGATTGAAGACCGGCGCTTTGTGGCATCGTTGTTAGCAAGGTCAGAGTTGATGGATGACATTTGGGAAAAGAAAGAAGAAGATCCGCTTTTAGTGGATTTGAAGCGAGTTGCTAGAGAGAAGCCTATAGTGGGTTATGTCTTGGACAAGAATGGAAATCTTTGGTACCAGGATCATCTGTGTGTGCCTAATGTTGGTGACTTAAGACAAAGAGTTATGTAAGAGGCACATAGGATTGCTTTTGCAGTTCATCCAGGTGCTACTAAGATGTATCAGGACTTGAAAGAAAATTTTTGTTGGCCCTCGATGAAGTTGGAAATAGCTAAGTTCGTGTTAGATTGTGACACTTGTCAAAAAGTAAAAGCAGAGCATAGAAGATCAGGAGGAATGCTTAAGCCTTTTGATATCCCTGAATGGAAATATGATAAGATTACAATGGATTTCATCACCGCCATCAAGACTAAGGGAGGACATGATGCGATTTGGTAATTGTGGATAGGTTAACTAAATCCGCCCATTTCTTACCAACTAAGGTTGATATGTCTTTGAAGAAGATGACAACACTATATCTGGAAAATATAGTGAAGTTACATGGAGTTCTGTTGGTCCCTAGAAAAGGCTTTGGTTAAGTTTAGGGGGGGTGAATAAACTTAACACTTAAAACTTTGGAGTTAACAAATTCATCAACTTCAAGACTCTTTGAAGTTCAAGAGATCCGATGAAACAATAGTCTCATGTGATTCGACTCTCGCCATCGAATTTGTGCAAATGGAATTATGTCAAAATTAAGCCTTAATACTTGTTGTTAAATATGATACTAGGTATTAGATACTCAGTAGTGTATGTGTGTGATTTCAGTTGCTAGATTCAGTTGATTGATGTATATAATAAACTAAGTGCGTAATGCAAATGTCGAAAGTAAGTAGGCAAATTTTGTAATGGTTCGTGTGGTGTAATCATGTCACCCACTCTTCTCCCCGTGATGTTGGAGGTAATTCACTAGATATCTTTGATGTTGCGCGATTACAAAGATTCCTAAGGTTGCTTGTCCTTCACCAATGACTATGGCTTCACAAACCAAAACTGGGAACAGTAGGATTGTCGCTCCCGAGTCTTCCACTGGTCCTTGAAGGGTAGGATTGCCTCTTCACCACTTCTCCACCACAAACAACAGATCTTTCACACAATCGTGCTTCACTGTCTTCAACAAAGTTCTTTATAAAATAAAGATTGAATCAAATAAATGATTGATTGCAAAGCAGCCTTGATTAGGATGATATAATCGCTAGCTTGCGCCTTCAAGTGTGTATACTTGATGTAGCTTGAATACATAATACACTTGAAGAATCTTTCTGGATCAAGAGCTTTAAGTTCAAGAAGTTCAAGCAGGTGTTTTTCAAATTTAATAGTCTCTTATATTTTTTTCTTAAAGTTCATCAATCATCATCTCTTTCTGAGTTGAAGGTACTCTATTTATAGGTAGGAATGCATGTGACTTGTATTTCAAATTCAAATATAACCGTTCCTGGTTTTTGTCCCATTTGACTTGCTTTCTGTCACTATTCATAGGACTGACACTGTCAGAATTCCTTTTTGACAGTGCAGTCTATCCACCCTTTGACTTATAACCATTGGATAAAATCCTGAATCATCCCAACGATCTTTTAATCTCAGCCCTTGATTTGTTTGATGAATCAGAGGTAGTTGGCTGTCCTTATCCATGTAATCTTCCAATGTAATCTTGAATTAACCGAGGTATATTATCAGCATGTTCATCAGTCTGCTGTAATACCTATCAGTCTGCTGAACAACAATTTGCTGTGTATAAACTACAATGCAGCTGATTTCTTTTTTCTAACTTTTATCTGTGAAGTTAGGTTACACCTTTTTAATTATAACCATTTTCCAAACATCATCCAACTTATGGAACTTAGACCTTCTATACAAGGTATATGCTATCAGTCTAGGTCATCACAGACTTGCCTAAATTCTGATTGCATATCCTTAACTTTAATCACTAAGTTTGATCCCTTAGTCTTCATTAACTGAGTTTGAGCCCTCATCCTTCAGTCTTCAGCAGGTTCCTGACTAGTCTACTGACCTATCTACCCCATCGATATAGACCGATCACGATATAAATCAACTCGACCTTTACAAAGGCTTGTTTGATCAAACCTATACAAGGATCAAACTCTAATAAGCCTATACATTTGATCTAGACATCTTTTGCCTTTGCACTATAATAAAGCTAGTCCGCACTCATCATCAAAACATAAAAATAAGTCCAACAATTTCCCCCCTTTTTGGTGATGATGCCACTACCCTCACCTAACAAAGAAAGCAAAAGATTAAAACAAAACAGAACAAATTTCCAATCAATTCTCATTATAATCATTTGTTCATTATTATTATAAATCTAGATGCAAAGAAAGATAAAATATGATAAGTATGCTGATCTACTGTCTTCTTTCTCTTTCCTGTCTAGCCTTCTCCACTTGTTCTTGATAGGCTCTGATTTCTTCTATCATTTCTGTCATCCATTCATTCTCAATCAGAGTGAAATCAATGTAGGAATGGACTTCTTTCCACCATTTCCAAGATTCTGGTAGAAGGAGATTGATCTGATTGACTCTGAATCCCATTCTCATGTAAAGTTCTTTAAATTCATTCAAAGAATCTTTAGCTTTTGTGATAGGCAAGCTCCTTTCACCTCTACCACTTCTTCCACCTCTTCCACCTCTAAAACTTGCCCTCAAGGCTTTAACTCTTGCTTCCCAAAACTTCAATCCCAAGAATGAGTTTAAACCTTCATGAAATCCCTTGTCATGGTAAGGTTTCCTTCTGTTATAGTATTCATTCTTGTATTGCTTGAGGAGATCATCAGTAAGTTGAACTCTGCCAGGTGCAGGTTCCCTGAATGCATTTATCTCATTCTCCCATTTCTTCTTAGCAAAAATCATTGCAGCCACTTTTGCTACTGCTGTTTGGCCCTCTTCCCCCTTAGTGACATCATCAACAAAACGGGACAAAAGACCATGAACACTCTCCTGTGTGATAATCAGATTACTCAGTTGGCCTTCCATAATCTCAGTTCTTGTATCAACTGCAGTAATCCTTGATTGCAAAGTCTGCTCCAGTAGAGTGATCTTCTCAGTGAGCTTAGGATCCAATCCAGCAGGTTGAGATGTTCCACCAGCCTCAGCAGGCTTAGGTGCCTCAGCAAGTTTGTCAAGTTTCTGGTGGATGGTTTCAAGTTGATTTTTCAGAAACTTTTCTTTTGCTATGTTTCCTACCTTGATTCCCCTCACATCTAGCATCATATCATTAACAGCATTTTGAGTAGATTTGAAATTTGAAGCAACTGTATCAGCAGATTGTCTGTTGTCATTCACCAGTTTCATCAGTTCTTCAAATCTCTGTTCTTGTCTATCCAGCTTGAGTCCTTAATCTGTTGCATGTCATTTCTCACAGCCCTTAACTCATTCAAGACCTCCTCAGGCACTTCTCGGTCATTCTTCCATCAGCATTTCATCAAGCAGCTCTTCCACATTGTATTGTGGCCTCTCGATTGCTCACAACCATTGCCCAACTCCTATCTAATCCAAAGCAGGTTGGGTCCTTGGTATTCTTCTAAGATAGGATCAAGAGTCTGGTTCTTCAAAAATAGGTACAAATGCCTCGTGGGGATCAATAGCAAAATCTTCTTCTTCGTGCATTTGGAACTCCTCATCACTAAAGTCATAGTCTAGCAAATGCTTCTTCCTCATTAACAAAGAGTCTCACGACCATCTTTCCCTATAGTGGTCTTGACTCCAAAGAGCTCCACTACAAAGCAGCCTCTTCAACAATGGGGTTTCTTCCAAACCCAAAGTTTGTTCCAATCTTTGTCCAGTGTCGCTTGAGACTCAAAGCACTGTACTCCTGTTCCAACCGGTGTCCAGTGTTTGTTTGATCCTCAAAGAACTGTACCTCCTCTTCAACTCTTTGAACTGGTGCAATAAATGCCACAACAACTTGATCAGGGAATATATCCATGTTTTCTTTTTGAAATTCCCCAAGATCACCAATCCTTCTCAGTAGATTGGCAGTGTTGGACGGGTGCCTTCAAGTGTCAACCGGGGCTTTTGATATTGAATAGATTCCTCCGAGATGGCACTAGGTTCTTTGTGGAGAGTAACCCTTTCATCATCCAAATCAAAGACTGTTGATCTTCATATTGTGCAATAGGTTCTTCATCAAGTAAAGTAGAAGATTCACTAACCAACCTATTTGCAACACCACTTATTCCATCATTGATCAGTGCCTCCAGATCATCCATGGTGACATCCTGCAGATCCTCATCCATCTCTCCAGTCTGCTGGCCCTCGGCCAAACTTACCGATCTCAGTGGTTCAAACTTCTTTGCCATCGGTGGTCGCTTGACCAAATGGCTTCAATTGATGTTTCTCTAGCCACTCCACTGGTCTCCCCAGGGAACATGGGGGGGGTCATCATCAGAATCTGATGAATCACTGTCTGGTGTGTACTTTGGATCTCTGAACATAATTGCTCCACTTTTCTTTCCTTTATCTAATAGATCCATCACCTAGATTGCAAAGATGCTTGTGTCTATCAAGTCCAACAGTCGCCCACACCCAAATTGATCGAATGCCCATTCTTCAAATCCACTCATTGGATCAAGAAATTGTTTCTGTTTCATGTAGAATCCAAACTTCCAAAGGAAATATTTTTGCACTTTTTCAAGTTAGGACATACTGCATCCTTCTTAGATGCCTTCTCATATGGCATAGATGGCTTTCTAGTAGTGGGTGTTCAAAGAGCTCTCGACCTCCAAAGTTCCCACAAGTAGATTCATTGTCTCTTCAACAGATGCTTCAAAGTCAGTAGGTTGCTGAGGATGTATATTTGTACGTACTACTTCCATCTGTACAACACTTGGTTCCTCCTGACTTACATGCTCATCAGCAGGGTCAGCAGTAGACTGCTCTTCCCCCTGACTTCTTGCAACATTTGCAGGTTCTTCAACCAATTCTTCAACTTCCACAGCAGGGACATGTTCAGTGATTTGCTGTGGTTCTTCCACAAGTTGCTCAACAACAACTTGTGCCTCTCCAGTAGATGTAACAGATTCTACAAAGAAGCTCAGTGCAAAGCAGATCATTGTGATTCTTCCATGATCGCTCAACAACAACCTGTGCATCCTCAGTAGGCTTGATAATAGTTATTGGTTCAGCATCAATAGCCTCTCCTACTACTACTTCTTCTTCTTCTACTGTTTCTTCTTCTTCTTGTGCCCTTCGAGCCTCTAAGATTTTCAATTGTTTCCCCTTTCCATGTTTCTTTTTATAAACAATCTCTTTCATCCTCTTGGAAAGTGGCTCATCTTCAACTTCAATTAAAGTAGACTTCCTTTTTCTACTGGGTTCTTTCTGTTGTTCCCTCAAGATTTCAACAACAGTTTTTCTTGCAGCCACAACAGGGTTAGTAATCTCAACTTCAGCTGGACCCTCAGCAGACTTAGCAGTCTGTGCTGTTTGCTTCTTTGTTTTCTTAGGCTTTAAGATCTCAGTAATCTTCTTTGTATCTGCAGCCTTTCTTTTCTCAGTGGTCTTCTTTGGTGCAGGAGGTTTAGCAGATTTCTTCACAGTTTGCTTGACCTGCTCACCACCAGCATCACCATTATCTCCATCACTATCATTATCAGCAGCCTCTGCAACATCTTCTTCATCATCATCCAGACCAGGGATAGCATAATCTATCTCTTTCTTGTATCTGGACTGTTGATCTTCTCTGGTGCAACATCAAGAATATCCAAATGATTCAGCAGGGTCTGAACCATCAATCCTAAGGGTAAAGCCTTGGATTTCCTTTTCCCTTATCTTTCTTCCTTGGCTACTTTCTTCATGTAATGAATAAAATATCCAGCCCAATCAAACATCATGCTTCTGCAAATGATCATCATCAGCTCTATCTTGGGTCCTGATAGAGTATCCATACTTCCAACCAAACCTAATATATTCTTTGCAATGAGTTTGCTCAGCATGTTGTACTCATTCCCAATGTGTTTACAATTGATGCCTGGAATTGATTTGGTGTCTTTATTTGTCTTGATTTTATCAACAAAATCCATCTTTGACAGTCCCATTGTTTCAGGATTTACTGGACAATCTACTACTTCTTCAAAACCAAAAACTTCCCTCAGAAGACTTGGGGAAATCTCAATCTCCTGGGCATTCACAGTTGTTTTGAATGCCTCTGTACCTTCTTTAACAACAATATTCTTCCAGAAACTAACAACATTAGTATATGAGATTGTTTCCAATCTAATGTTCAGTACATTCTCCAATCCGGCATATCTTCTTATTCTTCGACCAATGTTGCTAGCTAATTCAGTTTTGTTAGCATCAACAACAAAACCTCTCACACTTTGGCTTGATTCTATTTGAACATCAATCTTTTCCGCCATTGTTACAAGAAAAAGATGAAGGAGAAAGTTTTGTAAATCTGTGTTCACACAGTGTAAAAACAGAGATATAAGCAGATTTCCAGTAGAGTATCTTCTGTGAGATAGGTTTGTATATATAGATAGAGGGTGGTTGTAACTGTCAGAACACGTACATTGATGTTAACCATGATTAATTTGAGTGAATGCTAGCTTGACACGTGGCCCATTATTTTTCAAAACGTATTGTAACCGTTGGATCGTGTAATCGTGGTTATAAAGGATAGAATAAATATCCCGCCAATTGCTCTTTCACTTTAATAAAGTTTGACTGTGTAACGTTCCATTCAGCAGGGTTGTCCTCAACAGGGTTGGCTCAAAGAAATCACGATAAAGATGCTTCAAAGCAGAGTGCGACAATGTGACTCTCATCGATCCTTGATTTCTTTTGTTTTGAACAATTGATAATACAAGATGAAGTTTAATACCACCAATGACCGATCTGTCAAGTGAGCTCACCCAACATGACAAAGACCAATCCCCTTGGCAACCTCATTTGCTCAATTGTCCAAACAAAAGTACATGGAATTGTTGATACCAATGACTAATCTGCTAAGTGAGCTCACCCAACATAGCAAAGACTAATCCCCTTGGTGAATTCCAGTACATTGCTGATTATCAGTCAACTTTTATAATTCCAAGTTCAGTCCTTAGTTTGGCAAACCTTTCACTATCAAGTGGTTTAGTGAAAATATTAGCAAGTTGATTTTCAGTAGGGATATATATAACCACCACATCTTTCTTCTCAACATGATCTCTTATAAAATGATGTCTTACATCAATATGTTTGGTTCTTGAGTGCAAAACAGGATTTTCAGTGATTGCAATTGCACTTGTGTTGTCACACATAATTGGAATTTCTTTTTCCTCAATCCCATAATCCCTTAATTGTTGTCTTAACCATAGTACTTGTGCACATCAACTTCCAGCAGCAATGTATTCAGCTTTAGCAGTGGAAGTTGATATTGAGTTCTGTTTCGTGCTGAACCAAGAGACCAGTCTACTTCCCATCAACTGACAGGTTCCTGTAGTGCTTTTTCTATCAATCTTGCATCCAACATAATCAGAATCTGAGTAGGATATAACTTTGAAGCTTCCATCCTTGGAATACCATATCCCTACTCCCAAAGTCTCCTTTAGGTACTTGAGAACTCTCTTGACTGCACCTAAATGGCTTTCTTTAGGTTTAGATTGAAATCATGCACAAACACCTACAGCAAAGGATATATCAGGTCTGCTGGCAGTGAGATACAGTAGACTGCCTATCATCCTTCTGTATAAAGTCTGATCAACATCTTTGCCTTCTTTATCTTCATCCAATCTGATATTTGTACTCATTGGAGTTGATATCTTGGTGCTGTTTTCCATACCAAACTTCTTCAGCAATTCCTTGGTATACTTGGTTTGATGAATGAAGATTCCATCTTTCATCTGTTTAACTTGCAATCCCAAAAAGTAGTTCATTTCTCCCATCATACTCATTTGGAATTTGCTCTTCATTAGATTTGCAAACTTTTCACATAACAATTCATTTTCAGAGCCAAACATTATGTCATCAACATAAATCTGTACCAGCAGGGTGCTGTTCTTTTCATTAATTCTGAAAAGAGTTTAATCAATTGTGCCTTTTGTAAAACCATTGTCCACCAAGAATTGAGATACAGTTTCATACCAAGCTCTTGGTGCCTGTTTCAATCCATAAAGTGCATTGTTGAGTCTATACACTTTATCTTCTTGATCTTTAACTTCAAATCTAGGAGGTTGCTGTACATACACTTCCTCCTCTAGGATGCCATTCAAAAATGCACTTTTGACATCCATTTGATATACCTTGAAGTTCTTATATGCAACATGTGCCAAGAATAATCTGATAGCTTCCAATCTTGCAACAGGTGCATAAGTTTCATCAAAATCTATTCCTTCTGCTTGAGAATAGCCTTTTGTAACTAGTCTGGCCTTATTTCTCACAATGGTACCAGATTCATCAAGTTTATTTCTTTATACCCACTTAGTACCAATGATATTTGCATGACTTGGCCTTTCAACTAGTGTCCAAACTTGATTTCTTTCAAATTCATTCAATTCTTTCTTGCATTGAAATTATCCAATCTGGATCTGAAATTGCTTCTCAACAACTTTTGGTTCCATCTGAGATAGAAAACAAGTAAACATAGCTTCCAGTTTTCTTCTAGTCCTTACACCTTGCTGTACATTGCCAATAACTTGTTCAGCAGGGTGATTCCTTAATCATTGTGGATTCTGGTTAGTTTGATTATCGTGAACCTCATCTTGGTAGAGGGTCTCTGTAGCTTCTTCAATAGCAGGGGTTCAGCAGATCCTTGAACCGCCTGGCTTGTTGCATCGATAATATTGCCACAGGTGTTCAAAGCAGGGCGATGATCGTAAACTTTTAAGTCATTGAATCTTTCCAAGACTTCAACACAATCAGGATCAATGACTTGTTGAGTCTCAGTAGGTTCACAATCTTCATCTTCCATACTAGTGAACTTAGGTTCATCAAACATAACATGGATTGTTTCTTCATGTTTCAGTGACCTCTTGTTCAGTACCCTGAATGCCTTGCTGACTGAAGAATATCCCAAGAAAATTCCTTCATCTGACTTTGGTTGGAATGTCTTCAAATGTACCTTGTGATTTAAGATAAAACATTTGCTTCCAAATGGATGGAAATAGGATATATTTGGTTTTCTTCCATTCCAAATCTCATAAGGTGTCTTCAGCAGCTTCTTGTTCACTGAGGTTCTGTTTTGTGTATAGCATGATGTATTAACTACTTCAGCCCAATATCGTTCAGGTAGCAATGCTTCGCAAATCATTGTCCTTCCTGCTTCTTTCAGAGTTCTGTTTCTTCTTTCAGCAACCCCATTTTGCTGAGGTGTACCAGCAGCAGCAAGTTGATGTAGTACACCATTCTGTTCACAATATTCTCTTATCACTTTGTTGAGAAATTCTGTACCCTGATCTGATCTTATTTTTACTACTGTCAATTTTTTCTCATTTTGTAATCTCTTTAAAATATTAGGCATGCTTTTGAGTGTTTCACTTTTCTTGTTCATAAATATCACCCAAGTGTACCTTGAATGATCATCCATAACCACTAAGGTGTATTTCTTTCCTGTTACACTTGTTGGAGTTATTGGTCCAAATAGATCCATATACATCAGCTCCAACACTCTATTAGTTGATTGTTTAGTTTTTGACTTGAAGCTTGACTTTATCTGTTTACCTTGCTGACAAGCATCACATATAGCATCCCTTTTGAATGTGATCTCAGGTAAACCAATCACCAGCTTCTTCTTCACCAACTGATTGATATCATCAAAGTTCAAATGATTCAACTTCTTGTGCCATAACCAATTGTGTTATGATGTGGTATGCACAATCAGGCAGGTTTCTGGAACTGCAATAGACCAATCCACAATATACATGTTTTGTTGTCTTCTACCAGCCAGTACAACTTGATCACCTCTTTCACTAATGACAATACAGTTGTTTTTGTCAAAAGTGACCTTGTATCCCATGCACAGAATTGTCCAGTGCTCAGCAAGTTGTAGTCCAGTCCTTCCACATATGCAACATTCTTGATTGTAAGTCCATTTCTCACAAGTGTGCCATATCCTCTTGTATATCCAGGTGTATTCTTGTTGCCGAAATTCACCCTTGGACCATCCTTTGCCACAAAGTTTGACAAACAATGCTTGTTCTTTGTCATATGTCTAGAACATCCACTGTCAAATTACCAGACACCCTACAAAACAAAGTTAATATATTTTAGGTACCCAAATCTGTTTGGGTCCATAGTGGTAAGTAGTAAGCATGACCCTTGGTAAGTTTCCATAAGGTCTTCTCCTAAAGGTGTCATACTTTGGTTCATACATGTATTCCACAAATCCATAAGTTCTAACAGTTGGTTGTGTAGGATTCACATATGTTTTCTGGCCTTTTGGTTTATAATGCTGTTTGAAGTGAATCTTGTTGTTAGAAGCATAGGTATAACCATTTGTTTGCTGTCTGTTAGGAACAACCCTGTAGTATGGAGTCTATTGAGGTCCCTGTTGAGGCCTTTTATAAGTCCTCTGCTGAGTCCTTTGCTGATTCCATTGCTTAGGTTTTACCCTAGCAGCATGGTTATACTGGTTGTTTCTATCAGCAGGTACAGGAATATTCCAATCATCATCAAAAGGGAACAGTCTACCTTTCCCCCTGAGATAAGTATCCCTTGAATGATTAACATTTTTAGATTTTGGATTCTTATCCTTGGAATATTTCGACCTTTACCTTTTGTGGTTCAAATGAGACTTGGTAGCAGTGTCCGCTATCATGAGGTCTAGAAGGTCCATCACCCTATTTTTGGATTTGTTCTTTTTGTTAGAAGCTCATGACTTCTTTGAATTCGATTTTGCTTCCTTGAAGTATTTTGAGAGGTTTTCTTGCCTCAAAGAACCTTACTTGGAGTTGGATCTTGTGCGGTACAAACTTAGGACCAATTCGGTACTAGGTTCAGATAATCTTCTTTGGATCCACTCTTTTTGGATTGTTGAGTTCCAAATCCAAGCCATGTTCTATCACCATAAGGCTTTCAGATTTGTATGCGGTAGATGAACAAGATGGTTCGGTGAGACTCAGTAGCTCTTGATTGTACAAAGAGAGCTTATGTTGATTTTGTCCAGCCTCTTTTTCTTTGCCTTTAAGAATTCTTAATTCAGCATTTAATCTTTCAACTTCCAACTGAAGAGCTTCTTTTTCAGCCTTCACAATCTCATAACCAGATTGTATTATCCTCAGTTGATTAAGGATGGCATCCAAAGTCTCCTCATTGTTAGAATTTCTAGGATTTGAACCACAAGTTGATTCACAATCACTTCCAGCAGGAGTGTTTATTGATACAGTGTTGTATACCTCCTCAGTTTCATCCATATTGGCCATCAAAGCATAATCTTCCATATCAGCAACCAATGTTGTGTCATCTGATTCATTTCCCTTTTCAGATTCTACTTCATACCCTGATTCATCTTCAGCAACCATAGCCTTCTTGCCATGTCTTCTTTGTTGACTCTTGGACTTCAGTAGGTCTGGACAATCAGGTCTAAAGTGTCCAGGCTTCTTGCAGTTGAAGCAAAGATAATCAGGTTCCTTACATTGTTTTTACTCAGGACAGACCAGTTTGAAGTGTCCTGGTTTCTTGCAATGAAAGCATAGATATTCATTGTCTTTCTTTGATTCTTCTTTCTTCCTTTCAAAGTAGGCCCTTTTGTGAAATTTCTTGAAGAAGGGGCCTTCCAGTCTTCATCATCATCCGATTTTCTTGCTCACTAGAGCAATCATTCTCGCATCTCATCCAAAGAGATCATCTTGTCCTCCAGATGTTTCTTCCTGATGTGAAGTAGCCAATGTAGTTGTCTTTGGCTCTTCTTTTTCAGTCTCAGGTACAAGCTTTTTGCTAAATTCATAAGCCTTAAGATCTGAAAATAACTTGAATGTGTCTTCTTCATGCAGCTTTCTCATTTCTTCTATTGCAGTCACCTTCATTTTCCAAACATCTTTTGCAGGTAATGCTTCCAAGATTTTTGTGTTTATTTCCTCTTTTGAATAACTTACACTCAGCAGGGTAAGTTCATCCAGGATAGCATTAAATCTTGATTCCATCTGCTCAATGGTTTCATTTGGCAGCATCGTGAACTTTTGAAACCTCTTTTTGACCACACTGATTTTGTTCTTCTTTATTGCATCAGTGCCTTCACAGATCAACTGTATCTTGTCCCAAAGTTCCTTTGCATTTTTGCAATCTTTAACTTTCATGTACATATTACTATCCAAGGTTCTATAAATGATATCAATAGCAATATTGTGGAGGTTTGCTCTTGTTCTGTCTTCTGCATTCCATTCTCTTTTTGGTTTAGGAATGTACTCTATAGTATCACCCACTGTTACTGCCTTGGTAATCTCTAGTGGTCCATCAGTTATTACATCCATCATCTCATCATGAGTTGCAGCAAAGTAAGCCTGCATTCGACGTTTATATTCATCAAATCTATCTAGAGAACACATCAGCATAGTTCTTGCATACTGGGTGTTATCCATGATGCATGTTTTTGAAAATCAGTAACTTGAATAAGTTTCAAAGTATTTTCACAAGCACAACAAGTAGGATTTCTTCAGAACAGAAGCACTGCTCCGGTACCAATTGTTGGTCCCTAGAAAAGGCTTTGGTTAAGTTTAGAGGGGGGGGGGGGTGAATAAACTTAACACTTAAAACTTTGGAGTTAACAAATTCAAGAACTTCAGCAACTCTTTGAAGTTGATGATCTCTCACGATAAATAGTAGTCTCTTGTGATTCGATTTCTTGAATTTGTGCAGCGGAATTATGTCAAAATTAAGCCTTAATACTTGTTGTTAAATATGATACTAAGTATTAGATACTCAGTAGTGTATGTGTGTGATTTCAGTTGCTAGATTCAGTTGATTGATGTATATAATAAACTAAGTGCAAAATGCAAATGCTGAAAGTAAGTAGGCAAATTTTGTAATGGTTCCAGGTGGTGTAATCCTGTCAGTCCGCTCTTCTACTATGATGTTGGAGGTAATTCACTATAGATCTTTGATGTTGCAGTTACAAAGATTCCTAAGGTTGCTTGTCCTTCACCAAACACTATGGCTTCACAAGCTGGCGGGAGCAGTAGGATTGTCTGCTCTGAGTCTTTCACTTTGGTCCTTGAAAGGTAGGATTGCCTCTTCACCAGCTCCACCACAAACAATGACCTTTCACACAAGCGTGCTTTTTCTTTGTCTTGGCAGCAGATCTTTATAAAATAATGATTGAATCAAATAAATGATTGATTGCGGCGACTTGATTAGGATGATATAATCGGCTGACTTGCGGTCTTCAAGTGTGTATACTTGATGTAGCTTGAATACATAATACACTTGAAGAATCTTTCGGATCGATAGCTTTAAGTTCGATGAAGTTCAAGCAGGTGTTTTTTTCTGAATAGTCTCTTATATTTTTCTCTTAAAGTTCATCAATCATCATCCCTTTCTGAGTTGAAGGTCCTCTATTTATAGGTAGGAATGCATGTGACTTGTATTTGAAATTCAAATATAACCGTTCCTGGTTTTTGTCACATTTGACATGCTTTCTGTCACTATTCATAGGACTGACACTGTCAGAATTCCTTTTTGACAGTGCAATCTGTCCACCCTTTGACTTATAACCATTGGATAAAATCCTGAATCATCCCAACGTTCTTTTAATCTCAGCCCTTGATTTGTTTGATGAATCAGAGGTAGTTGGATGTCCTTATCCATGTAATCTTCCAATGTAATCTTGAATTAACCGAGGTATATTATCAGCAGGTTCATCAGTCTGCTGTAATACCTATCAGTCTGCTGAACAGCAATTTGCTGTGTATAAACTACAATGCAGCTGATTTCTTTTATCTAACTTTTATCTGTGAAGTTAGGTCACACCTTTTTAATTATAACCAAGTTCCAAACATCATCCAACTTATGGAACTTAGACCTTCCATACAAGGTATATGCAATCAGTTTAGGTCATCACAGACTTGCCTAAATTCTGATTGCATATCCTTAACTTTAATCACTAAGTTTGATCCCTTAGTCTTCATTAACTGAGTTTGAGCCCTCAGCCTTCAGTCTTCAGCAGGTTCCTGACTAGTCTACTGACCTATCTACCCTACTGATATAGACCAGTCTGCTGATATAAATCAGCTGACCTTTACAGTGCTTGTTTGATCAAACCTATACAAGGATCAAACTCTAATAAGCCTATACATTTGATCTAGACATCTTTTTGCCTTTGCACTATAACAGCTAGTCTGGCACTCATCATCAAAACATAAAAATATGTCCAACAAGTTCCTATCTCGATAGTTTCGGATCGTGATCTGAGGATTGTCAGTCGGTTTTGGAAGAGTTTATAAGAAGCTTTTGGAACCAAGTTGTATTTGAGTAAGGCCTTTCATCCTCAAACAGACGGACAGTCAGAAAGGACCATCCAAACACTTGAGGACATGCTAAGGGCTTGTGTTTTGGGAGTAGGCAGATCATGGGATGATTACCTACCCATAGCGGAGTTTGCCTACAACAATAGTTATCATGCAAGCGTAGGCATGCCACCATTTGAAGCATTGTATGGGAGAAGATGTAGAATGCCGCTGTTTTAGGATGAAGTCGGGGAAAGACAAATCATAGGGACAGAATTGGTTGAACAAGCTAAGGAAAGGGTTCAGTTGGTTAAGAAGAATCTGAAGGCAGCACAAGACAGGCAGAAAAGTTGGGCAGACGTTAGAAGAAGACTTCTTGAGTTTGAAGCCGGTGATAGAGTGTATCTACGAGCTTCACCGATGAAGGGAGTGAAACGCTTTGTACAAAAGGGAAAGCTAAGTCCAAGGTATGTTGGACCGTTTGAGATTCTGGAAAGAGTTGGACCTTTGGCTTATAAGCTTCAGTTACCGGAATCCATGTCAAGAGTCCATAGTGTTTTTCACATTTCAATGTTGAAGAAGTGCCTGACGAAGAATGATGTTGAAACTACGATTGATCTGGATGTTCTTCAAGACAATCTTTCTTATGATGAGAGACCGATCAAGATTTTGGACCGGAAGGAAAAGATGATTAAGAGACGGATGATCCCATTGGTTTTAGTTCAGTGGAGCAATCATTCACCCGAGGAGGCAACTTGGGAAGTTGAAGATGATATGATCAGTGAATTCCAAGAGTTTGTTGATCTACCAGGTATGTTCTAGTTTCGAGGACAAAACACCTTTTGAGAAGGGAGGAATGTAATATTCTGATTTTCGGGAAAGGGCAGACGTGTCTTTTTGCAAAAACGAAATATTAGTATTTATTTTCTTTTATTGGAGTTAAGTACTTCATTAATTATTTATACATGAATTTTGAGTTATATGTATATATAATTAAGGGAAATTCTGATTTTGGTAATTAAGGGGTTATTAAGGAAAAAGGGTTTTTATTGGGAATTGTATTTAAGGAAAAATTAACACAGTTTATCCCATAACCTAAGTTAATCAAAATCAGATTACACGCTACTCTTATCTATGCATTAGTGAAGGAGAAAAGGTTGAGGGAATTCAATTGGCTAAGGTGAATCTGAACCGTTTTCAGATCAGACGAGAGCTTTGGAACCGTTGTGAGAAGGGCAAGGTTTGGATATCAGATTTTGGGAGTTGCTGTAGACTTTACAAGGCTGTTGATCTGGTTTTTTGGCTTGCAAACACATAAGAGACTCTTCCTATGATCCCAATTATCGTTTATAAGGTTTAGATCGAGTTTAAGACGTTTTAATGCTAGAAAGATGAGTCTTTTCATTGATCAATGATCATGGATGTTATGGTATGATTAGATATGTTTTTATACATTCTACTGTGCTTAATTTGATGTTAATTGGGTTAGGAACGTATTAGAAACCGTTGAGGATCGAAATCAGAATTTAGGGCGGTGAGTGAACGCGTACTCATTGGCTAGCAATGCACACGCATTCTATTCTGAGATAGCGATTTTTGGTTTACGGATCGGGCCTTGAATGCGTACGCATTCAATAGAATGCACACGCATTCCATGTACAGGATGTTCTGGTTTTGTTTCTGGTTGTTGAATGCGCACGCATTCCATGTACATGATGTTCTCGTTTTGTTTCTGGTTGCCGAATGCGTACGCATTCATAAGAATGCGCACACATTGTTCAAATAGAGAGTTTTAGCTTAGGTTCTGGTCAGGTAATGCGTACGCATTGTAAGAAATGCGCATGCATTGTTTCAACAGAAAGTTCCCAGTAGGTTCAGCAGCAGGGAATGCGTACGCATTCCAGTTAATGCGCATGCATTGCCCCATGTTTGCACTTAATTGATGTTTAAGATATGTCATTCAGTTTTAAACCCTTGTTTATGATTTGTTAACATTGTATAAACATATACAAGCCTGAATTGAGCTTCTGATTCGTTCAGTTAAAACACCGAATGTACTCTTAAAGGGAGTGAAGTTTGGATCCATCAGAAGAGCATGATAGGCTTGTGCTTTGATGAATTAGTATTAATCAATGTTTGTGTAATTCCTAGGCCTGGTTATTGTCTAGTGGTCTAGGAAGAGAGTAGTATTTGTGAGGGTGGTTAATTGTAAATACTTAGGTGGTTAGTTAATCATTTTAATAAATACGTACTTGACTAGTAAAAGATTAATCAACATGTCTCTCTAGGATAGGCACTAGTCTATATCGCGATGTGTGTGCTACCTCTGAAGGTGGAAGAACTCCGTAGGTCAAAAAACCCTAAGTACGGAGGGACTCCACTGAGACACGCATTCTATCGGAGTCTACCTATTTTAGACTTCGTGGATATTGGTGTGATCCACTAATATGTTGCAATCGATATCTCCTGGTGGATATACATAAGGTGTAGTGCCCTTGAGTGCGGTTGTAACAGAGATAAGGTAAGTAGAAACGTTTAGTCAATTTGTGTTGATGGACATGAAATGAACCCCAGATTGAGTTGGTCACACATAAACAATTAGACGAATAAATATCCTTTCTTTATAAATTATAATTGTTGCCATAGCTTCTCTCTTTTATTAAGTACCTTGTACTTACCTCAAATGCATGCTTACTATGTGTTTGGGGGTGAGAAGATGAACATGTTGATCAGGGTTACGAGGATGAGTTCGGTGATGACGTTTGACGACGCCTCGTTGAAGACTTTATATTTATTTATTTTGTCTTTCATTTATTAGGCTGTTGGAGTACTTTTGGTTTCGACTTTTGGTCTTTTGAGACTTTTAGTACTCTTTACGTTTCTTTTGAGAATATCGTACGTTTCTTTTAAATTTCGTTTTTTTCCTGAATGTAATAACGTTAGATTTCCATCTTTAGACTGTATTCTATTCTTGGATTTTATTGGAAATTTACTAACCGAGTCTTTTGCTTCCGTTTGCTTGTTTTTGATACGACGTAGTAGAGGCTTACGTATGAATGAATTTATTTTTATTTTATACGTGCCGAACGTTCCTTTTCCGGATAAGAACTCGGTGTCCGGGAATGGGGCGTTACAATGATAAAGAGGTTAATCATAGTGACTCAGTGGTCCTTTAGGTGGGAGGACCAAGACTCAGTGCCCACAAGGTGTCACCATATATTAAGAACTAACTCTCATGATATGGCTGCCGGGATTCGATTCTGCATGTGTTCCTTGGTGCAATATGCCATCCGAGAACAAACTGAGCTATCATGCAGGTATAGTTTATTCACTCTTGTAAAAAAATGTTTAAACCCTAAATGTGAGGGTCCTCACTCCCCTGTCCCACGGGTTGTGTGGAGACGCTAAATATGTAACCTAATGCCTCAGAGTCATGAACTTGCTATTAATCGAAAGAACTGAATGAAGTCCCTTTTTATGAGGTTCTAACCTCTAGACTCCAGTTTCAGGTCCACCTTCCCTTTTAAAGCACACAATATATTTACCACTTTGCTATGTACTGGAGACTACAGTTTATTCACTCTTATATTGTTAAACCCTAGCTAGGAACGTCCCTACTAGTACACCCCTATCACACGGGATGATTATAGATGTTAATCAGGTTACCTAGTGGCTCAGAGTCATGGGCTTGCTATTATACCAAAAGGATGAAAGAAGTCTCATATTTACAGGGTTCGAACCTCCACACACCAGCTGAAATTTTAAAGCACTCAAACTCTTTACCACTTGTCCTTATCCTGGGTACTATAGTTACTTTATTCACTCTTTGGTGAAAAAGGCGATATCCCTCGCCAAATGGGCCCCTCCACCCCACCTGACAGAATGATGATGAGGTTAATCATGGTGACTCAAGAGGAGCAGGACACGGTGCCCACAAGGAGTACAGTTTATTCACTCTTTTTTTGGTTAAATGTAAAAATATATTAAACCAAGGTATGCAAACTAGAAGAGCTACATTCTAAACAAGATGTTAGACTAGTATCTACAGAATGTTGAGAAGAGGTTAGATTTGTTGATTTCTAGCAGCATAAGATCCCTAGATGATATGCTACAAGAAACAACAGCCACTAAACCCTTATCAACACACTAAAACTGCAAAAAGGGGTCATGTGACAAACATAACTCATGTGAGCTGTCCCAAGGTGTGTAGAGAAAGAAAATGATCTCAAACAACCACCACGTGAGATACCAAAAACTAAGACAAAAGTTGTACAAAACCCTAACATCATGGGGTAAAGGTGTACAAAGGAAAAACAGCTTGCATTATGTAGTAGATATGCATCTTAATACAATGCAAAATATCAGGTATCTTCATCAAAATGCCTTCAAATCTTCTTTTGTTCCTCATATGCCATAACCAGTACACAGCAACAGAGACAGAAGCAGTTTTATCCACATTCCCAAAAGAGGTTCCCATGCACTTTCTGCCAAGCCATCTAACATAACTAATCAAGGTCTCCAGCCTCCTACTAATTCCAATCCACAGTATAGTCTTACCCCAAACCATGCAGGAGATAGGACACTGGAAAAATAAATGAGAGACAGACTCATTAACTAAACCACATAGAGGGCAGGTCCTATCATCAACAACCAACCTGTCAGAAGTCAGTAAGGAGTTTTTCAAAGACATCCACTGAATGAAACAGTGTTTTGAAGTGGCCCTAGAAATCCAGACAGTCCTGCACCACCAAAATTTTGTACCTTTCCTCCTAAAGAAATCATAAGAAAGTCTAGGCCTTAGAACATGGCCAACAGACCAAGACTTCAACAGATTCACAGCAGCCACAGTAGAGCATGTGCTATCCAAATTCCTATCTCTGATTCTGAACACAGCTTTAATCAAAGTTGAGTCCCCATGCTTATACTGATAATCCCAAATGTCCTTATCCTTCAGATACTCTACACTGATCCATTTGACCCAAAGGCAGTCCTTTTTACACTGAAAATTCCACAGAATTCTACACATAAGAGACAAATTCCATGCATCCAACTGAAAAATCCCCAGTCCACCTTCAGATTTAGGAACACACACCTCATCCCAACAAACAAGTGATTTCCTAGTAGAATCATAAGAACCACCCCACAAAAAATTCATGCAAAGCTGTTCCATTTTCAACCTGACACTGCCAATAATAGGATAGATGCCTAACCAAAAATAGTGAACACCTTGAATGACTGAAAGAATAAGCAGCAATATGCCTGCATAAGATAGAGAAAGTCCTTTCCAGCTACAGAAGTAATTCCTCAGAGAAGTGAACAGAGGATCATAATGACCAACATTCAATCTAACAGCACATAAAGGAATCCCAAGATATCTAATGGGAAAAAAAACCATCCTTTAAACCAGTAATATCAAACAAATCAGCCTTATTATCATCAGTTAAACCAGCACAGAACATTTCAGACTTAGAGAGATTAACAGCCAAACCTGAGCAGTCTCCAAAAGAAGTTAAACAGCTCATCAGTAAGGTGACAGAGATAGGATCCCCTCTAGCAAATAACATCAAATCATCAGCAAAAGCAAGGTGATTTGTCTTCAAATTATGACAACCAGCATGGAAGTTGAATTCAGAATCCTCACCCAGAATCCTATGCATTCTAGAGAAGTATTTCATACCAATAACAAACAGAAAGGGAGACAGTGGATCACCTTCTCAAGCCTCTTTTACCAGGGAAGAACCCAATCATATCTCCATTAATAGACAGAGAGTAGGAAGCTGTGGTAACACACAACATAATCCACTTAATAAACCTGTCTGGGAAGCCAAAACCCTTTAGAACATCTTCTAGAAAAGACCAGTGAACAGAATCAAAGGCCTTCTTGATATCCACCTTAATCAAGCACCTAGGGGGACCTCTTTTGACACCATAATGTCTAATCAACTCCTGACACATGAAAATGTTTTCAGACATGGCCCTACCATCAACAAAAACCTGTCTGAGCAACATCAATCAGATCAGGAAGACATGTAGAGATTCTGTTAGCCAAAATCTTGGAGATCACCTTGTAAGTAACATTACATTAAGAAATAGGCCTATAATCCCCAACAGAAGAAGCATGAGTGGATTTAGGAATCAAGGCAATGACAGCATGGTTTATTTGTTTTAACAGTGCTTCATTTTGAAAAATTCCAGAACCGCATTAGTGAAGTCAGTACCCACAGTATCCCAAGATTTTTTGAAGAATCATGCAGAAAAACCATCAGGTCCAGGGGACTTGTCATCAGAAAAAGATAACAAGGCATCCTTAATATCAATTACAGTAACCTCTCTAAGGAGAGAGTCAAAAGCAGCCACAGGAACCTTAGGACCAGCATTAACAATATCTTCATTAACAGGAGCAGCAGGGGAAAAAGTCCCTAAATGATCAGTATAGAAATCCACAAAAACCTCTCCCACCTGTTTATAGGAAGTGGTAAAAGATCCATCAGCAAGTTTGAGGGAGGAAATGTGCCTCCTGGCATTATTCCTTTTGACCAAGGAGTGAAAAAACTTAGATCCCCTATCATTGTTCTTCATATAAAAACCTTTAGCTTTTTGAGAAAGAAAGGAAGCCTTAGCAACCTCCAAATCACTACAAATCCTCTTCTGTTCCATTATGTGAGTAACCAACAAGTCAGTGGGACCCAAGTTATACTGAGACTAAAGGTTTCCAAGCAGATTCTGTGCATTTTCAGACCTAACTGAAATATGAGCAAAGTATTTCTTGTTCAAGACTTTTAGGAGTTGTTTAAGTCTCTTTAGCCTTTTGCACAATTGATACATAGCAGTTCCAGCAAAATCTGGCCCCCAATTCTGTGTCAAGATATCTCTATAGCTCTCATGTTGCAACCACATATTAAAAAACTTGAAGCGCTTCTTTCTGACCATGGAATCAGTAGATAGGGCAATTCTATAAGGAGAGTGATCAGAGTGAAGACCAAGAGGTTCAAAAAAAACCAGAGCATCCAGATTCCAATCATACCAAAATGAATTGACCAAAACTCTATCAATCCTGGAAAAGACACCCGCAGAATTCCAAGTGAAAAACTCCCCAGAGGAATTCAGATCACAGAGGTTAGCATCCAGACAACTGTCAATTCCATCCTGCAGCTCATACTCAGTAGGAACATTCCCATTCATTTTGTCATCAATAGAAAGAACAGCATTGAAGTCCCCCAGCACCATCCAAGGCAAAGTGGAACAAACACAAAGTTCCCTGATTCTGTCCCACATGGACCTTCTATCACCAACATAGTGCAAACCATAGACAAAAGTGACCAGAAAACTGTCACCAGAAACCAGAATCCTCACTTTGCCGTGTATCCATTGAACATCCACCTCCAAGACCTCCACCTCCAAAAAAATAGGATCCCAGATCACTAACATCATTTTTCTAATATGTATATCAAAATTATCCACATACTTCCAAGAAGGAACCTTCTTAGAAATAAATTTATCAAAATTATTTTGAGACAGCTTTGTCTCTAGGATTCCTGTTGGTCCCTTGAAAAGGCTTTGGTTAAGTTTAGAGGGGGGGGGGGGTGAATAAACTTAACACTTAAAACTTTTTGGAGTTGACAAACTCAAGAACTTCAATGACTCTTGATACCTCGATGATCTCTTTGATACTTCAATAACTCTTTGATGTACTGAGAGTCTCTTGTGATTAAGTTTCTTGAATTTATGCAGCGGAATTATATCAAAAATTAAGCCTTATTACTTGTTGTTAAATATGATACTAAGTATTAGATACTCAGTAGTGTATGTGTGTCATTTCAGTTGCTAGATTCAGTAGGTTGATGTTTATAGTAAACTAAATGTAGAATATAAGTGCAGAAAGTAAGTAGGCAAGATTTATAGTGGTTCCAGGTGGTGTAATCCTGTCAATCCACTCTTCTCCTGTGATGTTGGAGGTAATTCACTAGAGATCTTTGATGTAGCTGTTACAAAGATTCCTAAGTTGCTTGTCCTTCACCAATAACTATGGCTTCACAAACTGAACACTTGGAACAGGTAGGATTGCTGCTCCAAAGTCTTCCAATGGTCCTTGAAGGGTAGGATTGCCTCTTCACCAGCTCCACCACAAACAACAGTCTTTCACACCCAACATATGCTTCTTTGTCTTGGTGAGGTTCTTTATAAAATAAGGATTGAATCAAGTAAATGATTCAGTTGCAGCAGCTTGATTAGGATGAAATAATCAACAGCTTGCAGACTTCAAGTGTGTAAACTTGATGTAGCTTAAATACAGAATACACTTGAAGATTTTCTCTAGATCAGTAGCTTTAAGCTTAGTAGGTTTAGCAGAGTGTTTTTCAGCTCAGAAATATCTCTTTTATTTTTCTCATAAATTTCATCAATCATCATCTTTTTCTGAGTTGGAGGTCCTCTATTTATAGGTAGGATGGCATGTGACTTGTATTTGAAATTCAAATATAGCCGTTCCTTGTTTTGTCCCATTTGACTTGCTTTCTGTCACTATTCATAGGGTGACCTTTATCGAGAATCCTTTTGACAAAGGCGATCATGTCACCCTTGACTTATATCCATTGGATAAAAAATTCTGAATCATCCCAACGTCCTTTTAATCTCAACCACTGATTTGTTTGATAAGTCAGAGGTTGTTAGTTGTCATTTTCCATGTAATCTTCCAATGTAATCTTGAATTAATCGAGGTATATTATCGGCGAGTTCATCGATATCTTTGTAATACCTATCGATCTATTTGAAACGACAATTTGATGTGCATCAAATACAATGCAGCTGATTTCTTTTATCTAACTTTTATTTGTGAAGTTAGATTACACCTTTTTGCAAATAACTAAGTTCCAATCACCATCCAACTTAAGGGACTTAGAGCTTCTACACAAGGTATATGTAATCAGTTTAGGTTATCACAGACTTGCCAAAATTCTGATTCCATATCCTTGACTTTAATTACTAAGTTTGATCCCTTAGCCTTCATTAACTGAGTTTGAGCCCTCGCCTTCCGGTCTTGGCGAGGTTCACGATAAGTCTCTTGGCGTAACTACCCCTACTAACTGGACTAGTCTCTTTGAACTCGGTCGGTGACCTTTCTGAGTGCTTGTTTGATCAAACCTATACAAAGATCAAACTCTAATAAACTATACATTTGATCTAGACATCTTTTTGCCTTTGCACTATAACAGTTAGTCTGGCACTCATCACTAAAACTTAAAAATAAGTCCAACAATTTCCTCCTTTTTGGTGATGATGCCACTACCCTCACCTAACAACAAAGCAAAAAGATTTAAAATGTAAACATAACCAATTTAGTCATCTTTCATTATAAACAATTGTTCAAAGATTATTACAGTCTAGCATCAGCAAAAATAAAACAGATAGGTATGCTGATCTACAGTCTTCTTTCCCTTTCTTCTCTTGCTTTTTCAGTTTGTTCTTGATAATGTCTTATTTCCTCTATCATCTCTCTCATCCATTCATTTTCAATCAAAGTGAAGTCAATGTAGGAGTTCACTTCCTTCCACCACTTCCATGCTTCAGGTAGGATGAGGTTGATTTGATTTACTTTGAATCCCATTCTCATGTAAAGCTCTTTAAATTCATTCAGTGAGTCCTTAGCTTTTGTGATAGGCAAACTCCTTTCACCTCTACCACTTCTTCCACCTCTTCCACTTCTTCCACCTCTGTAACTTTCCCTTAAGGCTCTAACCCTTGCTTCCCAAAAATTCAATCCCAAGAATGAATTTAAACCTTCATGAAAGCCTTTGTCATGGTAAGGTTTCCTTCTGTTATAGTACTCATTCTTGTATTGTTTGAGGAGATCATCAGTAAGTTGAACTCTGCCAGGTGCAGGTTCCCTGATTGCATTTGTTTCATTCTCCTATTTCTTCTTAGCAAAAATCCTTGCAGCCTCTTTTGCTACTGCTGTTTGGACCTCTTGCCCCTTAGTGACATCATCAACAAAACGGGACAGTAGGCCATGAACACTCTCCTGTGTGATAACCAGATTACTCAGTTGTCCTTCTATAATTTTAGTTCTTGTATCAACTGTAGTAATCCTTGATTGCAGAGTTTGCTCCAGTAGATTGATCCTCTCAATAAGCTTAGGAACCAATCCAGCAGGTTGAGATGTTCCAGCAGCCTCAGCAGGCTTAGGAGTTTCAGCAAGTTTATCAAGTTTTTGATGGATTGAAGCATGTTGGCCTTTCAAAAACATCTCTTTCAGTGTATTTCCTTGCTTGATTCCCCTCACATCTAGCATCATATTATTAACAACATTTTGAGTAGATGTGAAATTTGAAGCAACTATTTCAGTAGATTGTCTGTTGTCATTCACCAGCTTCATCAGTTCCTCAAATCTTTGTTCTTGTCTATCTAGTTGAGTTCTTAACTGTTGCATGTCATTCCTGATAGTCCTCAACTCATTCAACACTTCTACTGGCACTCCACCAGTCATTTCTCCAGGAACTCCATCAGCAGGCTCTTCTATATTATATTGTGCCCTTTGTCTGCTGATGACCATTGCTTTACTCATATCTCTCCCAGCAGGGGGAGGTCCTTCCTCAACCATAGTACCAAGAATATCTTCCATTATAGGATCTTGTGCAGGTTCATCATCAGTAGATCCATCAATTTGAAACTCATCATCACTGTAGTCATAGTCCAGCATCTATTCTTCATCATTAACAACAGTAGCCTGCTGACTATCTTTCCCTACAGTGGGCTTGACTCCAGTAGGCTCTACTACATCAGCCTCTTGAACAACTACAGCAGGGGTTTCCTCCAAACCCAAAGATTGTTCCAACCTGTGTCCAGGTGCTGTTTGCAACTCAGCAACCTGTACCTCCTGTTACAACCTTTGCTCAGGTGCTGTTTGAAACTCAGCAACCTGAACCTCTTGTTCCACTCTTTGAGGATTGAATACAGCTTCATTATCCACTTGAAATCCTTCAGCATGACCAATCTTTGTTAGGATAGAGGCAGTTTTGGTAAGAGTGTCATCAATGTCAAATCCATCTTGATATTGAATTGAGTCCTCGAACTGGCACTAGGTTCACTGTGGTCAGTAATCCTTTCTTCATCCAAACCAGAACTTTGTTGATCTTCGGATTGTGCCGTAGGTTCTTCAACAAATAAAGTAGAGGATTCACCAACCAACCTATTTGCAGCACCACTTATTCCATCATTGATCAATGCCTCCAGATCATCCATGGTGAGATCCTGCAGATCCTCATCCATCTCTCCAGTCTGCTGGCCCTCAGCAGACCTATCAATGTCAGTGGGTTCAGCTTCTGCATCAACAGTGGCTCCTTGACCAGTGGCTTCAGTGGTTGTTTCTTTAGCCACTCTACTTGTCTCCCCAAGAAACATAGGGGAATCATCATCAGAGTCAGATTAATCACTGTCAGGTGTGTACTTTGGATCTCTGAACAAAATTGCTCCACTTTTCTTTCCTTCATTCAAAAGATCCATCAGCCTAGATTGCAGCAAGGTTGTATTTATCAAGTCCAGTAGGCTGTCCACACCCAGCTGATCAAATGCCCATTTTTCAAATCCACTCATTGAATCAGCAGATGGTTTCTGTTTCTTGTAGAATCCAAACTTCCGTTGGAAATAATTTTGCACTTTCCTGAAGTTAGGATCTACTTTGTCCTTCTTAGATGCCTTCTCATATGGCATAGTTGGCTTTCTAAGAGCTGTTTCAGTAGTTTGATGACCTCCAAAGGTCCCAACAAGCAAACTCAAAGTGTCTTTAATAGATGTATGGAAGTTAGTAGGTTGCTCAGATTGGATATTGGTCCCTACTACCTCCATTTGCACAACACTTGGTTCCTCGACTTATATGCTCATCGGCGGGGTTAACAATGATTGTTCATCCCCACGAACTAATGCGAGGAATTGCAGGGTCTTGAACCAATGTTTCCTCAAGCCTCTTGAGGAGAGGCTATCAATTTGCGATAGGAGAGGCTATCAATTTCGAGCCTGATGAGGCTTCCTCTTTCTAGTGGCTTCTTTCTGTTGTTCCCTCAAAATCTCAACAACAGTCTTTCTAGCGACTACTGATAGAGGGTCGATAAGCTCAACTTCATTTGCACCCTCGCAGACTCGGCGATCTGTCTTTGTTTGCTTCCTTGTTCTTTTAGGCTTTAACATTTCTGTTATCTTCCTTGTGTCAGCAGCCTTTCTCTTCTCAGTGGTCTTCTTTGGTGCAGCAGGTTTGATAGATTTCTTAGTAGTTTGCTTGACCTGCTCACCACCAATATCACCATCATCTCCATTGTCATCACTATCAGCAGCTTCAGCAACACCTTCTTCATCATCATCCAGACCAGGGATAGCATAATCAATCTATTTCTTGTATCTGGATTGATTAATCTTTTCAGGTGATACATCAGGAATCTCCAAATGATTCAGCAGGGTCTGAATCATTAATCCTAGAGGTAAGGCCTTGGATTTCCTCTTTCCTTCTCTTTCCTCTTTTGCAACCTTCTTCATGTAATGAATGAAATACCCAGCCCAATCAAACTTCATACTTCTGCAAATAATCAACAACAGCTCTATCTTGGGTCCTGATTGAGTATCCATACTTCCAACCAGCCCTAATATGTTCTTTGCAATGATTTTGCTCAGCAGGTTGTACTCATACCCAATGTGTCTAACATTGATTCTGAGTTGATTTGATGCTTTCATTTGTTTTGATCTTATCAACAAAATCCATCTTGGACAATCCCATTTCCTCAGGATTTACTGGACCATCTGCTACTTCTTCAAAACCAAAAACTTCCCTTAGTAGACTTGGGGAAATCTCAATCACCTGGGCATTCACAGTTGTTTTGAATGCCTCTGTTCCTTCCTTAATCACAACGTTCTTCCAAAAGCTCACAACATTTGTGTATGAGATTGTTTCCAGTCTTATATTAAGCACATTCTCCAGACCTTCATACCTCCTTATTCTTCGACCAATGTTGATTGCTAGTTCAGTTTTGTTAGCATCAACAACGAAACCTCTCACACTTTGGCTTGTTTCAATCTGAACATCAATCTTTTCAGCCATTGTTAAAGAAAAATAAGATGAAGAAGATAATTTCTCAAATTTGTGTTCACACAGTGTAAAAACAGAGAGTATAAATCTGAGATTTTGCAAGTAGGAGCATCTTACGTGTAATAGAGTGCGTATAAGTAGCAGGAGTGGTTGTGGCTGTCGGTGCTGCGTATATTCATATCAACCACGATTAATCGAGTGAATCTTTGTCTTGACACGTGGCCCATTACTTTCTCCATAACGTTTGTAACCGTTGGATCGTGTTAACTGCGGTTATAAAGGATAAAATAAATATCCCGACAATCTGCTTTTTGACTTTAATAAGTTTGAGTGTGTAACGTTTCATTCAATGAGGTTGGCTCATCGAGGAGTTGGCTCGTGACTCTTTGATAAAGATGCTTCAATGACCTCTCGACATAGTAAATCTGTTGATCCTTGATTTCTTCTTGTTTTGTTCAATTGATAATACAAG
The DNA here is from genome assembly GCA_026214975.1 of Gentiana macrophylla. NCBI lineage: Eukaryota > Viridiplantae > Streptophyta > Magnoliopsida > Gentianales > Gentianaceae > Gentiana > Gentiana macrophylla. The sequence continues at coordinate 77,364,142 of CM047808.1, forward strand.
ATGAATTTTAATACCAATGACTGATCTGTCAAGTGAGCTCACCCAATCATGACAAAGACCAATCCCCTTGGCAACCTCATTTGCTCAATTGTCCAAACATAAGTACATGGAATTGTTTATACCAATAACTAATCTTCTAAGTGAGCTCACCCAACATAGCAAAGACTAATCCCCTTGGTGAATTCCAGTACACTGCTGATTATCTGTCAACTTTGATAATTCCAAGTTCATTCCTTAGTTTAGCAAATCTTTCACTGTCAAGTGGTTTAGTGAAAATGTCAGCAAGTTGATCTTCAGTAGGGATATACAGAACCACCACATCCTTCTTTTCAACATGATCTCTTATAAAATGATGTCTCACATCAATGTGCTTGGTTCTTGAGTGCAAGACAGGATTTTATGTGATAGCAATTGCACTTGTGTTGTCACACATTATTGGAATTTCATTCTCCTCAATTCCATAATCCCTTAATTGTTGTCTTAGCCAAAGTACTTGTGTACAACAACTTCCAGCAGCAATGTATTCAGCTTCAGCAGTGGAAGTTGATATTGAGTTCTGTTTCTTGCTAAACTAGAAAACCTGTCAATTTCCCATTAACTGACATGTTCCTGTGATGCTTTTTCTATCAATCTTGCATCCAGCATAATCAGAATCTGAGTAGGATATAACTTTGAAGCTTCCAACCTTGGAATACCATATCCCTACTCCCAAAGTCTCTTTTAGATACTTGAGAACTCTCTTGACTGCACCTATGTGACTTTCTTTAGGTTTAGATTGAAACCTTGCACAAACACCTCTGACAAAGGATATATCGGTCTCTGTGGCGATAAAGTACATCAGACTACCCATCATCCTTCTGTATAAGGTCTGATCAACATCTTTGCCTTCTTTATCTTCATCCAATCGATATTTGTACTCATAGGAGTTGATATCCTGGTACTATTTTCCATACCAAACTTCTTGACTGACTCCTTGGTGTACTTGGTTTGATGAATGAAGATTCCATCTTTCATCTGTTTAACTTGCAATCCCAAAAAGTTGTTCATTTCTCCCATCATACTCATTTGGAATTTGCTCTTCATTAGATTTGCAAACTTTTCACATAGCAATTCATTTTCAGAACCAAAGATTATGTCATCAACATAAATCTCTGTACAGCAGAGTCTTTGTCCTTCTCATTGATTCTGAAAAGAGTCTTATCAATGGTGCCTTTTGTAAAGCCATTGTCCACCAAGAATTGAGATAGAGTCTCATACCATGCTCTTGGTGCTTGTTTCAAGCCATAAAGTGCTTTATTGAGTCTATACACTTTATCTTCTTGATCTTTAACTTCAAATCCAGGAGGTTGCTGTACATATACTTCCTCCTCTAGAATGCCATTCAAAAATGCACTTTTGACATCCATTTGATATACCTTGAAGTTTTTATATGAAGCATGTGCTAGGAATAATCTGATAGCTTCCAATCTTGCTACAGGTGCATAAGTTTCATCAAAATCTATTCCTTCATCTTGAGAATAGCCTTTTGCAACTAGTCTGGCCTTATTCCTCACAATGGTACAAGATTCATCAAGTTTGTTTCTGTATACCCATTTAGTACCAATGATATTTGCATGACTAGGCCTTTCAACTAGTGTCCAAACTTGATTTCTTTCAAATTCATTTAACTCTTCTTGCATAGCAATTATCCAATATGGATCTAAAATTGCTTCTTCAACAACTTTAGGTTCAACTTGAGATAGAAAACAAGTAAACATTGCTTCTAATTGTCTTCTAGTCCTCACACCTTGCTGTACATTGCCAATAACTTGTTTAGCAGGGTGATTCCTTAACCATTGTGGATTCTGGTTAGTTTGATTTTCGGGAACCTCATCTTGATAGAGTCTCTTTGTTGCTTCTTCAAAAGGAGGTTCAGCAGATCCTTGAATTGCTTCAGTTGTTGCATTAGTAGTATCACCAGTAGGGTGTTCAGCAGGGGCAATATCAGAAACTTTTAAGTCATTAACCCTTTCCAAGACTTCAACACAATCTGGATCAGTGACTTGTAGGTTCTCAGCCGGTTCACAACCTTCATCTTCCATACCAGTGAACTTAGGTTCATCAAACACAACATGTATAGTTTCTTCATGTTTTAGTGACCTTTTCTTCAGTACCCTGAATGCCTTGCTGACTGAAGAGTATCCCAAGAAGATTCCTTCATCTGATTTAGGTTGGAATGTCTTCAAATGCTCCTTATGATTCAAGATAAAACATTTGCTTCCAAATGGATGGAAATAGGATATATTTGGTTTCCTTCCATTCCAAATCTCATAAGGTGTCTTCAGCAGCTTCTTGTTCACTGAGGTTATGTTTTGTGTATAGCATCTTTGTATTAAGCTGCTTGACCGGTACCTTTCAGCGATAATGCTTTATAAATCATTGTTCTTCTGCTTCCTTTAAGGTCTGTTTCTTCTTTCAACCCCATTTTTCTTTGAGGTGTACAGCAATGACAAGTTGGTGTAGTACACCATTACATTTCTGATATTCTCTTATAACTTTATTGAGAAAATCAGTACCCTAGTCTGATTTTATCTTTACTACTGTCAAACTTTTCTCATTTTGTAATCTCTTCAAAAGATCAGGCATCATCTTGAGTGTTTCACTTTTCTTGTTCATAAATATCACCCAAATGTATCTAGAAAAATCATCCACCACTACTAAGGTGTATTTCTTTCCTGTAACACTTGTTGGTGTAACTGGCCCAAATAAATCCATATGCATCAGCTCCAAGACTCTATTAGTTGATTGCTTAGTCTTTGATTTGAAGCTTGATTTAGTATGTTTACCTTGCTGACATTCATCACATATAGTATCTTTCTTGATGTGATCTCAGGTAAACCAATCACCAGTTTCTTCTTCACCAACTGATTGATGTCATCAAAATTTAGGTGATTTAACTTTTTGTGCCATAACCAATTGAGTTCTGACTTGGTATGCACAATCAGACAGGTTTCTGGAACTGCAGTAGACCAATCCACAACATACATGTTTTGTTGTCTTCCACCGGCCAATACAACTTGATCACCTCTTTCACTAATGACAATACAATTGTTCTTGTCAAAAGTGACCTTGTATCCCATGTCACAGAATTGTCCAGTGCTCAGCAAGTTGTAGTCCAGTCCTTCCACATAAGCAACATTCTTGATTGTAAGTCCATTCCTCACAAGTGTTCCATATCCTCTTGTATATCCAGGTGTATTTTTGTTGCCAAAATTCACCCTTGGACCATCCCTTGTCACAAAGTTTGACAAACAGTGCTTATTCTTTGTCATATGTCTGGAACATCCACTGTCAAAGTTCCAGACACCCTACAAAACAAAGTTAATACATTTTAGGTACCCAAACTTGTTTGGGTCCATAATGGTTAGTGGTAAGCATGACCCCTGGGATGTTTCAATAAGGTCTTCTCTTAAAAGTGTCATACTTTGGTTCATACATGTATTCCACACATCTGTAAGTTTTAACAGTAGGTTGTGTAGGATTCACATATGTTTTCTGGCCTTTTGGTTTATAATGCTGTTTGAAGTGAATTTTGTTGTTAGAAGCATTAGTATAACCATTAGTTTGCTGTCTGTTAGGAACATCTCTGTAGTATGGAGTCTGCTGAGGTCTTGTGTAAGTCCTCTGTTGATCCCATTGCTTAGGTTTTACCCTAGCAGCATGGTTATTCTTACTGTTTCTAGCATTAGATCGGAGAATATTCCAATCATCATCGGTGAGGAGCAGTCTACCTTTCCCCGAGATAAGTATCCATTGAATTATTAATATTTTTGGGTTTAGGATTCTTATCTTTGGAATATTTCATTTCTTACCCTACGTAGTCCGACAAACTTGGTAGCGGTATGCTATCGGCGAGTTTAGAAGGCATAGAGTCTATTTTTGGATTTTTCCTTTTATTAGGGTGTTGACTTACGATTTTGCTTCCTTGAAGCATTCTCGATGGGGTTTTTCTTGCCTCAAAGCAACCTTACTAGGAGTTGGATCTTGTGCAGGTACAAACTTAGGACCAATTCTGGTACTAGGTTCAGTAGCCTTGCTGGATTTACTCTTTTTGGATTGTTGAGTTCCAAATCCAAGCCCTGTTCTATCATAATAAGGCTTTCCAGATTTGTATGCAGTAGAGGAACAAGATGGATCAGCAGATTCAGAGGCTACTGGAAGTTCAGCAGGCTTATACTGATTCTTTCCAACATCTTTTTCTTTACCTTTGAGAATCCTTAATTCAGCATTCAATCTTTCAACTTCTACTTGAAGAGCTTCTTTTTCAGCCTTCACAATCTCATAACCAGATTGTATTTTCCTCAGTTGATTGAGGATGGCATCCAAAGCTTCTTCATTGTAAGAGTTTCTAGGATTTGAACCACAAGTTGATTCACAATCACTTCCAGCAGGAGTGTTAATTGATACAGTATTGTATACCTCCTCTGTCTCATTCATATTAGCCATTAATGCATAATCTTCCATTTCAGCAACCAATGTTGTGTCATCTGATTCATTTCCATTTTCAGATTCCACTTCATACCCTGATTGATCTTCAGCAACCATAGCCTTCTTGCCATATCTTCTTTGTTGGCTTTTGGTCTTTAGTATGTCTGGACAGTTAGGTCTGATATGTCCAGGATTTTTGCAATTGAAGCACAGATAATCAGGTTCCTTACTTTGTTTTAACTCAGGACATTCATGTTTGAAGTGTCCTGGTTTCTTGAAGTGAAAACATAGATAATAATTATCTTTCTTTGGTTCTTCTTTCTTCTTTTCACTGAATTTCTTGTTGAAATTCCTTGGAGAACCCTTTCCACCTTTCATTATTCTGATCTTATTGCTCTGTAGTGCAATCTGCTCTTGCATCTCATCCAGTAAGTCATCTTTAGCATCTAATGCTTCTTCTTGATGTGAAGCAGCCAGTGCTGTAGTTTTTGGCTCTTCCTTTTCAGTTGCAGGTGACAACTTCTTTTTGAATTCATATGCCTTAAGATCTGAGAATAACTTGAATGTATCCTCTTCATGCAATCTTCTCATTTCTTCATCATTTGTCACCTTCATCTTCCATTCATCATAGCAGTAAAGCTTCCAAGATTTTGTGTTGATTTCTTCTTTTGGGTAAATGACACTCGGCGGAGGTGAGTTCAAGCGAGGTGTATTAAACCTAGATTCCATTTGTTCAATGGTTTCATTGGGTTTCATTTCAAACTTTTGGAACTTCTTCTTTGCCACACTAATTTTATTCTTCTTGATTTCATCAGTGCCTTCACAGATCAACTGTATTTTGTCCCAAAGTTATTTAGCTGTTTTGCAATCTTTAACCTTCATGTACATGTTGCTATCCAAGGTTCTATAAATGATATCAATAGCAATATTGTTGAGGTTTGCTCTATTCCTTCCTTTAGCATTCCATTCTCTTTTTGGTTTTGGAATGTACTGAGTCTCATCTCCACTTTATTCTGACTTTTACAATCTTGGTGGTCCATCCATCGACATCCATCATTTCATCATGAGTTGCGGCAAGGTAAGCACTGCATTCGGCGTTTATATTCATCAAATCTATCTAGAGAACACATCGGACATAGTTCTAGCATTTGGTTGTTATCCATGATGCAAGTCTTTGAAAATTAGTGATTTGAAAAAGTTTCAAAGTATTTTCTCAAGTACAACAAGTAGGATTACTTTGAATAGAAACCTTTGCTCCGATACCAATTGTTGGTCCTTGAAAAGGCTTTGGTTAAGTTTAGAGGGGGTGAATAAACTTAACACTTAAAACTTTTTGGAGTTGACAAGCTCAGCAACCCGACTGGCTTTGATACCTCGATGAGTCTGCTTGATACTTGATAACTTTCTTTGATGTACTGATAGTCTCTTGTGATTAAGTTTCTTGAATTTGTGCAGCGGAATTATATCATAAATTAAGCCTTATTACTTGTTGTTAAATATGATACTAAGTATTAGATACTCAGTAGTGTATGTGTTTGATTTCAGTTGCTAGATTCATTAGGTTGATGTGTATAGTAAACTAAATGCAGAATATAAGTGCATAAAGTAAGTAGGCAAGATTTATAGTGGTTCCAGGTGGTGTAATCCTGTCAGTCCACTCTTCTCCTGTGATGTTGGAGGTAATTCACTAGAGATCTTTGATGTAGCTGTTACAAAGATTCCTAAGTTGCTTGTCCTTCACCAATAACTATGGCTTCACAAACTGAACACTTGAAACAGGTAGGATTCTTTGCTCCAAAGTCTTCCCTTTGGTCCTTGAAGGGTAGGATTGCCTCTTCACCGGCTCCACCACAAACAACGAGTCTTCACACCCAGCGGATGCTTCTTTGTCTTGGCGGAGTTCTTTATAAAATAAGGATTGAATCAAGTAAATGATTCAGTTGCAGCAGCTTGATTAGGATGAAATAATCAGCAGCTTGCAGACTTCAAGTGTGTAAACTTGATGTAGCTTGAATATAGAATACACTTGAAGATTTTCTCTGGATTAGTAGCTTTAAGCTCAGTAGGTTCAGCAGAGTGTTTTTCAACTCAGAAATATCTCTTATATTTTTCTCTTAAAATTCATCAATCATCATCTTTTTCTGAGTTGGAGGTCCTCTATTTATAGGTAGGATGACATGTGACTTGTATTTGAAATTCAAATATAGCCGTTGCTTGTTTTGTCCCATTTGACTTGCTTTCTGTCACTATTCATAGGACTGACACTGTCAGAATCCTTATTGACAGTGCAGTCTGTCCACCCGTGACTTATATCCATTGGATAAAATCCTGAATCCTCCCAACGTCCTTTTAATCTCAACCACTGATTTGTTTGATAAGTCAGAGGTTGTTAGCTGTCATTTTCCATGTAATCTTCCAATGTGATCTTTAATTAATCGAGGTATATTATCAGCAGGTTCATCAGTCTGTTGTAATACCTATCAGTCTGTTGAACAGCAATTTGCTGTGCATCAAATACAATGCAGCTGATTTCTTTTATCTAACTTTTATTTGTGAAGTTAGATTACACCTTTTTGCAAATAACTAAGTTCCAATCACCATCCAACTTAAGGAACTTAGACCTTCTGCACAAGGTATATTTAATCAGTTTAGGTCATCACAGACTTGCCTAAATTCTGATTCCATATCCTTGACTTTAATTACTAAGTTTGATCCCTTAGCCTTCATTAACTGAGTTTGAGCCCTCGATTGCCGGTCTTCAATGAGTTCTTGATAAGTCTACTGACCTAACTACCCTACTGACCTGGACTAGTCTGCTGAAATCAGTCAGCTGACCTTTACAGTGCTTGTTTGATCAAACCTATACAAAGATCAAACTCTAATAAACCTATACATTTGATCTAGACATCTTTTTGCCTTTGCACTATAACAGTTAGTCTGGCACTCATCACTAAAACTTAAAAATAAGTCCAACAATTCCAAATAAGGAAATCTTATGATGTCTAAGAAAATTGACAACATCAGATTGTTTAAGAGCCTTATTGAACCCTCTAACATTCCAAAACCCTATCATATTTGCCTACCTAGAAGTGATCTACCTCTAGAGACACTATCATTTCTGTTTTTAACATTTCCAGAAACACCATTGGTGTTATGTCTATTGTTTTTCTTTTTCTTCTTTGATTTCTTTGAGCCAGAAGCAGCATTTCCACCTTTATGGGCCTGGTCATCATCTTCTACCTCATCTACCCAAGTTTTATTCTTGTCAGGAGATAAGACCTCAAAAGTATTAGCAACAGGAGTAGCTGGTTTGTCAACATCTTTCCTTTTATTCTTTGGAATCACTTTGTTTTCCTTTATCAAGGGTAGCGATGCCCGGAAGCAGCGTCGTCAAGACTAGCGATCTTATTAACAACAGGATCAACATCAGTTTTACCATCAGCATCAAGAACAATCACTTACTTCTTCTTTGGTGGATTAGGTTTAGAAACACCAGGTTTTTTAGACCTTGCCACATACAAAGCAGGGGCTTCATTCTTTGTTTCATCATGACCATCTTCATTATGCCCTAGTTTGTTACATTTGGAGCAGAACTTGGGCCTTTCCTAATATAAAACAGGCCGCATTAAAACCTTCCCATCATGCATAGTTATAGGAATGACAGAGGGTAATTCCATCTTTAAATCAATCTCCACAAGGCATCTTGCAAAACTCAAAACTTTCCTGGAAGCAGTGACCTTATCAGTATGCTGAGGACTCCCCAAAAAGGAACAAATCTTACTTAATGCCCTGTCCTTCCAAAGCCTAAGTGGTAAATTAGGTAACTGAATCCAAACAGGAACAACAGTACAAGCATCTTTACTGAAATTAAACATGACAGGCATCTTTTCCAACAATAAGGGCTTTCCAAAAGCATAGAAAGGACCAGCCTGCAACACCTCATTAAGATCAGATTCTTGTTCAAACAGAAACACTATCCATCTAGAATTATGGTAATGATATCTGCACTTCCTAGGCCAAGCGTTAACAATCTTCTGAACAACATCTCTTCCTGGAAATTTGGATGGAAAGATGCCTATCAAACTAAGTTTTTCCAAGGAATCGTCATTTAAGTCTTCTTCTTCCCAAAAGACAGTATCCTGTGAAACACAATCCATATGATCTATCAAGATAACAACCTCATCAGAAGGTTCCCTATTCTTTTTTACCATTTGTGCCCAAGAGGCAACATCCTCCACAGCCTTTTCAGCATTCTTTCCCAAAAAGTCTCCAGCAGGGGTATCAGTAGGGCTAGCACCAGTATCAGCATGGTTAGCACCACTATCAGTAGGGCTAGCACCAGTATCAGTAGGGTTAGCACCACACTCTTTTTCCTTACTTGCAATAGAACTAGGATCCACCTCTACATGAGTCCCCTATTCTATCACACCACCAGGTCCTAAAGTGGGAGAAACACCTTCAAAAACAAGCTCTACAACTGAAGAACCATGTTCTATCACTCCTCCATCAGAAACATGCTCTACAGAAGTAGAAACATGCCCAACAGATGCTCTAGCACTCTCAATAGTCTTTTCAGACAAACCACCAACTTTTAAGCTATCAATGGTAACATTATCAGCTTGATTTTAAACTTCTAACAACTCAGAAAGAGTTGAAATACCTGCTAAATCACTATTAGCTAGGACAGTCTTCTTCTTCAAGGAGAAAGCAGCAGGGGTAAATAACCTCCCAGATTTCAATCTCATAGCTTCATAAACTCTAGGATTGCAACATTTAGAAGTAGGTTCCTTATTTTCCACCATCACAGGATTTTATGTTGCTGCAGCTCCAGAAGTAGGTTCAACATCTGCAAGTTGCACAGGAACAGGGGGGTCTTCGATGGAGGCTTTTCCACAACATTCTGATCTTTAATAGGAGCTGCAGGAAGAGCAACAATGGCATTAGGGGCTGCAACAACCTGTAGATCACCTGAAGACTCAACTTCTTCAAGATCCGATTCAGGAACAGTGCCATCTGCAATAGTTTTCTTATTTTTGCGAGCCATCGCTCAAAACAGAGGCTGTAAATCAGAGAAGAGAAAGAAAGGTAAACAAGAATGAAAATTGAACAACAAACAAGAGCTAGAACGCAGGAAAAGAAGGGATTTGGCAGGATCATCAATGGAGGAGATGAAGCCGGCTGAGAGAAAACATCTCTCTAAAAATCCACCTACAGTTTATTCACTCATTGCGATTATAATAGGTGGTTGAAGACAAATATGTACATTTTGTAGATGTAGATAAAAACAAAACATATACTTAATTGTTAAAAAAGACAATCTGAAACTAGAAATTGGCAAACAAGACAGTGGAATTTTTTTGGGTGAAAAGGACAATTGTTTATTCCACTACAATTTAAATTCTCTCATATTTAATCACAAAAACTGATATATCTTTTTATCTGAATGTCAAAATATTGTAATTCTTTCACCATATTTTTCCTTTTTTCTTTCTCTTTATTCAGACATCCCATTTGATTTTTTTCCGATGTCATATCAAGGTCATTTTTGTAAAAAAAACAACGAAGCAGTAGAACACTGGAAAAGTGGATTTGAGGTCAATTCCACTGTACCAAACAGTGAAATTGGGGTAAAGAATAGTGGAATTGTCCTTATCACCCAATTTATATTTTCACTGTCCTGATTTCTATTTTTTTTCTCTTATTTGTCCTTTATTCCCACTCACTCCCAAATAAATGTTCAGTTTAATTTGTTGGTAGAAGGGACGACAATTTTCATTAATTTTTAGACATAAAGAACATACACATATTTTCACCGGCATTCCGGATAAACTAAGATCTTTTCGACAAAATTGACCCTATCTAATGCGTATCAGACTTCATCTTCTTAGGTTAAAAGGATCGATTATACTTGAGAAGTCAATAGGGCCAGGAGATAATCACGGAAATTATTTTATTGTCCGAAATAAAATTGTTTTCCATTGATTCAATAATATGTAGTACTACAACCCTTATTTATAGTACTCGATAACTTAGAGAGCAAGTAGTAAATAACTACAACATTAGCTAATAATAGATATAATTCAAATAAATTTGTTATCTTTGATTGTGTGCTCAACACGCCCCCTTAATCCCATGGGCAATGAGTGGACGTGAAGATTGATCTTGAGTGCGAGAGGCGAGGATTACTTAATGGCTTCTTTGAGATCATCGGCGAGATGATTCTTAAGTGAACAAACACAACCTGGAATTTTTAGGCCTTAGCGAGCTCATGAACATGATGAAAGTCGAGTTCAATATGCTAAATGCGGGCGTGGAAGGCGGGATTCGCAGCAAGGTAGTTAGCACCGATATCGTCACACCAAAGGAGAGGAAGATGAACTAAGGCAATACGCATTTCACGTAGGAGTTGAGTAGACCACTTAAGTTCAGCCGCGGCATGAGAAAGGGACTTGTACACGCCTTTGGTACTGCATTTGCCGATAGTAAGTGTTGTAATAGTGTCCTAAAACAACTCGGGTTGGACCGGATCGGACCGGGTCATATCATTTCTACTATTTCTTTGTGTTAATACATATATTAAATGGCTTTCTATTATTACATATATGTTCATCTAACGAACCAATTATGATATTGTATATATGATAACGTCTGATGACGGTCAAAATATGCCCGTAAAAGTCATCAACATTATCCTTAAAATGGGCCGAATAATATACATTTTATATTAAATCATATGGTTATATTTATTATTATTTAATGTTATGTGATTTATAAAATATAATTTGGTATTTATCCAATTTTATTATTTAAATGTGATTTATTTGAAATAATTATTTATTTTGTAGATTGAGATAATTTTGGAGGATAATTATAAATGAAAGAATTAAACTACAAGATAAATCCAAGCAAATACGGATGCATTGAAGATAAAGATCGGATAAGCACGGAAAAGAGGAGTAAGGCAAGACAAGAGCCGGCAAGCCAATCCAAAGAAGATTGGCGCCGACATTAGGAGAGGCCGCATGGAGGCGCATTTTTGTGTCCTTTTCCTAAGATCATTTGGGAATTATCTAATGTATTTTCAACTCCTTTTGGATTTAGGAAAACTATTTCAGATTGGTTTAGGTTTATCCTATGTAAATTTCTCTCTATATAAATGTACATACACGCCAATGCACACACCACACAATTCATAATAAAATCGTCGGTTTTACTTGAAGCAGTTTTTTACAAGTTCTTCAATTATGTAAGTTCTTGTATTTATTTTCTCTTAGTTTCGTTTAATTAATTTTCCCCAATTATTATTTATCGTTTGAGATTATTATTTCTTAGTTAAATGATGTAGATCTAGGATTAGGACGTGAGGCGGTGGGGATTCCTCGTCTATAAGGATCCACATGCCCACGTCTATGTTTTGTGATCTATGCATGATTTTATTTTGATTAATAAACGTGTTTCTAGTAGGTATATATAATTACTTTATGAGCTTCTATTTTATCCGATAAGTATGAAAGCGCTAAGATTTAGGTTTTGCGCGTCAATCTAGCCACGTCTTTATGGTGTGATTGTCCACTAGAATTTCTTGTCTTAGTAGGTATATGGCTACGGCTCGTTGCTCGTCTGTTTTAATTAAAGCGTGTAGTGAGGAAATACCATATAATGCTCTAGGTCGGCTCATGAATTGATCTTTGGGACTTTCAGTGAGATCTAGATATGTGTTATATTAGGGAATTACCTTTTTGATTATCGTAAATCGTAGATTAACATGATACCTAAAAGTTAGTGTTAATGGGACGGAGGTCGATGCGATCGCTTAGGAAATGCGCTGAAAAAGGAATGTTGCCTAGGTGAGGAAAATGGTTAATATCGGCATCCCTAGTTTTGTAAGCGTGCAAGTCATATGAGATGGAGGCGAAAAAGCGAAGTCACGTGATGTAGCATAGTGATGCGGATGGCCTACCGGGCTAGATCTAGTTTAGGGGATGACTCCCGTAGCCAATATAAAAGAGATACGAATCGGATTAATAGTTGTCGAGTCTAGTTTAATTATATATAATCTCTAGATCCAGACGATAATAAGATAATTGGGGAGATTAATTATGTTGTATTTATTTGAGTTGTGTCGAGTCGTGTCAATTTACCTTTTCTTGTTCTTTGTTGGTCATAGACCATTTTATGTGCTTGCCATGCATAATTAATTATTTATAGAATGACCCACAATTTGGTTCCCTGTGGGATCGACCTTGATTCGCTATAGCTATACTACGATGGACCTAGTCCTCATGCTAGTATCAATTTTGGTGGTCAAGTATTTTAATTTCACTTGATCTACGTCATCAACGTCCCTAGTGTCAAACTATGAAAGAGAAATCATAATAGCGATTATGGTTGATGAGATCTTGATTCACTTTAAAAGGTTTGATACTTAAATGTCTCTAGTCGTAAGTGCTATTAATTGGGATATTAATAGTAGAGTTATACTAGAACGTATTGGATGCCTTCTATCTTTTGAGAATAGGGATAGATCTCGTCTATCAAAGTGTATAGACACTTGAGCTATACGTGGACGTGTATAAGAGAATGCGTACAATAGACTTGCCCACTTACTTTATTAAGTGTCGCACTATGTGGCGGATCTGTGATTATCATACGACCGCAGTTTTTATGGAATCACGGTGTGGATTGTTATACTTTGCCACTATTTAGGTTTCCCTAGCCATGGGTCGATCATGCGCTAATGATTGGGTGTGATATTGAAGCATGCATATGATTCATGTTGTTCGTCCAGAAATCGTGTATCTTATAATATTTAAAAGGGCCTTCATATGAGGGTTATCTTACTCTCGTGAATCTTTGAACAGTGAAAATAAATGACTTACATCGATAGAATATCATACATGGATTATAAGATACAGTCGTTAATGTACTGACACTCAAGATACGACTGTATAGATATTATAACAGCGATGAGATTCTATTTACATGGTAACCGTTCGGCATGAAAGGTAGTAGTCAATGCATTAGACTCTTCGATTGATTGGGGGTCATGAAGTGTTTCTAGACACTATCCATGATCGTTAGGTATGAAGGGTATTTTAGTAAATGCCCTTTGTGCCTCGACCAACATATTCGGAAGCCTATCGGGTCACACAAATAAGAACATCTCATAGTGGGAGTAAATGAGTTACTTCGAGGAGTATCATATATGGATTATAAGATACAGTCTTTAATGTTTTGACACTCGAGATACGACTGTATAGATATTATAACAGCGATGGGATTCTATTTACACGGTAACCGTTCCGCATTAAAGGTAGTAGTCATTCCATTAGACTCTTCCGATGATTGGGGGTCATGGCGTGTTGGTAGACACTATCCATGATCGTTAGGTATGTATGGAACTTTAGTAAATGCACTTTGTGCCTACGGCCAACATAATCGGAAGCCTATCGGGTCACACAAATAAGAACATCTAGCCGGATTAAAATGCGGTTATAGTAATAACCAAATCAAGAAACTTTTTATCTTGACTATAAAGTGTTATAGTGATAAATTAAAATTGTGGTATCTAATTATTGTGAATAAATATAATACAAGATATTAATTATATTGATTTATTAAATATACATAATTTATGTGTATGTGGCGCATGTCTTGTGTGTATATGATACACATGGATTTTGCAATTTAATCATAGTATTATATTATGTATTAAAATTAGATCTTAATATATATATATATATATATATATATATATATATATATATATATATATATGCATATATATATATATGATATATGCACATGTATAATTGATATATATTTATTGTAATGTTATAAATAGATATTCAATATTAGAGATATCACCTTTATGTAATATTTGAAGTGGCATGTATTTCCACAGTGCTCATAGTATTATATTATGTATTAAAATTAGATATATATATATATATATATATATATATATATATATATATATATATATATATATATATATATATATATATATATATATGTATTAAAATTAGATATTAGTATATAATTGAAATTAGATAATTTAATCATAGTATTATATTATATTATTAAAATTAGATATTAATAGATATTAATATATATATATATATATATATATATATATATATATATATATATATATATGTGATATGTGCACATGTATAATTGATATATATTTATTGTAATGTTATAAATAGATATTCAATTTTAGATATCACCTTTATGTGTTTGGCGGCATGTATTTCCACGGTGCTCGTTTTGAATTATGAAGCATGGATAAGAGATCCAACTCACTTTGGGCCTAGTGCCCAGGTGGTTTGGCCAATAGTTGCCAGGAAATACTTGAATGGTGATGTGGGCGGGGTTTCAAGGAATACAAATAACCTCTGGTTTTTTCAGATTTGGCAATATATATCTTGGAAATATTTAATATAATATATTGAATATTAATGAGATAAATCAAGTAAAGATATTTCCTTATTTTACTAGTAAAATGTTCTCTTTCTCCCTACTCAACTCAGAAGCTTTTCCCATTAAGAATGGGGCGCATATGGGCACATGACACACTATATATATGTACTATGTATATGAGAATGTTGAACTACTTAAAAATTAATCTTCAATTGGATTGAAGTAATTAATCCATGAATGGTGTTTGAGAAGTTGTCTGAAAAGGAATGAAATTCTCCCTTGAAGGAAACCATTTTGGGATACGCAATTAGATTGTGTATCTAAAATAGAAATAGCACTTTATACGATAAAGGTGCAATGCGAGCCAAGCTAAGTATCGCTTACCCGTTTTGGGATAGTGTCCTTATTTAAAACACATACTTAACCATGTTCTAAAGAAAAAGGTTGAACGAATTCAATATCAGATATGAAGGGCGATGACATCAAATCCATCTTAATAGATGATTTATGGTTATCGTGCTTCTAGCAAACAGGCAATGTCAGAAAGGCTTGGAGCATAGTATGACCTATGTAACTTTGTGGAATATCATAGCAAGTATGCTAGATGTTTTTTACTTACCCGCTGAGCGAAAATGTTTGTCTCCAACACATCTTTGTCTTACAGAGGAAATATTTCTTCCCAAGGAAGCAGTGGAGGAAATTTTGATCTCAACGAGTTTGAGAACCAAAAAGGTATATTCAACCATTGGAACATGAGCAGGCGCAACATAGTGATGAGGTGTAGAACACTGCTCAGTGCACACAAGTACACTATGAGTCTGTAGATAACCACAAGCGTAAAAAGGCTACGAGTATGTTCATCTTGAGGAATTAAGGTCTTACGACTTATATAGGAATGCTTAACAGGCAAGATTGAGAGAGGTGGCTAGGAGACAAAATGTCTGAAGTAGATTCCATGTGTGACGATCGGGTTATGAACCTAATCCGACTTACACGAAGGAATGTCTACGAAAGGGTAATATGTCTTGATGAATGACCGACATGGATGGTAATGCAATTGCCATAAGGCTAAGTTGATGGATGAAGGCTATAAGGAGTAAACCTTGTAATTACCTTCTTGTTGCCAGCGATCCTTAAATCTATTCATATTGTGCTTGTTGTAGCCGCGTATCAAGGCTATATGATAGTGTAGAGAACGTTGGGCCGATGGCTTGATGTTCATATAAAATAACATGATATGTAAGCTTGCGAGATTGATCACACCCGCGGTGTAAGCACACGCTTCTACTAGCAATTGGACAAGAAGGTAAGATCAAACACAAGTATACTCCTATGAATTTATAAGGATTAGTTCTAACTATGAGTGAATAGTTATTCCCCCCATATCATGCATCAATCATCCCCATAGGTAAAATTTAGTCTTAACAGCTACGGGTGCTAATCCCTGATATTACGCTACTTCCATTGAAAGGACCGTAGGTGCCTATATGCAATTAACCTCCTTCGTTGGTTGTATTAATGCACATGGAATAAGAATTAGGACAAGCCAGCTCACGACTAAAGACCTCCCTAAGCAACTATCTTGGATTGCCTAGAACATTCCTAAGGATCAATCAAGACATCATCCGAACTAACACTTCACTTTATCGTCCTTTATGTTAATTTACGATGACATGCATATGGTGGATCAGGCTAACAACATGTAAATTAAATCTGTCGAACAGACATAGCTGGCGCTGATTATCATGACGTAGGATTTACTAGGTAAGTATGAGGTAGAAACTTTGACCCTTCTTTCTGCTAAAGTAGATGCTCTTAGCTCTAAATTTGATAAAATGAATGTGAGTGCTTTGAGCTATGCAGAAGTACCCTGTGAAGTTTGTGGTGTGATTGGACATACCGCTCCAGAATGTCAACTGCTTACCCAATCCCATGAGCAGGTTAATGCGTACAACACTTTCAACCAAAGGCCTGTCAATGATCCCTTCTTGAATACCTACAACCCTGGTTGGAGAAATCACCCAAACCTCGCATAGAAACAACCAGAATGCAACATTGCAATACCCTCCGGGCTTCCAACCTAAGGCACCCAACCCATCTCCTCAAAAATCTAATCCCGAAATCTTGATTGAAACCCTCATGGAAAACCAAACCAAGCAAAATGAGGAGAACCAATTGATTATTAAGGCTCTAACAACTAAGGTGGATAGCTTGGCTGCACACAATAAGATGCTAGAGAACCAAATTGCTCAACAAGCAGCTGCTTCCTCTAGTGCTCCCGGAATACTGCCAGGAAAACCTGAACTTAATCCTAGGGAGCATTGTCAGGCCATCAATTTGAGGAGTGGAAAAGAGTTGGAAGACCCTAAGGTGATGAATAGTGAGAGCAAGGAGGGAGAGGTAGAGAAAGCTGGGACAGACGAGCTTATGGTAGAGGCCACCAAAGACAAGGAGCCAGAACCGGTACCTAAATATATTCCCCCGCCACCTTATCAGCCACCAGTGCCTTTCCCACAAAGATTGGCCAAATAAAAGCTTGATAAGGAATTTTGGAAATTCTTGGAGGTTTTAAAGAAGCTTTATATTAATGTCCCATTCACAGACGCCCTTACACAAATGCCCACATATGCTAAGTTTTTGAAGGAGATTCTATCCAATAAAAGGAAGCTAGAAGACCATGAGACTGTAGCTTTGACCCAAAGCTTAAGGATCCGGGTAGTTTCTCCATTCCATGTGTAATTGGCAATATGGCTATAGATAAGGCTCTGTGTGACCTTGGAGCTAGTGTAAGTTTGATGCCCCACTCTATGTATAAGAAACATGATCTTGGTGAGTTGAAGCACACAAATATCTCTTTGCAATTGGCTGATCGCTCCGTCAAATATCCGGTGGGTATCTTAGAAGATGTTCCCGTTAAAGTTGGCAAGTTTTATATACCAGTGGATTTCATAGTTCTTGAAATGGATGAGGATATCCATATCCCCATTATTCTTGGTAGACCGTTCCTTGCCACAGCTGGGTCTACTATTGATGTCAAGAATGGAAAGCTTACTCTGAGCGTAGGAGATGATAACGTTGAATTTAGTTTGCCGAATGCTCTCACTTGCTTTTCTATTGAGAATGTTTGTTGCCGGATCGATTCCCGAGGAACAATTATTGGAAAATGCCATTAAAGAGGTTCATCGACCCCATGGAAGAGGAGATACCAAGTGAGGATGAGCAAGAGGCGGAGAAATTGATGATAAGGCCCTTTGAGGGCCAAGATGAGAAGAACGATGTTCTTCCACCTTTTGACTATGAAAGAGAGAAATTTGATGCTCAAGTTGATGCCCAATCTTGGGATGAGGATAAGGCCCCAAAGGTAGAATTAAAACCACTCCCCTTGAACTTAAGGTATGAGTTTCTTGGAACAAATTCTACATATCCAGTCATTGTAAGTGCTAGTCTAAATGAGGAAGAAACTAAACAGTTACTTTCTTTACTTAGACGGTACCGTAAAGTGATAGGATATACCATCGATGACATCAAAGGAATCCACCCCTCCATATGCATGCATAGAATTTTTCTTGAGGATGATTATAAGCCTTCTATTGAAGGTCAAAGACGCTTGAATCCTACTTTGAAGGAGGTGGTGAAGAAAGAAGTACTGAAGCTTCTAGCTGCGGGTATAATATACCCTATCTCTGACAGTGAATGGGTTAGTCCAACTCAGGTTGTACCTAAGAAGGGAGGGTTCACGGTAATAAAGAACGATAATGATGAATTAATCTCTTCACGGTTAGTAACGGGTTGGCGCATGTGTATTGATTATAGAAAACTAAATAAGGCGACCCGTAAGGATCATTTCCCGCTCCCATTCATCGATCAAATGCTAGAGAGGTTGGCAAAGCATTCATTCTTTGTTACTTGTATGGCTATTCGGGTTTCTTTCATATTCCCATACATCCAAGCGACCAAGAGAAAACGACCTTCACATGCCCTTATGGCACTTTTGCCTATAGACGCATGCCTTTTGGTCTTTGCAATGCCCCCGCTACCTTTCAACGTGCTATGATGTCTATATTTTCTGATTACATTGAGAATATCATGGAAGTTTTTATGGATGACTTCTCTGTGTATGGTACTTCATATGAGTCATGTTTGAATAATTTATCTAAAGTACAACAAAGTTGTGCTGATGTTGATCTGGTCTTGAATTGGGAGAAGTGCCATTTTGTGGTGCGAGAGGGAATCGTTTTGGGACATTTAGTGTCTGAAAGAGGCATTGAGGTAGACAAGGCTAAGATAGAGGTGATTGAGAATTTGCCGCCACCTAACTCGGTTAGGGAGTCGCAGTGATTTCCAGTCATGCGGGCTTTTACCGTCGTTTCATTAAAGATTTTTCTAAAATATCTAAGCCTTTGACTAACCTTTTGCAAAAAGACGTGGCTTTTAAATTTAATGCAGATTGTCTTGAGGCTTTTAATAGGTTAAAGGAGGCACTAATTTCAGCCCCAATCATGCAAGCATCGGATTGGAACCAACCGTTTGAAATCATGTGCGATGCTAGCGATTATGCGGTTGGGGCGGTTTTGGGTCAGCGAAAAGACAATAAAGCTTATGCCATATACTATGCAAGTAGAACCCTAGACGATACACAGGTCAACTACGCTACGACAGAAAAGGAGCTATTAGCAGTTTTCTTTGCATTTGAGAAATTCAGATCATATCTTGTGGGTTCGAAGGTAATTGTTTATACCGATCATGCTGCTATTCGGTATTTATTGAGCAAGAAAGACGCGAAGCCTAGATTGATTAGATGGATTTTGTTGCTTCAAGAGTTTGACCTTGAGATCCGAGATAAGAAAGGTACTGAGAACGTCGTGGCGGATCACCTTTCACGGTTGAGACAAGAAGGTGAGCAAGACGGCAAAGATGAGTTGGCCATAGATGATTCGTTCCCAGATGAACATCTTTTAGCCGCTAATATACAAGATGCACCTTGGTATGCAGATTACGTGAACTACTTTGTTAGTGGAATTCTACCACCGGAATTGAGTCATCAACAAAAGAAGAAATTCTTTGCAGACTTGAAGTATTTCTATTGGGATGAACCGATGCTCTATAGAAAGTGTGTAGATGGCATATTCAGAAGATGTGTACCACAAGAGGAAGTTGCGGATATTTTACACCATTGTCATTCGTCATCATATGGCGGACACGCTAGCACCTCCAAAACAGCAGCTAAGGTTCTTCAATGCGGATTCTATTGGCCCAGTTTGTTTAAAGACACCCGGAAGTTTGTCTTGAGTTTTGATAGATGTCAAAGAAAGGGAACTATATCATGAAGGAATGAAATGCCCCTCAACAACATATTGGAGGTTGAGATCTTCGATGTGTGGGCGTAGACTTTATGGGCCCGTTTACTTCATCATTTGGGAACAAATACATTCTTCTTGCGGTTGATTACATATCTAAGTGGGTCGAGGCCATTGCAACACCCACCAACGATGCGAGACTAGTGGCCAATTTCTTTAAAAAGGTAATTTTTCCACGATTTGGAGTACCACGTGTACTTATAAGTGACAAAGGTACGCATTTTATAGAGCATAAGTTTGAGAGCCTTATGAAAAAGTATGGAGTGAACCATAAGCTTAGCACGGGTTACCATCCACAAACTAGTGGAAAAGTCAAAGTTTGAATAGGAGATTAAGACAATTCTTGAGAAAGCGGTAAATCCATCAAGAAAGGATTGGTCTTTATGGTTGGATGAAGCATTGTGGGCTCTGAGCGGCCTACAAACTCCCATTGGTATGTCACCGCTTCGATTGGTGTATGGGAAGCCGTGCCACCTTCCAGTTGAGCTTGAGCACAAAGCACATTGGGCTAAAAAAAGCATTTAACTATGATTTCAAGGAGGCAAGTGAAAAGAGGCTACTTCAATTGAATGAGTTGGATGAGGTAAGGCAAGATGCATACGATAGTGCTCGCATCTACAAGGAAAAGAAAGCTATGGCATGATAAACACATTTTGAGGAGAGAATTCCATGAAGGTGATAAGGTTTTGTTGTTCAACTCAAGGTTAAAACTCTTTCCCAGGAAGTTAAGGACAAGATGGTCCGGTCCCTTCACCGTGATAAAAGTCTTTCCCTACGGCTCGGTGGAAGTTCGTAGCGATTCCGGTGACATTTTAAGGTCAATGGTCAAAGGTTAAAGCATTACATTGCAGGGGAGCCCACTGAGAAGAGAGTCATGTACTTGGACTCTCCACCCTCCACCACGGGATGAATTAAACAGGGGTCGAGCTTGTGACCTTAAACAAGCGCTTCTTGGGAGGCAACCCAAGTTTTTCTACCATTTTCTAGGTTTCTTCATTTATTTTGTGTTGTGTCGTCGTGTTTTTCGGTGTCGGTTTTGCAGCCAGGTAAATTGTACAAGAGGAACTCGCGGATCTTGAGGCCATGGAACACTTGACATGGAGAAAGCCACGATCGAGGTGAAATGAAATTTTGTGGTGCGATTTGAGTCCGTCTTTTGAAGCGAAATGGGGGGGTGTGATTTGTATCACATCACATCTTTAAATATATAAAAAATTAAAAATAAAAATAAAGAGGTAAAATTGACGAGGGCTTCACACCTGGGTGTGATTTTTATCACACCCATGATTCTCTTATCAATCAAAAAAAAAAAGAAAAAAAGGGGGGTGTATTTGACGCAAGGTTCCCCCTCGGGTGTGATATAATTCACACCTTGTTAGTCCTATATCTCTTTTCTTATCCAAAAAAAAAAAAAAAAAAAACACGTACCATGTACAGCCTTTTATTACTCTTTATTATTCTTATTTTTTTATATTCTATTTCCCCAAATTTTTCAATCCCAATTATCCAACCCGCCCCATCTCTCCTTGGCGTCCCCTCCGACCACCTCCATTGCTGCCCTCAAGGCCCTTCTTTCCGGCGCCATTCACCACCGGACAGCCGGCCACCACCCCCACTCCACTCCTTTTCCTACCCTCTCTTTCCTCCCTTCAACAATGAGATCAAATACTTTCAAATCACCACCCAAAAAGCAACCTCTTCCCACACACGGTCCAACCCCATGGTCGCGGTGAACTTCCGACTACCATCCAGGTTCCTTTCGAGCCACCACAACCCATTCCCACACCCAGCAGCCCATATTCTGCCCTTCCTCTTCCCAAACCCGCCACACCTACAACCACCATGCCGGAATCCGGCCAGCCATCCCTTTTGGCGGATTCTGGCCAAACTGAACCCTTTGCAACTCATTCAGTTCCTCTTCCACCACCGCAAGCCGAACAACAACCGCGAAGAAACCCATCCCGAAATACCACCAAAAAAACCGCCACCTAAGCATCAACGTCCTCCCGCCCCCGTTTCTGCAGGTACAAAAAAGCGTAAGGTAGTGGTCGAGACCTCCACCTCTAAATCCAATGGTAAGAAGACCCGAATCACCGCCACATCCAAAGGGAAAAAGCAAATAGTTCGAGCCACTGTTACTAATCGCACGGTTCGTCACACGCGGTATGTTGATCCTACAGTTTTGAGCACCTTGGGCATCACACATGATTTTCATTGGCTTTGTACTCACTTGGGCATGTCTAGCTTTATCAATCACTCATGGCCTACTTACATGTAGAGTTGACCACCGTTTTTATCTACATTTGAGTGCAACATAATTCAAGGTCCTCATTGTCAAGAAGGAGAATCACTTTCAGTCTTTTAGAAAATGCCTTACATTGACTTTAGATGAATTTGCCTCTATCTACGGCTTGCCTAGCACTGGCCCATGTCAGCACCCCCGAACATTCAATGACAATTTTTTTTGGAGTAGTCTGTCTGAGGCACTCCCTTATAGTCCTGGCACATCACGGTCCACCTCGATTGTTCACCCTTGTTTGAGGTACTTTATCGTGTCTTTGGCGAACACCATTTTTCATCGCGGTGATATGGATATGGTTGTTCGGAAAGATGAACTATTCATTTTATGGAGTGCTTATAACGGCCCACCTGCATGTATTGCTGCGTTCTTAGCTCGCCAGTTTCTTCGAGTGAAACACCGTGCTTCCTCTACTATTCAGATCGGTGGGTTGGTTACACCTATTGCCCGCCATCTTGGAATATCTACGAATAATTTGTGATTGCATCGGGGCCTACTACTATCGATTTGTCACGACACTTGACCAAGTGCATTATTGATATCACTGCTGCTGGCTATGGAGTTCACTATGATGCTCACCACGTCTTTCCACTACCATACCCAGCCAATTATTGCATCCAAGACCTGGCTCATCTCAAGACACCTCGTCAATATGTGTCCACAGCTCCAGCTTCTGATGATCACCCAGTACCTACTACTATTGAGTGCGAGACTTTTGCTCCCAGTTTTCCTCAGGTGACCCCGCTTTCCGAGACCATTGAGTCTCCTACATTAGCTCATGTGGGTCCTTCCATGCCATCACCCTCTTGGCAGCAGTCTCCACAGCCCCGAGATTTGGCCTCGCATCCCCTGATCCAACACTTGGTGACAACCCAAGCATCATGCAGAAGGAGCTTCGAGAACACAAGCAACTTCTTCATGAGTTGAAGGACATGATGGCCCTCTTGATCCCTCGTGCACCTTCTTCGGGTCCACCTGACCCTCCTGCCTCTTGATATGGTGAGCTTCCTTCCTACCCTCCCTTGTTTTACAATTATTTACATTGGGGAGAATGTAATATTTACATGTGGGGGCGGGTCACTTGTGTTGTTCACTTGGTTACTATTTGAGTCTTTCGTAATAGGGTTTTAAAAAAAAAAAAAACAAAGGTCAATAAAATTCGCTTAGGTAATGTTTTAGGGTTCATGAGTCAGTTCGTTTTGAGTCCATGTCTTACTTGGATTACACACAGTCATATCGAGTATGATTTAAAAATGCATGAAAATTGGTAGAGTCTACTTTGATATGGAAGATGCATAAAATAATATGTTTGATCCTACTTGATAAACCACACGTAAATGTGCATTGATTTTTATTGAGGATGATTGAGACTGAGTAAGTAGACAAACTGCCCCGGTGAGATGTTCTAGCCATAATGACTGACCACTTCAGTCTCACCCAAAATGAGCGTTTATTTTTCTCTTCCATGATTTTTTTCTTTTAGAACTTGTGTTGCATCTTATTGATATTACCATGGTACTTGCATCTATACTAAAATGATTAAGGCACTCGTTTCTTCCTTTACCCACACTTAACACCCTTACCAGCCATATATTATGCCCTCACCCCACCAAAAAAAAAAATTAAAAAAATTAAAAAATTTTGAATAGCCCGAATCTCTATTTTGCCCGACCATAAGATTAAGGGGATGTTGACTATTAAATTCTGAAAACTCGATTGCAAAGAAATTAAGCTTGGGGGAGTCCGTTTTGTGTCTTGTATATTATTTCAAATCTCAAGAAAAAAAATATATATATATATATATATATATATCGAAAAATCAATAGAAAAAAAAAGAGTCAATAAAGGAGTGCAATCCCAAAATAGCCTCCCATGTTTGTTTTAGTTCTTCTGTTGTGTAATAAAAAGGGAGTGACGTCTATATCCTCCCAAAGTATAAAGTCATGTTAGTAGCTCGTTGTTAAAGAATTGTGTAGTTGTTGGATAAAACCCCCCTGAGATCACACGAGTTGATGAATTAGTAGCCAAATGTTTCACTAGTTTTAATGGCTTTGAACCACCTACCGTGATATGTATCCTACACTTACCATTTTTTTTACCACCATTTCAGTCATTTTCCTACCTTTCCGGGCTATTCTCTACCATACCTTCTTCTAAGTCCTTATGATTTGTGTGATGCATGTTTCTTTGGCGATTGACATGAGATAATATACAAGCATATAGTAGGGCAATTTCGTTGGAATGAGCTTGAGAGATTAACCACCTCACAAATATGAGTGTTGAGCGATTTTATCCCGTGAGGGGTCTATTTGTTTGGTTGATCTCATTCTTAATGGATGTCTTTGTTCATGTTCAAGTGTGGTATTTTGAAAGAGGTTGACCGTGTTTATATTATGCGTTTGAACTATTGAAGTATAATCTATCGAGGCTCGTGTACTTTGCATCCTACTTGAGATTGTTCCGTGTGTGTTCTAAGCACTTCGTCTTGAGTTTATATTTTGACTTGCTTGGGGACAAGCAAGGGTTAAGCTTGGGGGAGTTTGATAGGTCCACCATATGTGGTTATTCTTGGATCGTTTTGGCCTGTTTTAATGCCTATTTTATGATTTTCGTATGATAAATTGCTTCTTTTGGACTAGATTACTACTGTGGCTTTGATATTTAGCAGATATGATGAATCCAAGCATAAAAAGCAATGAAAATGAGCTAAAAATGAGTCAAAGTCATGAAGGCATGAAGAATCACGCCCAGGTGTGAAACAATGGAACATGGTGTGAAAAAATGCAGAAACTATTCAGATTGCAGGCCAACGAAATGTTCTGATTGGTGGAGAACTTTCCATGTGAATTAATCTTGGAAGCAACATGATTTTGAGGAAGCAAGAAGATTTACACGCTATTTACTTCCTATTTTCTTGGAATTTTATTTTTGGAGATAAATTACACAATTTGAATTAAGGAAAATTCCTATTTATCCTAAAATAATTTCCTTAAATTGGAAAAAATCAACACACACGCATGATACATCAAGATAGTCGACTCTTCCTCCTCCTTTCATCATCTTCTTCTCCCATCCCCAAGAACAAGGATTTTTAGGGTTTAAGAATTCAAGAACGAAGCTTTTTTGAGGTTTGATTATTTTATGCAATACTTTGACGGTTTATTTCTCTCTCTTTTCTCCTTTCTTTTATTTATTTATTTTCCTCATCAAAGTATGAATTTTATGATTGAATCTTGGAATATTGATATGGAACGTGAGTAGTTATCGTTTCTAGGATTATGAGGAACCCGGATATGAATATGTGATGTAAAAACTCAATCTTTCCCTTGTTTTATGAAATTGATGCTTACAAATTGATTCTTGTGTGCTATTCTTGTTTGATTGTCGATTTTAATAGCCTGAGAGGGTGAATAATCACAATTCTACGTAGAGAAATTATTTGATTAATTAGTGACCGAAAAAGTACTACTTAATTGATACTTTAGGAAACAAGAATTGAATATAGGGTTTTATTGGAATGAAAATTTGGTAAAAACCTAGATGGCATGAAATTATGGTTCTTAAAGGATCTAAATTCATTCTTTATCGTGGGAAACCGGTGTGGTTTGAGTTAGGTGCGATCACTAAAATAATTGAAAGAATATTTTTGTGTTTAATTTGATAATTGCCTTTATAAGTGTAAATTTCATATCTTGGGAAACAATGTTGTTAAGTCATATAGTAGTTCCGTGGTGACTCAAATCCTAGAAATGCTTTAAAACTGAATCTTCGCCGGAATCTTGAAGTTCTTGGCTTGTAGTTATATTTTCTTTATTTTCTTTATTTTTAGGATTTTTAGAGAAAAACCTACAAATATTTGATTTGTCTAGCTAATATAAATCAGGAATTGTTTGGTGATTGACTACAAGTCCCTGTGGGATCGACATCCTAAGTACTACTCGATAAGCCGTGGCGCTTATGTAGCATTTAGTGATTAAAGTGAAAATCACACATCAGGCATTATCATGATTAGGCTTTTACTTTATAGGAGGATAGGGTAAAATAGCAGGATTAATAGTTATGGTACATGACGACTTACCCGCCTTCGCTTTGTTTCTAATCGTCGTTGTCGATTCTACAGATCGCCGTGGCTAAGGACTGACATCGCGCTGCTGTGTCTCCCCTGTTGCTCTTGATTCTATCGCTAGCTACTCATCTCATCTTTTTCGTTCCTCTCTGATAAATGGTCCGGTCAATTCTTTTCCACTCCTTGTCATAATAGCATTCACGTCCTTCGGGTTCTTTTCGGTGATACTTTGCAATCCTCCCAGAGGATGAGCTGACACTTGTTCGCTAATCTGCCCCAACTAGGTGTGACAATTTTTGCACTAGAGTTTCCTGATTAACCAGTCTTGTATCATTCTTCTCACAATAAGTGGTAAAGTTCGCACTAAGCTTGCTCACGGACTCTGTTAATTGATTCACACTTTCGGTCGCTGTTGAGCTCATTTGTCCATTAAAAAATAAAAAATGATATATTTACTGCAGCAAATGGCACTAGCCGAGTGAACGCCCCATTAAAGGCTTGAATGGGCGTCTGGGACAAAATGTCCTAAATGTAGTGTCATAATATCTAAATTTTGTAGTAGTTCCTTTTCGCCAGTAGCTATGCTAAAGTCCATTAGAATTCTGCTTGCTATTGTAGCATACCATGTTTATGGGATCTGGTAGATGGATGTGAAAACATCTTTCCTTAACGGGAATCTATTTGAGGAAGTGTACATGACACAGTCTGAGGGTTTCACAACCGATGATGCTGGGATTGTGTCCAAACTGTAATGATCCATTTATGGATTGAAGCAAGTTTCTCGGAGTTGGAATCTTGGCTTTGATAAGACAATCAAAAAGTTTGATTTCATCAAGAACGGAAATGAGCCGTGTGTCTACAAGAAGGTTAGTAGAAGTGCCGTAGTTTTCTTAGTGCTTTATGCAGATGGCATATTGCTCATAGGGAATGATATTCCAATGTTACTGTCGGTTAATGTTGGTTATCCAAGAACTTCTCTAAGAAGGACTTGGGAGAAGCAGCCTATATTCTAGGAATCAAGATCTATAAAGATAGATCTACGATGTTGCTTGGTCTGTCAAAATCAACCTATATAGACAAGATGCTGAAATGATTCAGCATGGAGCAATCCAAGAGGGAATTGTTGCCCATGTCACATGGGGTCTATCTGTCAAAGGAAATGTGTCCCAATACAGAGGAGAAAAGGGCACATATGAGTAAGATCCCTTATGCTTCGGCTATCTGGTCTATCATGTACACCATGTTATACACTAGACCGGTTGTCTTGTACCCTCTGAGTATGACTAGTAGGTACCAGGAAAATCCAGGTGATGGTCACTAAGTTGCAGTCAAGAAAATTCTAAAGTACATTAGATGTACTAAGGATATGTTCCTAGTTTTTAGGAACAAAGATTTGGTATTACGAGGTTACACAGACGCAAGTTTTCAAACTGACTAGGATTACTTGAAGTCACAGTCTGGATTTGTTTTAACGCTTAACAGCGGAGCATTTAGCTTGAAGAGTTCCAAGCTGGAGACTATTGTGGACTCCACAACGGAAGCCAAGTGTACAGCAGCCTCGGAGGCAACAAAAGAAGTGGTTTGGATGAAGAAGTGGTTTAGTGAGCTTGTTTGGTTCCCTCCATTACCGGTCCAGTGCCATTTTACTGTGATAATAATGGGGCAATTGCCCAGTCAAAGGAACCAAGGTCTCATCAGAAGCCCAAACATGTGCAACGGCGTAATCTCTTGATTCGAGAGATAGTAGATAGAGAAAGTCCACATGGATAAAAATATAGCTGATCCGTTAACCAAGGCGTTGTGGCAAGCAAAGCATGAGGAACATGTTCACATGCACTGGCTTAGGCATATGGGTGATTGGCTTTAGGCCAAGTGGGAGATTTTTGAAATGTGTCCTAAACACAATCGAGTCGGACCGGATCCGACCGGGTCGGGTCATTTACAGTCTATTTAGTTCATGTAATAACTTTATTATGATTAATAAAGCACTTTTACTTATATATAATTTGTTTATCCTTTTGAACCAATTATGTTAATTGAATATATAGTAACGTCCTTAGTTTTAAACTGTGATTGAGAAACCATGATAGTGATTATGGTTGACAAGATCTGTTGGAAATAAAATTTAGTTTTGATGATGATTCATATTATTTAAGTATATATTTGTTTACTCCCCATTGATGAAGTGTTGAAGCTAGCTGTTATAGTGGAAAGCTAAAAGATGTCTAGAACTGAATGTATAAGTTTTACTAATGTCTGATAATTGTATAGGTTATATCACACAAGCACTGTAATAGATACAAGTGTCGTAAAACTAAAAACTAGAAATCATCTAGAAAACTGGAACATAGCATAAGACTGAAGATATACACCTAAAACTAAAGTTCACTCAGAACTGAAGAAGGTAAGTTCGCTGAGGGACACATACTAGGTTGGCTTGTCTAGAACTGATGGCTGAGGGAGCAAACTCAGTATTTGAAGAACTGAGGGACACAGACTCAGTTAAATAATATTAAAGAAGATTGAAGAATTGAGGGTTCAAACTCAATTATGAAGATTTTAAGCCGAGACATTAAAGTTAGAATTCAGGTAAGTCTGTGATGGCCTGAAATGACTTTATGAAACTAGAAAAAAGACCTAAGTATCATAAGGACAATGATATCTTAGATGAGTCAGTATAAGAAATGGTGTAATCTGATTCACCACATAAAATCGATAAATAGAAAACGGAAATTTTGAAGAAGAGTAAAATTCGCCATCGCTCTAAGTCGCTTAACAAACTTAAAATCGACACACTCAAGATAAAACCGATTAGGAAACTCATTTTTATAGTCACCATCCAAGCAAGTGAAAGTACATTCAATGTTATAAATCAAGGAATTTTATTGGATGAAAATCGACATGTCGTAACGGTCACCGACACTTGACATCTAAAAATATAAATGTTGATACAATTCAAATTTAAACAAGATGAAATAGAGGACTTTGCATCAAGGATCAAACACACAACAAAACCGATTTACAAGCATCTTGATTACAAGTCTAGTTCATCTGAATTGCTGTCAATATCTGCGCTCAACAAGATCATATCTAGATTTCTTCAAGTGTTCAAGCTACATCGATCATATCCAGATTTCGACACTTTGAAGAACCACAAGCAAGAATCAATTTATTTATTCTCAACTTTGATTCTTAATCAAAGGTTTAGACTATGAAGCAATCCGGTTAAGGAGTTTCCAAGAACAGTTAGACATTTACAAATGGGTAGACTGTGTTTGTGGTTTGTAGTGGTGAAGATGCAATACAAATCTTTAAGGACCAGTGGTTCAAGCAGTTGAAGAGCAACAATCCAACCTGTTCTTTTGTTGTTTAGATAGTGACACTAGGGATTAGTGAAGGACTATCATTTAGGACTTTTTGTAACAGAGTACCTCAAGGAGTTCTAGTGGATTTTTTCCTCCTACATCAAGGGGGGAGTGGACGTACAAGATTACACCACCTAGAACCACTATAATTCTTGCTCTACTTACTTTACACATATCTTTATTTTTACAGCATTTATATTTGGTTATACACCATACTGAAACTGATTGTTATAAGTATTCACCAGAATTCAGTTTTGCATACTCGGCTTTATCTAATAGAATCAACAAGATCCAGTTAAAGGCTAAAACTTATATCCGTTTCCGGTTGACTCAGTTTTGTCATAAGTCAATTTGACTTAAACTCAGCTTTGTCATCTTAACTCCACACAAAAAAACTGAACCTTAATTGTGATAATCTAGTTTTTGGTGACAACTTTACTCACCCCCCTCTAAACTTGTGTTAGCCTTTCCAAGGGACCAACAAGATCTCTAATCACTTGAATAAGTTTAATACTTAAAATTCTCTAGTCGTATGTGTAGGATGTAATATCACAGGATGGATCAAGATCCACCCGATTACGCAGCGGAAAGTACAAGATCTAGATCTAAACAATCAAAATACATAAATAATAAATCTAGCCAACGAGGGGGTTAGATTGCTTACCAGTTTATGGTGAATAAACTCCAAGAACAATTTTCAATCCATGATCCAAGCTAGATGAGAAGCCGCAGTCTTCCGACGTGTATCTCCAAGCAACACCAGGTGGATGGTGTTTCAAGACGCTTGACCTCCTCATTATGCTACCGTAGAAAAACCCGAAGTTTTTCTAAAACTCAAACCCTAGTATGTGAGCCGACATCTCCAAGCTCAATGCTTGCATGTGTATTTCGAAATATGTGTTCTGCTGGCTTTTAGAGAACTCTCTCTTTATATAGAGAGTAATCCTTGTCCTCCAAGGATTTTATAATTAATACAAAATCAATTATAATAATCATATTAAATAAAAGATACTCCTAGAATAATCTTGAACCAATCTAGAATATTTAAGGATCAATCTAATATTTTCCTTAATTAATTATTTAACAAATAAATAATTAATTACTTGTATCATATAATTATCAAGAAAACTAATTTCCTAATAATTAAATAATAACAAATGCGCCAACCCTAATTGGGAAATAGGCTACACGCATTTTAACACAAATTGGGCCGAGTCCACGAAAAATTTCTTTTCCATGTATTTAATTATTTAGTCCAACTAAACAATTAATCCACATATCTATTAAATAGCCCAATCCAACTATTTAATTTTAATTGAGGTGAAACGACGAGAAAACATATGCACGTTAGGAGCAACGTCGGGGACAATGGACCCATATTCAGTAGCTACAAAAAATCAAATAAAATTATTCGTCAGACCGAGCAATAATATTCCATCTATTAATTCTGGGATTACACCACCATAAACCCGAAACTGTACACTCAACATTGAGTCGATAAGTGATAAGTAAAGATTTCGCAATCCGGCTCGATCAAATACAATTTATAAAACTCGAGACCTTAGGCAAAACACACTTTCTAACCGGCAGTGAACCGGGTCGATCGTAGGTAGTGCGTTCAGAGTCCGAGGTCGATCCCACGAGGAGATTGAGTCGAATATAAAATTTGTGTTAAAATCAGAGGACAAAGAGTATATGAACAAGACAAAAAATTGACGCTTTTATTATTTCACGGCATAAACAAAGATCTGAATCAAGACTTTTATCCAGAGTAAATTTCATCAAACTAATGATCTACACAATCAAAACCATATTGAGAGAAAACAAATCGAAATCAGGAAACTCACAATAATGAAGATCAAAACATTGTAGATCAAGACTTTTGAATCCCAAACCAGCGAAAGATATCAACCTTTAATTCATACAATGATCCCAGGCACGAACTCCACCAATTTATCGATTGAATATCGTATTCTACTCTATATACAAAAATCTAAACTAAGAAATTGAAATACGAAGCCTAGTCCAGAGCTCTAATCCGACTATTTAGATGTCAACCTATCATAATAACCATCGAAGCGGCTGGGTTGAGCACCTAAGCCAGCCTCGAACTCAGTCCATGCCAATAAAAATCAGAATATATGTTTCCTTAGGTTTAGATACTCTTAAATAGGCAAGATTCGCGAATTTGACCTAGTTGGGCCGACCAACTCGGCCCATTTGACTTGTCTTCAGAAAATGAGCAATAACTTTCCGTGTAGATCTCTGATTTGAACGATTCAAGATGCGTTGGTTAGCGCGTTCAAATACCTACAACATTAATGAGATGACTTGGCCAGAAAATGCCTCCAAGATGGGTCAAAATAAATATTAATGGACAGGTATGGAAAAAATCTACTTCTGTCGGGGCCAAACTAGAGTTTGCATTGGCCAAACGCCAGTTTTCCTTGTATGAGCCTTCTTGATTCGAGCTGAACCCACACAAACGCCAGTTTGAGGTGATTTGGACGCTAGTTTGCCTGAAAACCCAACTTTCAGTATCAAGTGCTAATTTCGTGAACGCCAATTTGGATTGGCCAACCGCTAGTTTGACTAAGCTTGATGCAAACGCCAGTTTCGGGTAGGGCAAACGCTAGTTTGAGGTGATTTGAACGCAAAACATGAATTTTCCTTGCTTTCATGCTACTTTCGTGCCACGGACAAGTTTCTCATTCCAAAGCATCGCATTCCGGGTTCTCGAGTCACCTAAGTCCTGCAATAACATGTACGGACAAACACCATGTGTAATTCCGCAAGACAAAAGTGCTCAGAAAAGAGTCAAATATCTTCAAAAAGGCAGATTTTACCATCGATATGACAGTTTAACTCCCCGTGCGTATAACACTCGATATTACTCTCAAACAGGTCTAAAACTACCTAAAACATGCCAATAAAGTGATAAACGGGGGCTAGATCACATACAAAAGTGCAGTGAAGTTGACTCCCATCAACCACCCCACACTTATCCTTTGCTCGTACTCGAGTAAATTAGGCATATTAACAGAGACTGAGGGATCCAATTCACAAACGCGTATGAAAACACTCACATTGCCAAGGTAAAAGATAAGTAAAACAGTGAAGTTGACTCCCATCAATAAGCGTCCACTGATATAATCATTACATACGGATAAATCCTCCATAGACTATTCGTTACGATTCGGGATATCTCCGTAAACCCTTCTCGAAAAATCTTATCCTTATTTACCATTAACCCCCTAGTGACCAAATAGTTCACAACTAATATAATATGAACTGTGCGCATCGGTCAGTTTCTAGGATTAACAAATAAGGGAACTGTCGGTCTACTTCCTGAGGGAAGGAATGGATTCCATATCTATGATAGCACAGACTACTCACTCATTCTAGAATAGAGCCAACGAGAAGTGTTGGACCACATACTACGAAGTGATCCTTACTAACACATCAAACTCTACCCTAGTCTAAGTAGTTGTCTGTGATCACGTTAGGATTGAGATTAATCCATATATGATCATCTTGTGATTCGATAAGACTTATTGAACACGGAATTATATCGAGAACTCAAATCAAATCAGTCCAGCCCTATATGATTATCATCATATATAAATGCCCCACTAGGTACCCTATTACCGACCATCCGGATAAGACTGTCACACCTAAAGTGTTCTAGGCGCATTATTAGCAAATTAATCTTGAGACCTGTACTCAGATTAATAAACGCTACGGACTAAATTAATTTTAAGTACTTCTCACTAACTCAATCTTCTTTTGTATAGCCATACACTGAGTTATGTGATTACATAAACGAGGTACTCAGGGTTTTCAGTAGTGTCTTAATTATAAGCATACATGCATATAATAAGATGAATTATTAATTCCGTCATAAAAACAATTTGATAATTGTCTTTCGGGCACTACACCTAACAATCTCCCACTTGCACGAAAGTCAAGTGGATTAATTGCTTTAGAGCACACCCTTTAAATCTATATCTACATCCTTCTCCCACTTGCTCAAAACAAGTGAGACATATCCGCAAGATTCATACCCTCCAAGCGCATCTTAGTAATTCATCCTTCCAAGCACGACCGCAGTGTGCCGCCGCAGGGTAGGTCAGTGACCCGGCGTGCAGTTAGAATCCGAATACCATTTGACTCGATACACTGATCAGGTAGGTTGGAGGCTTGAGTCAATCTTTAGGATCGAAACGTCGCATTTCCAACTAATCCGGTGGTAAGATTATAATATGCTTATGACCTCTAGTGATTGCAAATTCCTTATGAGCTACCTCTCTAATGTTTTCACAATGAAGTGGTATTGGCTTACTGGATAATACTTCATCATATGAGTAAACACTGAGACCGAGATCGATTTAATGATCATCCTCAATTTGATCTAAAGCCAGAATCAGTGTTATCACTTATATTCTAGTTTGCACCTTAATATACTAGCATATTATTCCACATTCTCCCGAAGAGACTTGAGGATTCACTAAACATCCCATTTAGTATTCATCCGCAGGTTTAGACAAGCATTCCAGAGAGGTAGGGTAGACTACATCGTTGAATGTTGCATTCCTCTATGCATGAACATCTTAAACATTGAGATGGATGAATGGGATTGCCAACTGCTTATTTTCGAGAAATCGAGTGAGTCAAATTCTTTAGAAAATAGCCCGACTTCAGATAACACACCCATGTTAGCTCTCGACTTCAGATAACACACCCATGTTGTTTCCAACAATTTCAGTGTTACCATTCACAAACACTAATCTACATACTACTTTACTAATATTGATGCCCAGTCTATGAAAGACTTATCAACATGCTGGTCAAGTCCACATATTAAAAAAATAAATGACTTTGAAATGACTTAGAGGTTTGCTTTAATCCCTAAAGGATATAAGCTATGGCAGGCATCTTGCCAAAGGTTCTTTCTGAATAAATTAAGATACCATTAGTCTCGCAAAAGGGCCTTAGGGAATCACCCCTATTTTCTGCTTTGTAACGAACGTTCTTAGCTAAAACCCTTCTGTTCCGAATGAGTTCAGATTCCGTTGTTCGGCAAGGAAGTCTTGGGAGTCACCCATATGTCCCGCTTTCTGACGAAATCAAGCAAGACTGAGTGGTAAGAGAGATCACGGTCTGGTTAACTCTCTACCTTTTAAGGAATCACCCTTAAATTACTCAGCTTTGTGTTGAAAGTTAAACTTTCCTATTCATTCGACTCTTCTCCGTGTAGTTCCAATTACTCCCACTGGGCCTGAGATACTCAGGTGGTTCTACAAGAGATTCAACAGAACTGGAGTATCAAACTCCATTCACATGGTTATGGCTTTTAAACCAACCTCCTTGATCAGGATCCTATACAGCCCACGAAGGACTATAAGTCATCAATCTACCCTATAGACCGTAAGGTCCTGCAATGGGTCATGGACAAACCATACTCCCACTGCGTTCGGGGTGGATTGATATACTGATCTAGTTAAGTAGTTTTTATTAGTGTTATCACCAACTGCCGGTGTTGGATGTGGACTGAACAAATTAGTTAGTAACATCTTGACTACAAATACTTCAAGATCCAAATATGTGATTTATAGACTCTATCAGGCCGAGTTTGACAGTATAACCGACATTCTCTGATTTTTCATGTTTTATAATCAACCTTTACTCAATGTATTAAGATATTTCACGCTCTGAATGTGTACACAAAATTTCCAGTCCTACCTTCAAGCACTAAGTGCTAAATGTCTATATTTGTGGAAGTGGGGTGAACCGAATTCACACTCAGATCCACAAATGTGTAGGCATCTTCTAGATAGACTTCTCAATTTCACATGATAATGTAAGATGTTAATTTTGCAACTAATATCTTAAATGAGTCAAGCAGTGTATTGTACCGCATCAATAACTATATAAGGCAAATTGATAGGTATCCCTTAGTGAAAACATTCCACTGGTAGGTAGGCAAAGCATCAGTCCCGAAGATTATGCGAAAGCCTATACTTGAGTATGGAATACCCTATCTCTAGTGAAATCAGAGATTCCTCCTAATATTTTGGATAAACTTATTGTAGTTTCGAGTAGTTGTCAGACTAGATGTCACTACTAGAAAAAAACTCCTACTAGCTTGTATCTTTCATATGACCCCGAAGATCGATATGAACAAGCTATGTAACTTCTTTAAATCTATTACCCTTTGCCGATTGAAAGGAAACTTAGGCATTGTTCCTTTGAGACAGGGTTCCTTTGACTGGGAGTTAGGAATCACCCTAAGCCAGTCTGCAGATCTTGTCGTTAGGGAATATGCACTAATTAATAGTATATAAAGAAGTGTTTATCTAAATACGGAAACCATTTGGGTTTATATTGTTTAAGATGTGTTACATATACCTATTCAGCATTTCTTAGTGGTTCTGACTTTATCAAACAAAAGTCTGAGTCTTGGGTTTGTGCTACGAATGTAATATTCATCGTCAATAAGACAAACAAATTATCCTATTGAAAATGAATACGTTCGTTACAACGAATCTGAAAATAGAAAATGAATTTTCTGTGATACTCAAGAATTGAATCAGAGATTCATTTCCTTATATCACTCCCACTAGTCTATGTGAAATAACTGCCTGTTGTCTATTTTATTTATCGTTTAATGCAAAGCTACCTAGTTCTTCCAATGATCTTAGCTCTTGAGAAATTGCTAAGGATGCATTGGTCAGTGATCCAAAATCACTATCCTTATCCTCTAATTTCCAATTTATTAATTTTCCGGTTTAGCCTTAAAACTACTTAGTTTAGATGACTAACACGTATAAACATTCTTTCCCATTCTCGACTTTCCTTAAATGGAAACAGTCTTGAACTAGCCATTCGTTTGAGTAGACGACACTACTCATGAACTGTGGGATGTCTAATGATAGTGTTACTAGCTTGGACTATTCGATTTTTCTGATCGACAAATCATAAGAGCAAAGCTCCCACTAGTTTATCGGTTCCAAATACCGTCTAACTAGCGACACTTTGTATTTATGATTTTTCAAAGATTAGAACATCTCTTAGAACTAAGCTCGCACTAGTTTATCAGTTCCAAATACTATCTAACTAGCAATGTTGTGTTCATGATGTTTCAAAGATTATAAAATCTCCAGAACTAAGCTCCCACTAGTTTATCAGTTCCAAATACTGTCTAATTAGTAACGCTTTATTCTCATTTTTTTTCAATGAATGGAAAAACTCTTGTAAAGTCTATTACACATTTCTAATGATTCAGAAAAAAAACAATCATGAGACTAAGGCTCCCACTAGTTCATCGGTTCCAAATACCGTCTAACCAACAAACACCTAATGTATGATTTTCCAATTTTTCTATTAGAATTTTTTTGCCATGTAAATACACCTTTTAAAATTCACTAAATGAATTTATCTGAAAGTCCTATATCATCTTTTGTAAACTAAGTATGGTCGTCTCTCGTTCAACACGAGTGACATCCGTGAAATATCTATACTATGTCTCTTAAGTTTTTAAAGGCTCAAGGGAAAAATCTCTTCCGAAACATTAACTGCATTCTTTTGATAATTACAACGTACTTGTTACTTCCACATTTTTTAATGAAGTCTTATTACTAACAGTTTAGTAGCCTAGAGATTAAAGTTGTAAAATAAACATGACAGAAAGTTAAATTCAAAAAATAAATTTTCACTACTTGATTTTTATTTTAGGAATAATAAACTTGGTAAAAGTCTATTCTACCATTTCAAGGATTTAATCTCACACCTCAGTGCCTCCGTAGGGTCAGTCAAAGAGGCGACGATCAAACTGAGACAATCTCTCTCAATGATTAAACTTTGAGAATCAAACATCCCACGGGAATCAAACATCCCGGTCTTTAATCATTGATTACCTTCGTTTTTCTAGCCTAGATATTTTGAAAATATCCATAAAGAGAGTGACCTACTATATTAGATCTCAAAGTACGCCCCGAGTGTTCCGCCGCAGGGTCGGTCAGTGACTCATCGAGTACCCGAAATCCTATCCTTTCGAATACCAAGCCTTGAATTTTGATAGGGGTGAACACCACCCGTAGGGGGCCGGAATCAAAGCTGCTCGAGGCATCACCCTTCTCTCACGTGCTTTCATTTATAGTAGAGGCCGTGGGGTTGGCTGTCGCCTTCCCCGCTCCCACTCAATAATTTGAAAAAAAAAAGATGGAGGGTTTACTAATTACGGTTTCGGTCTTGACAATAAGAAACAATGAATCAAAGTACTCCGAACATGGTCGGTTAAGTAGGCAAGCCTACGCCGTCTTGTTCGTTGGAACATATGTGACTGTCGGTCGGATCCGGCAAGAGAAGCCACGTTTAGCCCGAAGGCTTATCGGATATGATAAGTCTTGTCAAACCCCCGTGCAAACATCACACGTGGAAGGGAGTCGATTGAGCCGAAGTTCGGTTGAACTCGCCCAACCATGGTTAGACCATTTCTGAACCCATGTACTAAGATTTTCCGATTTCTAAATTGTCAACCAAAGCGTAATCTCGTTTCTGTTTAAGGTGGATTCACCGAGAAGCCATCACCGAAAACTCAACGATTTATCTAAGTGGGATTCACCGAGAATCCATCAATAAAATCATAACGATTGACAAAACCCGGTTCCTCGGTTTTAATAATTAGTTACTTAATTAATTAACTACCACATATTAATTAAAAAAGCTTTTAACTAACTATACGAGTTATACATGCCTAATTTATTCGAAATAAACTAGCTACATGTATGCATTAGAGTGGATTTATCATATGATGCATGTCATGGCAATTTTCCGGTTTCTATCACATAATTTCGATCATACACAAAAAATAAACAGAAAAATTAAACACCGAGATGGACCGTTGGTACCCCCGACTAACCTATTTTCAAAGGAAAAGTAAAACTAATTTAGGTCTTCAAATCTCGATCTGATCTTGATCTTGAAACTTCCGGATCTCGAACCTTCGATCTTCACACGATTCACGAACGACGAGGAGAGGAGGCCGTAATATACCAATATATTTAAAATATATCTATATTAAATTGTTTTAAATTTTATTTTTATTTAATTAAAGCCTTCGGCTTTAGTTCCAAAAAAATTTAAAATTAAAAATAAAATAGTCAAGGCAGAAATCAAACTTAATAAATTTTTTTAAATTTTTTTAATCAAACTTTTCGGCCAATCCATGCAAAAAAGGTTAATAACAATTATAAAAAAAAAAAAAAAAAAAAAAAAGAGAGAGAGAGAAGACATTTCCGGAAACCCTAAAAAAAATTGAAGTTGCCGCAAAAATTGAAAAAAAAATAAAAAATTTGTGCCGTGACCGAAAAAAAAAACAACAATCGGCCTCCTCCCGTTTTACCTTCTTGATCATCTTCAACACCACGATGTTCGTCGTCTCGAACCGGATCAAAAAAAAAATACAAAGATGCTAACTTTTTCAATATTTTCGATTAACATAAAGTTAAATACAAATCATATGCTCAATTGATACTAATCAAGAGAGCTACAAAATAGATCTACGGGTAAACAGTACCAAGCCCAATCCATCTCTTCAACCACAACAATCACAAAGGCATTCATCATGAATATTTTCGATTTATAATAAAATTAAAAACGAAAATAAAGCAATCTACACATGCTTATTCCACTCCTTAGATCTAAAATTCACATACTTTGATTGATAGATGTAAATAAGGCTCCGATACCACTTGGATGTAAATAGGATGTAATATCACCGGATAGATCAAGATTCATCCGATTACGAAGCGGAAAGTACAAGATCTAAATCTAAACAATCAAAATACATAAATAATAAATCTAACCAACGAGGGGGTTAGATTGCTTACCAGTTTATGGTGAATAAACTCCAAAAACAATCTTCAATCCAAGATCCAAGCTAGATGACAAGCCACAGTCTTCCGACGTGTATCTCCAAACAACACAAGGTGGATGGTTTTTCAAGCCGGTTGACCTCTTCGATATGCTACCTTAGAAAAACCTGAAGTTTTTCTAAAACTCAAACCCTAGTATGTGAGCCGAAATCTCCAAGCTCAATGCTTGCATGTGTATTTCGAAATATGTGTTTTGTTTAAGACTTGGGAGAACTCTCATTATATATGAGAGTATCCTTGTCCTCCAAGGATTTTATAATTAATACAAAATCAATTATAATAATCCTATTAAATAAAATATACTCCTAGAATAATCTAGAACCAATCTAGAATATTTAAGGATCAATCTAATATTTTCCTTAATTAATTATTTAACAAATAAATAATTAATTACTTGTATCAGATAATTATCAAGAAAACTAATTTCCCATTAATTAAATAATAACACATGCGCCAACCCTATTGTGAAATAGGCTACATGCATTTTAACACAAATTGGGCCGAGTCCAAGAAAAAAAAATTTCCATGTATTTAATTATTTAGTCCAACTAAACAATTAATCCACATAACTATTAAACAGTCCAATCCAACTATTTAATATTAATTGAGGTGAAACGACGAGAAAACATATGCACGTTAGGAGCCACGTCGGGGACCGTGGACCCATATTCAGTAGCTACAATAAATTATATAAAATTATTCGTCAGACCGAACAATAATATTCAATCTATTAATTCCGGGATTACACCACCATAAACCCGAATCAGATCACGAATATAGATATAAACTTACACTCAACTTTGAGTCGATAAGCGTCCACTGATATAATCATTACATACGGATAAATCCTCCATAGACTGTTCGTTACGATTCGGGATATCTCCGTAAACCTTTCTCAAAACATCTTATCCTTATTTACCATTAACCACCTAGTGACAAAATAGTTCACAACTAATATAATATGAACTGCGCGCATCGGTCAGTTTCTAGGATTAACAAATAAGGGAACTGTCTGTCTACTTTCCGAGGGAAGGAATGGATTCCATATCTGTGATAGCACAGACTACTCACTCATTCCAGAATAGAGCCAACGAGAATTGTCGGACCAAAACTACAAAGTGATCCTTACTAACACATCAAACTCTACCCTACTCTAAACAGTTGTCTGTGATCACGTCAGGATGGAGATTAATCCATATATTATCATCTTGTGATTCGATAA
This sequence comes from Gentiana macrophylla, assembly GCA_026214975.1. NCBI lineage: Eukaryota > Viridiplantae > Streptophyta > Magnoliopsida > Gentianales > Gentianaceae > Gentiana > Gentiana macrophylla. The sequence continues at coordinate 77,405,278 of CM047808.1, forward strand.
GACTTCTCGATCACGGAATTATATGGAGAACTCAAATCAAATCGGTCAAGCCCTATATGATTATCATCATATATAAATGCCTCACTAGGTACCCTATTACCTACAGTCCGGATAAGACTGTCACACCAAAAGTGTTCTGGGAGCATTATTAGCAAATTAATCTTGAGGCCCGTACTCAGATATTTCATGTTGTTTGCCTAAGTCTGAAGGAAAGAGGAGTGAGTGTGCACATTAATAAGTAAAGTTTGTGAGGTCGCAATAACTTCATTATTTTTTTGAATGCACTATCACGAAAGATTTATCACACGACACGTTGATGCATTGGTAGGTGATGATTGATGAGGAACTTATGTATCTGTGCATGATATATGTTTTGCCTGAAATCCTTGTTGGTATAACGTGATTCTATCTACGTCACTGTTGTTTGGAGAGTTATTGCACACACACACACCGGTTCATGAATTGAAAAGTGTTTAATGCACCGCTTATGGATATGAGTTGAAATGATTCTTATCTCGGCTTATGACGCATAGTTGTATGTTAGTCCGGAGTTGTGTTTATTTTGCCTTTTTGTTCGGGACGATCAAAATCTAAGTGAGGGGTAGTTGATCACACATAAAATGGTAGTATAAATCATACCATTAATTGCACGGAATCGTGCTCAATTTATTAGTGATAGATGGAATATTTTACTAAATACATATCGATTGCCTAATATCGCTTCCCCGGTTAGCAGTTCTGCATCGTTATATTTTGTTGAAAATAAAATTTATGTTTTGATGATGATTCATCACTTATTTGTTAATTGTTCTTAACCCCATTGATGAAGTGTCATAAGTAGCTGTTATAGTGCAAAGCAAAAAGAAGTCTAGATATCAATGTATAGGATTTATTAGAGTCTGATATTTGTATAAGTTAAATCAGACAAACATTGTAATAGTTCTAGGTCGGAATCGAGAAATGAAGAAACGAGATTTAATTTAGCCGAGATTCTACAAGAAACTCGATAATAGAGCACACCAATGTAAGATTGAAGAAGATAAGTTCGCTGAGGGAAACAGTCTCGGTTGGCTTATCTAGAAGACTGAAGAACTGAGGGACACAGACTTAGTTATTGAAGAATGAAGAACTGAGGGTTCAAACTCAGTTATGAAGATTACAAGTCGAGATTGTAAAGTTAGACTTCAGGCAAGATTGTGGTGACCTGAACTAACATTATGGATCTTGTATGAAGACCTAAGAATCATAAGGACAATGAATTCTCAGATGATAATGAGTCATGGTGTACTATGATTAAGTCAATTATAATCAGATGAAAACTGGAGTACTGATATTTGAAGAAGAGTAAAATCTCAGTTAATGCTCCAAGTAAGTTAGGAAACTGACAAATGAAAAACTCAGTTTTATAAGTCAACCATCCAACAAACCGATCGATAAATAACGTTGTAAAGAAAGCAATTTCATTGGATGAAGCATCGACACGCAGAACGGTCGTAAAATATAGCCGTTATAAGGTGATGAACATTGAATGAACCCCTATAAATAGACTACCTCTACAACATCAAAATAGAGTGTGTGTATATGATAATAAAGCAAGAAAATTAAAAGGAATCTATCTAGTCAAGAAAGATCAAATTGAGGGGAAAGCCAAATCCAAAAGAATACCTCGCTAAGTACTTAATTGCAAGATCAAGAAATTTCTTCAAAGTGTTCAAGCATATTCAAGCGCATTCAAGATCCAACATTTGAAGAAATACAGAGCAAAGGCTTAAATTAATCATCCGTAAGAAAAGCTCAAATCACAGCTTGAATCATAGTTATGGATTCAAAGTCTCAACTTTGATTTTATCAATGGTTTAGATCTGTGAAACACCAAGAAGGTGTGAAGGATAGCTTGAGTGCAATGTGAAGACTGTGTTTGTGATGAGTCGGTGAAGAGGTAATTCTACCCTCCAAGGACCAAGTGGTTCAAACAGCTTGAAGAGCAAAGAATCTTACATGTTCTACAAGTGTTTAGATAGTGATGCTAGGGATTAGTCAAGGACTATCTCATTTAGAACTTTTTGTAACCGGGCTATCTCAAAGAAGTTCCAGTGGAATTTTCCACCGCATCACAGGGGAAGAGAGGATTGACAGGATTACACCACCTGGAACCTCTATAAATCTTGTCTATTTACTTTACGCATTCATTTACTTTATTATAGTTATATTTATGTGGTTTTCATACTGAAACTAAGTTAACTAGTTTTTAAAGGATAATATTTATCCGCTGCCAGTTAACAAGAATAAATATAAGTCAGCATTGATTTATATTCAGTTGAGCTAACTGATCTCCACACAAGTTAAGGGACAGAACAAACTCGAATCAAGATCGCTTTGAGTTTCGAGAAACTCGGCCCTGTGGCTTTTTCAGCTTTGGATAAGTTTTTGGTGAGAAGTTTATTCAACCCCCCCCCCCCCTCTAAACTTGTGTTAGCCTTTCCAAAGGACCAACAATTGGTATCGGAGCCAATCTTCCTTTTGGAAGAGATCCGAATTGTTACTGCTCAAGGAGATAACTGTGCATCAGTTATTTCTGATACCAACAATTGGTATCGGAGCAAGAAGCTTCGCTTTTGAAGAGATCCACATCGATCCAAAGACGCTTTGTCTCTTTGAAGTAATCGCCCATCGCTTATTTGTTCAGAGCAACCAGCTATTGAAAAACCCTCATCAGATCTGCCTTAAAAGTATTTTTAATGGATACATCTAGAATTAGAAATTGGCTAAATAACCCCCGATCGACTATTTGCGTAATCGTTGTCTATGATTTTCGTGGATCAAGTATTCAAAGATTCAAGATTACAAGCTCTCACACAAATCCGTAACCTCAATTCGGTTATGATGAAGACAATGAGTTCATTGCGTAATGTAGATGATGAATCCTCAAGATTTCCATCCTAAGTAATCTTTCGTAAGAAGCGTAAAGAGAGTTACTATGTGTAGCCGATTCTATGAAGAAAAGCTAACCAGAGATCCATCCAAAGGCAAAAGCCACGATATTGATGAGACTCTACCTACAAGCCATGGAGGAGAAAGTGATGAAGAAATCATATCGCTAGAGCTACACAAGTTTAATGCTATTGATAAAGGAAAACAAGTTCTAATTAGTGATGATTCCTCAATAGAAGGTTTATCTATCAAACATCATGAGGTAAGTGCATCTACATCCAAATCTCACACTATCCAGAACAATCAAAGAAATGAAGATTTCAATGAAACCTTGGACATACTCATAAAGCAATTAGAGATTATTCAAAAGAATTATGAGAATGTTAAAAAGGATAAAAAGTTATTGAAAACTGAAATTTCGAGATTGAATGCTGAAATCAATCTAATCAAGACTAACAATGGAACCAAGGTAATTCGACCAACTGATGAACCAACAAAATTTATAAACATAAGTGAATCATCAGTTGATCCAATTTCCAAAGTTCAATTCAAACCAGAAAACCATTTGGAGATAGATCTTGTTTAGTGGTTTGATAATCAAGATAATTCTAAGTTTAGACCAGATCGCTTGCAATAAAATTTGTGATTGCTCAATACCAAAAACTCGTAAAATCGATAAAGTTATTAGAATCGATAGATACTCAAAGACAACCAAATGCACAAACCGATAAAATCGAAAAATCATCCGTAAAATTCACCAAGCCAACAGATTTTACAGTAAAGATTCGTATAAGGTGAAAATAAAGAAACGATCCAAATCGTGAAGAAAATCTTCAAGTCATATCCATCTAATAATGAAGATCATTCATGGAATAATAGATTCAGAGGGAAAGGAAGATTATTTCCCACCGATGAAGATTGAATAGACCATCACATCGCCACAAATCGAACAAATTTAAAACGCTTATGACAAAACAGAAAAGTTTGTGAAACCGACTTCACTACCAAAATATCAAGAGAGGTATAAAGTTAAAAATAAAGTTGTACCATCAAGAGCTAATCGCTTAGGACCCAAAAAGATATGGGTACCAAAAATTTCTCACTTTGTTTTGCAGAGAAACACCACTAGCCGAGAATCGAGAAATGCAATTCACAAAACCGAAGTTGTATTCACAATCGAAGTTTTTGAATTCAACATAAGGACAAAATCGAAAGCGATACAAATTTTGTTGATACACCGTATCTTCTTTATTCACTTTTATCTAGCTACGGTTATCAAGAAAAGACGTGGTCCTTCTCAATCTAAACCGCTCATAATTCCCACTCACCCACCTTTCGCAATCTCAAAACATTTATGACAAGACGTTTTAAGTCACACTCAATTCTTAACTACCCCACTCTAAATTATAAATACCTGCATTTTCTTTTATAAATTCTTTACGCTTGAATTTCGAATCTACTCTCTCAATTTCAAATTTTCAAATTTTCAATCAAATCCTAAAATGACCTTCACTCTTGTTGAACCCGAATGATCGCTTTCTTGATCAATATATTGCAAAGTATGTTGATCAAACTCTAGTCGATTCTATTGCAACAAAAATCCGGAAAATTAATGGATGGAAGTCGCTTCAACATCGATCTAAAAAGTGTTTGTTTAGAAAGCATCAGAGACTTCTATCAATTTGGTAGAACAACTGTAGAAGGAGAAGACACACAAACCTATATCACCACTGTCAATGATAAGGAAATCAAAGTCACTGAAGATCTAATTGCAGAAATCTTTGGATTTGACAAATCCGGAGGAACAGCAGCCATTAAGTTGACTTAGGAACATAAGGAGAAGTTATGGAAAAATATAGCAATTAATGGAGAATCTGCTGTCTTGCAGACAGGGAGCACAAGCCTGCTCAAGCCAGAATTTCATTTTCTCTCAAAGATGCTGGCAAATTGCATAATTGGGAATGCTGGAAACTTCAGCAATCTATCTGGAGCAAAACTACATTTGCTATATGTGATTTGGTTTGAAAAAGATTTCAATTGGGCAAGGTATCTATTTGATCAATTGATAGCACAGTCAATTGATGTACCCAAAAAGAAGACCGATGTGAAGAAAGGATGACTTTATCACAAGAAGACTCTTGCGTTAGTAGTCCAAAGGATACTCGATCACTTTGGAGTTGCTAAGAGAAAAGAAACACCAATTGCTGACGGAAAGATTGCCATTAAGGAAGAAAAATCAAGAAAAAGGAAAGCTGAAAAATCTGAGACTGAACCCAAGAAGAAGAAAAGCAGGAAATCGAAAGAACCTGCAACTGGAGATGAAGTGTTGGCACAAATTGAAGACTTAAAGAAAAGAAGAAAACAATTGGAAGAAACAGAAAAAGGCTTAACTGATCTAGTTACTGAGAAACCAATAGAAACGTCATCAACTCAAGAAGCTAGAACTGAAGTTGATGACGGATCAGCACCAGAAGTGCAAACTGAAGTTAATCTCACCGAATCTATTCCAGCTTCGGTAACTGAGGTTTTACCAACTCAAGAAGCAGCTATGCATTCACTGGAAATGGAAATAATAAAAGAAACTGAAGTTGTCAACAGAGAACAGACTGTTGAAACTGACTTGCAGAAAGAAGCTGTAACTCAGGGGGAACAGACCCTGAGAACTGAGCCTGATGATGAAGAATCCGATTGTGATGAAAGACTGATTGATGAAACAACATTGAACATGCTTATGTTGCTTTCAAAGTCCAAGTCTACTCCTCAAGAATCTGCACTGGGCTTTGGAACAAGAGGAAACTGCTAAAGAATTTTCAGCTCCTCAAATGAAGAAAAGGAGGTCAATCACAAATAGAATCAACCAAGATTATTCTGACTTGGATGAACAAGTTCATGAAGTTGAACCCACTGAACACACAACGAAAGAAGTTCCAGCTTGTTGAATTGGAACCTGAGCAAAGTGAAAGATGCATCGCTGAAGAAGATGCAAGTGAAAAAGTTTTGCAAATCGAGCCAATAATCTCGCCTCGATATTGAAAAAGAAACATCGCTTGTCCCAAACACTGCTAAGGGAGAAACCAGCAGAACCAATCTTATGCAAACTGATGATCCCATGCAAATTGAAGTTCCTACTCAAGAAGAAGATCATGAGATCACAAGAGAATCAGAAGACACCCTCACGCCATTCCAATCCCCATCTGATCATACAGAACTTATGAAAGATGATAATGAACGATTGCAAAGATACAGAACTTAGAAGTTCAGTTCTATAGATAATCAAAGAAGTCAGCGTGCAGAAATGGAGATTATTGAGAAATGGGTATTCGATCTTTACAACATTACAAGTTTAATGGAGATAATCAATACCGATGAATTCCTAGATCAAAGATATGCGCTGATCAGAAATAGCTATTGGAGGAAAGCCATAGCCAGTGGAAGTTCTAAGAAGAATATTGATGATGATTTTGAGGAAGATCCTGACCTACAAAAAGGGATTCTTGCCTCTATACGAGAAAAGAAAACTGCAACAGAACTAAATACTGATGAAGACTCTAGTAGTTCTGGTGAAAGCAGTGGAAGTTCAAGTTCTGAAAGCTTATCTGAAACACAGCTGGACAAAGAAGCAGAAGGAGGCTACCAATCTCCCACTGATAAATCCACACTTGAAATAGCAAGAACTTTGGCAGACATACCTGGAGAGGAATCAGATGATGAACTTGAAGTACATCTGTCACTCACAAAAGTTATTGATTCATCAAGATTGGAAGAAGCTGAGAAACAGTCTAAAGAGAAAAGACAATCAGCTAAATTTAGAGAAAAACTGAAGCAAGTTGTTCTCTCACCTCTAAAGCAAGCTAAACTAACTGAGGCTGAGACAAGCAAAGAAAAGAAACAACAAAGAGGAAATTCACAAGATGTTCCTACTCAAGTTGATCTCATTAGGTATTATCACAATGAGATACTCAGAATTCAAAAGGATGACAAAAGCTTATTCGGAAAAGTTTTAAAATCCTTAGAAGCCAGTCAAGATGAACGAACCAAGCTTGAAAAGAAGATGGACACTGTGAATGACAACTGTCAAACCACTCTGCTAGAGATTCGGAAAACAACCACTGAACATGTCACAAAGAAAAATGAAACTCAAGACAGATGGGAAGGCATTCTTAGTAATATAGTCGATAGAATGTTTTTAATGGAACAGGGCATAAAGGACTCAGTCGTGGCTCAAACCATATTGGCATCAACTCAACAAACATTGAATGCTTACATCAAAAGCATGATTAATAAAGATGATGTCAATAAGGGGGAAAGTTTGGATATCTTAAAAGTCCATGTAGTTGAAATGCCACAAGCCCTCACAAATGTTGATGATAAGTTGAGTGAACTGAAGAAAGCAAGAGGAGATTTTACTGATGATGAGATGAAACTGATTGTTAAATACTCAGAACCAACTGACAAAAGAGTTGCTCTGGATTCTTGTCTCTACAATTTATTCAAGAACTTACCAGAGAGAGAAGGAGTATCAAAAGAAGAATCTCTTGAAACATTTCTACACATGCAGAAGATACTTGTGTACTATTGCAATAAACTGAAGGAATGGGAAGCAGATGGCACCTTAGATAGAGCTTTAGAGAAAGTTGAAAATGCTGAACCTGAATTTGTTCAAACTCTGAGAACAGCCACCAATGAAAGACTAAGGTCATCAGTCTTTACATTTGCAGGTCTATTCAAAAGCAAAATTTTCAAGAAAAACAATTTATCTCAATCATGGAACATTTGGGCAAGCATTCATGGAATTGAACATTCAGCCACGAATGATGAAATGAGAATTGTTGCGGGAAACTATGATAATCAACCAGTTTAACAGTCAAGTAAAGGGAAATTGAATTTAGTTGTTTTTACTTATGTTGTATTTTATTATTCAAACATTGTAACTTAGTTATCAAATAAAGTTTCAGTTTCTCAGTTCATAGTGTTACTTACCGTATTTTGTCTTTTATCTTTTTGCATTGCTTTTAAGGAGGGTATTGACATCATCAAAAAGGGGGAAATTGTTGGAAATGAAATTTATGTTTTGATGATGATTCATCACTTATTTGTTAATTGTTCTTAACCCCATTGATGAAGTGTCATAACTAGCTGTTATAGTGCAAAGCAAAAATAAGTCTAGATATCAATGTATAGGATTTTTTAGAGTCTGATATTTGTATAAGTTAAATCAGACAAGCACTGTAATAGTTCTAGGCTGGAACTGAGAAATGAAGAAATTGAGATTTAATCTAGCTGAGATTCTACAAGAAACTGACAATAGAGCACACCAACAGAAGATTGAAGAAGATAAGTTTGCTGAGGGAAACAGACTCGGTTGGCTTATCTAGAAGACTGAAGAACTGAGGGACACAGACTCAGTTATTGAATAATGAAGAACTGAGGGTTCTAACTCAGTTATGAAGATTACAAGTCGAGATTGTAAAGTTAGACTTCAGGCAAGATTGTGGTGACCTGAACTGACTTTATGGATCTTGTATGAAGACCAAAGAATCATAAGGACAATGAATTCTCAGATGATAATGAGTCATGGTGTACTCTGATTAAGTCAATTATAATCAGATGAAAACTGGAGTACTGATATTTGAAGAAGAGTAAAATCTCAGTTAATGCTCCAAGTCAGTTAGGAAACAGACAAATGAAAAACTCAGTTTTATAAGTCAACCATCCAACAAACTGATCGTACAGTCGAACGTTGTAAAGAAAGAAATTTCATTGGATGAAGTACTGACATAGCAGAATGGTCAGAAAATATAGCCGTTACAAGCAGGATGAACGTTGAATGAACCCCTATAAATAGACTACCTCTACAACATCAAAATAGAGTGCAGGTATATGATAATAAAGCAAGAAAATTAAAAGGAATCTATCTAGTCAAGAAAGATCAAATTGAGGGGGAAAGCCAAATCCAAAAGAATACCTGCTAAGTACTTAATTGTAAGATCAAGAAATTTTCTTCAAAGTGTTCAAACATATTCAAGCAGATTCAAGATCCAACATTTGAAGAAATACAGAGCCGTGCTTAAATTAATCATCCAGAAGAAAAGCTCAAATCACAGTTGAATCATAGTTATTGATTCAAAGTCTCAACTTTGATTTTATCAAAGGTTTAGACTGTGAAACACCAAGAAGGTGTGAAGGACAGCTTGAGTGCGATTAGAAGACTGTGTTTGTGATGAGTGGTGAAGAGGCAATTCTACCTCCAAGGACCAAAGTGGTTCAAACAGCTTGAAGAGCAAGAATCCTACCTGCTCTAAAAGTGTTTAGATAGTGAAGCTGTGGATTAGTCAAGGACTATCGTTTAGAACTTTTTGTAACCGGGCCATCTCAAAGAAGTTCTAGTGGAATTTTCCTCTCAGCATCACAGGGGAAGAGAGGATTGACAGGATTACACCACCTGGAACCTCTATAAATCTTGTCTATTTACTTTACGCATTCATTTACTTTATTATAGTTATATTTATGTGGTTTTCATACTGAAACTAAGTTAACTAGTTTTTAAAGGCTAATATTTATCCGCTGCCAGTTAACAAGACTAAATATAAGTCAGCATTGATTTATATTCAGTTGACCTACCTGAACTCCGCACAAGTTAAGGGACAAGAACAAAACTGAACTGAAGATCAGTTTGAGTTTCGGAGAAACTCAGTTCCTAGGGATTTTTCAGCTTTGGATAAGTTTTTGGTGACAATTTTATTCACCCCCCTAAACTTGTGTTCACCTTTCCAAGGGACCAACACATTTTATCCCGATATTTGGTACTATTTTGTCTCATTTTTTGTGATTTTCAGGAATACCATAATATGGGCTAAAGGAGCTGGATCCGAATTAGAGAAAGAAACATTGGGCCGAGCTCTGAAGAAGTCAATATGAAGTCTGCTGGACCAAAAAAAAAGAAAATAGTCTAGAGGCTGCGGGAGCCACGGTAACTTGGAGGACACAAATAGCAGAGAGCCATGATTTGTAGTAAGTCGGTTAGGGTTAGCTTATCTAAGTCGGTTAACAACTCTATAAAAAGTTGTACAATTTCATTGTAAACAACAACTCTTGATATACGTACTTTTTACTAAATCTATGAAATAAAGCATTGTTTGTCTTTAATGTGAGTTTGTTGTTTGGTTATCTCTTCCAATCCATCAACTAGCTTGAGTTGATCAAGCTAGGTCGCCATTGATAAAGGTATGAAGCTTTGAACATTCATTTGTATTTTAATCGGTAGATTATGTTAGATTAACGTGTGGTAATTGATTTGCATGTCTAAACAAATCTTTATTAACTAGAGTAATCAGGACATAACCACGTAGATTTCAAAATTAGGAACCATCGCCGCCGGTCTTGTGATGGTCTGTATCGTAGCCGCGACACCCTAGGTCCCCATAATGTGAAGATTCGGCGTCAGCTATGTTGATCGAAAGATTTAATTAACAGTAGGTTAGATTTGTCCAATCTGCTTATTGTAATCATAAATTATCATGAAGGACTTGCAAGGTGAAGTGTTATTTTTAACATAGTTTGATCAATCCTTAGGAGTGTGCTAGTCAATCCATGATAACTACTTCGGGAGGTACTCGGTTCGCGCCGACACTTATTGCGTGCAAGTTAATAAAACCAACGAAGAAGGTTAACTGCGCATAGGCGTCTACTGTCCTTTCAATAGAGTTAGATAAGATTAGGAGAATGCACCCATAGCTAAAACTGAATTAGAAAATGTTCTGGTTGGTCTAGGTAATTACGAGGAAAAGTAGACATGGAGATTAATGACACCAAGTTGGGAGATTAGAGAGGAGAGATACACCAATTACCTTTTTTGTATTTATGTTGGTCATGGACCGTTATTTGTCTTCTTGTCTGGACTTAATGTTTATTATCTATGTTGCATTGTAACTGTGGGATCGACCTTGACTCGCATCTACTATACTACGATTGACCTAGTACTCTTACTAACTGACGATGGTGGAAATCGTCGGGTATTAAATCCAGGGTTTTCCTCCTCACGAATGAAAATCTGGTCAAGGTGGAACGGGGCTGTTTTTATAGTGGTTTAGACTGCACATGAGAAACTGTATCTCAAGCTGCCTACGTATCCAATGTGTGAATTGGAATCAAGTCTTCATAGTTCCCTAAGGACTGTTTATTTAGAGGGGCTTGTGCCCTAGCGTGTCACTGATGGACACTAATTTCATGTTCCCTAAGGAGTAGATAAAGATGATTTGATCCCCTCAATTTTAGGAGATAATCAGGTACATATTTGAAAGCCAGGATCAGAGTAGTTATGGCCTGGGATTCTTCCCATATTTATCCGATTCGTCCTGCACGTGGGGAATTGACTACGGTAGAGACCTAGGCCGACCTGTAAGGTCGGGCACTGGTAGGCTGACCTTATTCCTCCACCACCCAAAAGAGGTCGCTGGAAAGCAGACGAGTGATCGTGTGCAAATCACTTACTAGCAATAGGACTAGGTCTATCGTAGTAGAGTACTGGCGAGTCAAGGTCGATCGCACAGAGACTCGTAAGAACGTCTAATTATCCAGATTGAGCTTGTCATAGATATGGTCTACGACCAACTATAATATAGACAATAGTAAATTTGGTAACAATCAACTAGCAAGATTATGCAAGTTCAATGGAGCATCAAGAGTTTCTAATGTATTACTTCAATTATGAGTAATTAGTTATTCCTCCCATACATGCAAAGTCCTCCCCATTGGTGAATTTTAATTCATTGTTCAGCTACGTGTACAACTCCTAACCCTATCTACTACGAATATGGTAGTAGACAATCTATACACAAGCTACCCTCCTTAATTGGTCCGTAATAGCCCGTACGCATAAAAACTAGAGCTGTCGATATTGAGCGCTAACTCATACCGCAAACCCGCCTAGACAGCTGTCAACACTGATCAGCACGTTTCTAGGTTCCATCTAAATAATGTACAAACATAGCACTTCACTATTCGTATTTCATGCTAGTATACAAAGACATGCAAATAGTTGATCAGGCAACTAACATGAAAATTAAATCTATCGATCAATGTAGCTGGCGCCGATTAACATGAATTTGTAATTTACTAGGTATTCAGATATAGCAATATAGACCGTCACATATCTAAAGAACACAATCACTATTTCATGATTTCTTCACCAACAAATCAGATCTATAACACATGGGGTAAAATAAACTAACTACTACATAATTAGACTAAATAAGCAATTAAATCATACTAGTCGAATAGAAAAACGATAGATCTACATCTTGGAAAATAAAGAAAATCATACCCTCAAAGACAAACATTGATCTTCTTCGGATCTCCTCTTGGGAGCCGACTACGTCGTCTCTCTAACCAGAACTCATAAAATAATAAATAAAGAGTAACGAACTTTTATTGCATAATACTTGTAATTTGTGTGGTACTACAATTGTTACCAATGTTACATTGAGTTCTTAGGCGAAGCCTCTTATTTATAGATACATAAACCGAGTTAGAAAAACCTAGTTCTACCCCTCATCCAAGAAAACGCGTTTCGGAAAGATCTAGAATCTAGGTAAACCGGCGGCACACCTCGGTAAACCAAGGGAATTTTCATCTTTTTTCTTCTGCCGACTTAACTTGGAAGGTTCTGGAATACCCTAGGCCCATTCATTTCGTTTAGTCCACTCCAGATTCTGAAGGATGCAGGTTCTTAAATCTGAACGAGTTAGATCTACGCGCAGCGGATGGATCATGACTTATACATCACAATACATAATTAAAGGACTTAAACTACTACAAGGGGGTTAAAATCATGTTACCAATAGTAGGAAGAGGAGCCAAGATCTTCCGATGTGTTCTCCAAACGGCGGTTGGTGGACACCCTTCTTGATAAACGAACCTCCTCGATATGCAACACCAAGAAAAACTTAGAGTTTTTTCTTCTTCTAAAACCCAAGACAAGAAAACTATTTTTTCTCTCCTTTTTATGTGTGTGGTCGAAATTTGCCAATTCATTAAGGCTTGGGAGAACTCTCTTTATATAGGAGAGTAATCATTGTCCTCCAAGGATTAAATAATTAAGAGATAATTATTACATCAATCCTTTATTCAAAATAATAGATAAATAAAATGATTATCCCAAACAAAGTAGGATAAATCATATTATTAACTAATATTCCATGAATTATCATTAACAAATAAATGATAAATCACATGTCAAATAATTATCCACGAAAACTAATTTCTCTCTAATTAATTATGATATTGGCGCCACATGTAGGGTTTACTAAGCCCACATAAAATGTCTTTCATGTGTATTATATTATTTAGCCCAACTGAATAATATCCATGCATATCAATTAATTATCCCAGCCAATTAATTATCACTGAGGCCCGAATAACAAGATTATTAGTCCGAATTACAGAAGCCACAACGGGGACCATGGACCTATAACCAGTAGCTCCAATAATTAATTATTCATCGAACCGAATAAGTACATTAATTATTAATTCCGGGATTACGCCACCATAAACCCGAAACTAAACTCTACCAATTATAGATATATACTTATACTCAACCCATAGAGTGAATAAGCGTCCATTGATATAATCACTACATACGGATTAACCCTCTATAGACTGTCCACTCTGTGTGGGATGTCTCCGTAAACCCGACACAGAATTTCTTATCCTTTCTTACCATTAACCCCCTTATGATCAATTAGTTCACATATCTGACTAGTGATCAATTAGTCTAATATGAACTCCCGGGATCGATCACTTTCTTTGGGCTAACAAATAAGGGCACTGTCTCTCTACTTCCTACATGAAGGAATGGATTCCATATCTGTGAAAATCAGAACTACTCACTCATCAGGGGATAGTGCCAATGAGAAGTGGCTTGGAACACATATTCAAGTGAACTGTAACTAACACATCAAACACTACCCCGAGAGAAGCAAAGACTCGTGATCACCTCAGGATTAAGGTTGATCCATATATGATCATCTAATGATTTAATAAGATTCCTTGATTACGGAATTATATCGAGAAATTCAGATTAAATCGGTCCAGTCCTATATGAATGCCATCATATATAAATGCCCCACGTAGGTACCCTCTGCCGACAGTCCGGATAAGACTATCACACCCTAAGGTGTTCTGGGCGCATTATTTGTTTTTTAATTAAGAGACCCTAAACTCTGATTAAGTTCACCACGGACTAACAGTTTAAGCATATCTCCATTAACTCAATCCTCACGTGTAATCCATACACTGAGTTAAGTGGTTACATACAGATATACTTAGGGTTTGCAGTAGTGTATTACTTTATAAGCACAAAGCAAGTAATAAGGTGAGATAAATTCTGTCCTTCATTATTAAAAACAATTACACAAATTGCCTTTTGGGGACTACACCTAACAATCTCCCACTTGCATGAAATGACAAGCAACGATTGTTTTTAGAGCACACCCTTTCTCATCTTATTCACAACACTCTCCCACTTGCTCTAAAAGCAAATGAGACATATCCATCAATGCCGTACCCTCCAAGCACTCGACTTGGTACACTGATTAGTTAGGTTGTCGACTCGAGACGATCTTTAGGATTGAAACGTTGTCGTTCCTTCCAATCAGGCGGTACTCTCTCTCAATATGCTTTTGACTTCTTATGACTGAGAAGATCCTTCTAAGCTATCTCTTCACTGTTTTCATGATGAAGTGATATCGGCTTATCAGACCTGGAATTATTCCTAGACAGAAAAGGAAATTCTAAGCACTATGAGTAAACACTGAGCCCGAGATCAACTTAATGATCATCCTTAATCTGACTACAAGTCAGAATCAGTGTAGTCAACCATATTCAAGTTTGCACCTGAATATACAAGCATATGACTCCTCGTTCTCTAAAGATACTTGAGGATGTACTAAACTGCTACTTATTGCTCAAATCCAAGATTCGATTGCAATTGACTCGTGTTAAGCTGACTTGCCCTTATCCCAGAGAGACTATATCCCATTTTCTCTTTATCCGAAGATTTGGAGAATCATTCCTGAGAGGTAGGGTAGGACTACTCTCGATGAATGCTGCAATGTATATGCATAATTATCTTATTCAATAAGATAGGTGGGATAGCCAATGACTTATTCTCGTGAATTTGACCGAATCAAATTCTTAGACTATAGTCAAATTCTCTCAACCAGAGAATCTAGGCGTGTCAGTTTTTGACTTCAGATAACACACTCATGTGGTTTTCAACAGTTTCAGTGTTACCTTTCGCGAACACTAATACTATTATTTTACCAATACTGATACCCAGTCTACAAAAGACTTATCATTATTCTGGTCAAGTCCACATATTTTAAAACATGCGAATTTTAGTGACCGAGAGGTTCTCTTACATCTACAAAGGACATAATTCCCGGCAGTCAACCTGCCATTTGTTCCAACCAAGACCCTTCTATTCCGAATGAATCCAGACTCTGTTTTATGGCAAGAAAGTGTCAGGGAATCACCCCTATTTTCTGCTTTCTAACGAAATCTAGCAAGACTGAGTGGTGAGAGAGTTCTAGGTCTGGTTAACTCTCTCTACTTTTTAGGGAATCACCCCTAGACCACTCAGCTTTGTGCTGAAAGTTAAACTTTCCTATTCATTTGACTCTTTTCGGCGTAGATCCAATTACTCCCACTGGGCCTGAGACACTCAGGTGGTTCTACAAGAGGCTGAACAGAACTGGAGTACCAAAACTCCATTCACAGGGATAAGGTTTTCGAACCAACCTCTCTCGATCAGAATCCTATACAGCCCACAAAGAGCCACAGGTTATCAATCACCCCAGCAGACTATAAAGTCCACACAACCATAATGGGTCAATGTTTAAACCATACTCCCACTGCGTTCTGGGTGGATTGACATTCTGATATAGTAGTATTTATCAGTGTATTCACCAACAACTGATGTTGGACGTGGTCTGATTAAATTAGATAGTAACTACCTTTGGGTAACCACACTCCAAAGCTTAAGGCTGTTACTTATAGATTCTATCAGAAGGTTTGTGACAGTTCAACCATCACTTTCTGATCTTAAGAACCTTATAACCAACCTTCACTCGTCGCATTAAGATATTTCACGGACAGTCACAATCTGAATGTATGCACAAAATCTCCAGTCCTACCTTTAAGCATTAAGTGCTAAACGCTTATATTTACGGAAGTGGAGTAAACCGAATTCATTCCTTTCCATAAATTCACAAGCATCTTCTAGGTAGACTTCTCGGTTTACATAATAATGTTAACCGTTATTTTGCAACAATATCTTAATCGATTTAAGCAGTGTATTGTAGCACATAAATAACTATGAAAGGCGAGGCTACGGTTTCTTCCTCAGTGAAAATCACACTTGAAGGTAGGCCGAGCATCAGTCCAAAGACTATGCGATAGCCTATTTCTGAGCATGGAATACTCTATTCTCTGCTAAAATCAGAGACTCCTCCTCGTATTCTTTTGATAAACTAAATCGGGTTTCGAGTAGTTATCAGACAAAATGTCACCACTCAAAAACTCCCACTAGCTTGTGTCTCTCACTAGACCCCGAAGGTCATGATGAACAAGCTATGTTACCCCTTCAAATCTATTACCCTCTCCCGATTGAAAGGAAACTTAGTCATTGTTCCTTTGAGATAGTGTTCCTAGACTGGGAGATAGGAATCACCCTTAGCCAGTCGTTAGGTCTTATCTCTACGATATATGCACTAATTCATAGATATTGAAGGGTCGTTTATCTTAATACGGAAACCTTTTACCTTTAATAGTTTTAGATGTGTTACACATACCTATTCAGCTTTTCTTAGTGGTTCTGTCTTTATCAAACAAAAGTCCGAGTCTCAGATCGTACTACAAATGTCATCTTCACTTTGTTTAAGGCAACTGTAGTATCGAGATGGAAGTGAATCCACTTGTTTCAATGAATCTATAAACAGAAAAATAAATTTTTCTGTGATATTCAAGGATAGAATCCGAAATTCATTTCCTTATATCACTCCCACTATTGTAGCTGAAATTATTGCCCGTTGTTACTCTATTAATCGTTAACACACATCTTCCTTGTTCTTCCAAAGAACTAAGCTACCGAGTCAAGTTACTCGGTTAAGAAAGTCGCTAAGGATTCATTGGTTAGTGATCCGAAATCACTCTCCTTATCCTATACTTTCTTTATTTAATGTTTCGGTTTAGCCTCAAAACTTCAGTTAATATGATTAACACTTATAGACATTCTTTCTCATTCTTAACTTTCCTTAAAAATAAATAGTCATGAACTAGCAGTTCGTATGAGTAGACACTACTCGTGAACTGTGGGATGTCTAATGAAAGCGTTACCCAGTGGGACTAATTTTCTAATAAATTAGAAAAACATAAGACAAAAGCTCCCACTAGTTTATCGGTTCCAAATACCGTCTAACTAGCGACACTTTAATTTATGATTCTCCAATTTTTCTATTAGAAAATTTCTCGTGTAGACACTACACGATTAAAATTCACTAGAAGAATTTTATCGTTCCAGTCATCTTTCAAACTGCCTATAGTCGTCTCTCGTTCAACACGATTGACAACAGTGACATCCTTATTTATGTCATATAAGTTCTGAATGCTCAAAATATTTCTTCCGAAAAATTAACGAGATTAATAATTACAATGTTCTAGTTACTTACCACTTTTCAACGAAGTCATTACTAGTCAATTTTACACAAGCAGACTAGCACCCTAGAGAGATATATAAATAGTTGTAAATAAAATTGACAAAAATAAATCCAAATCATACACTACTAATAAATTTTAGGAACTATAAACTAAGTACTTATAGTCTATCCTACCGTTCCAAGGATTTAATCTAATGCCTCAGTGCCGCCTTAGGGTAGGTCAAAGAGGTTTCGATTAATATTGAAGATCATATTGAGAATCGAACATCTCATTTGTGATCGTCAATCACCTTTCCTTTTTCAGCCAAGGTACTACCAAAAATACCCTTTATGAGTGTGACCTCATTGTCTGCATTTTTAGGTAGACCCGAGAGTGTGCCGCTTTAGGGTCGGTCAGTGACCCGACGAGTACCCAAAATCCTATCCTTTCGGAGAACAAGCCTTGAATTTTGATGGCGGTGAAGGCCTTCCTTAGGGGGCCGAAATCAAAGCCGACACGAGGCGTCACCATTCTCTCACGTTGCTTGTGTCAACAGTAGAGGCCGTGGGGTCGGCTGTCGCCTCTCCGCTCTCACTCAATATTTTGAAAAATTGGTGGGTTTACTGATCACGTTTTTGGAATTGATGTTACATTAAGGAACAATAAATCATAGGCCCGAATGTTGCCGGTTACGTGGGCTAGCCCACCCGACCTATTCGTTGGAACATATGTGGCCGTCGGACGGGTCAAGACCAGGGGAGCTCCGTTGAGCCGTAGTGGCTCTTCGGATGGCTCAGCCTTGCCAGACCCCCGTGCAAACGCCACACGTGGAGGGTGAAGTCGATCGAGCCGTAGCTACTGTTGACCACCCAACCGTGGTTAAACCACTTTCGAACCATGTATGCCCGTGATTATCCAATCCTTAAACACCAAACTTTCACGTAGACAATGCGGAACAAAAACATAATCTTGTCTAGGTAAGGTGGAATTCACCGAGAATCCAACACCTTAACCACGAGGTTTCGGGATTTTACTCCTTATGCTTTCCCAGAGTGGGATTCACCGAGAATCCATCACCCAACCTCGATGATTGAAAAAACCCGTGTTCCTCGGTTTTTACCATAATTAGTTTCTAATTAATATCAAACAATTAATTAAAACGAATTGCGTGTTTTATACATGCCTAACTAATTCGTCGAAGTAAGTTCTACATGTATGCATATGGAGTGGAATTCATGATATGATGCATGTCATTGCAATTTTCCGGTTCTACACATACAATCTAAACATGTATACTAGTGCGGAAAATAAACACCGAGATGGACCGTTGGCACCCCCGTATCTAATCTATTAGAAAATAAATAACCAAAACCCTAACTAGGGTTTACTTCTTTCTAACATAACCTGCAGCTGTTCAACATCTTCGACGATCGGCAAACCAAACGAACTCGGATCGCGACGAAAATTTCCAGATCTGTTCCTCACTCCTTGGGCTTCAATATGGACGGTTGGATCGGAGTTTTGACTTGTCAATTTTCTCCAGTGAGCCGGCCAACTTGCTGCTGGATCTGACTTTTACAGCAGCGCCTCAAAAACTTCCCGAGGCCGATCGGGAATCGAGATAAATCCCGATCGATCTGAAATTTTTATGCCACGTCAAAATCTCCGCATTTATCGATTTGACCGGTTGGATTTGCGTTTCAATGGTGCAAACTCTCCCAGAAATTCGAGGAAGTCACAGGTAGAGTTTCTGTGAATCCTGCGTTTTTCTGTTAGATCAGCTTCTTTGCAGCAACGAACGGATATCAGAACGGACTCCGATCGACGCCAAATTTTGTGAAATTGTTCACTATCTTCCAATCTTGATTCTGACCTGAGGGATCGTCGTTTCAACGGCTCGATCAACGGGAAAAACGAAATAACTATTCAGCTACTAAACAGATTATTTTCTGGAAATTAAAATTGCAATAAAAATAAATTACATAATTTCCTATACTCATATGAACGAATTTTCATCGTTTATATGAGTTTACAATAGATCTAACGGGTAAATAGTGCCAACCCCCAATCCATCTCTTCAACCATAGCAATTAATCATTATCAACGCATAAAACAATAAATAAAAATGTACCTACATGCAATTCCACTCCTTTAACTCGTTTAATTATGATTATGACTATATAAATCATGGAACCTTGCACTGATACCACATGAAGGATGCAGATTCTTAAATCTAAACGAGTTAGATCTACGCGCAGCGGATGGATCACGACTTATACATCACAATACATAATTAAAGGACTTAAACTACTATAAGGGGGTTAAGATCATGTTACCAATAGTAGGAAGAGAAGCCAAGATCTTCCGATGTGTTCTCCAAACGCCGGTTGGTGGACATCCTTCTTGATAAACGAACCTCCTCGATATGCAACACCAAGAAAAACTTAGAGTTTTTTCTTCTTCTAAAACTCAAGACAAGAAAACTAATTTTTCTCTCCTTTTTATGTGTGTGGTCGAAATTTGCCAATTCATTAAGGCTTGAGAGAACTCTCTTTATATAGGTGTTTAAGACTAATTTTGTGGTTTATATCGAGTTATTCCGTAACAATATCTTCCGTGTTTTAGTGTTTTTTTATAGAAAATCACTTGCTAAAAGGATAAATTGGAAGAATGGGTTTAGAATTCATTAAAGTGTAAAAACCAAGCCAATTATGTGGTTAACGTTGATTATTTATCTATTTGTATGATTCTACATTTTTGCGTGTTTTTATCACCTTGTAGGTATGCATGCATGGCATTGGAATGAGCTAAAAAAGAGATACTCAATTGGAGGTTTAAGTAGAAGAAGAAGGATGCAAGTCGGCTTGGGAAAGTAAACTGGCGTTCACTACCCCGTCCAGGTGGACGGGCGTTTAGAGCTTTGGACTGGCGTCCAGAGAGGGAAGTTGATTCAGGAAGTTCAGGTTTTTGATGGACGAGCGTCTGTTGTTCCGTCCACTGGACGGGCGTTCGCAATATTGGACAAGCGTCCAGGAGGAAGAATTGGATTCAGAGTCTTATGATTTTTGCTGAACTGGCGTCTATTTTTGCATAGGACGGGCGTCCAAGAAGACTCGGCCCGACTCGATAAATTTTACACGCACCTGGACGGGCGTCTACCCTTTTGGACGGGCGTCCAATAGCCGACCTAACCCTAGCCGCCTTAAAAATCTATAAATAGCAGCGCATTCTAAACCCTAAAATCAGATTTTTACACACCAAAAAAAAAACCCTAGCAGCTGCATATCCAAAAGAGCAAACAAGGAGATGAATTCTTCCATCCCAAAAATCATGATCACCAATATGATTGTTGGCTAAGCATATCGCGGTGGGACAACGGAGGAAACCAATCAACAACTACACCAACTAGAGGATTTTTAGCTATATCTTAGTGAGTTAAATTGATGGTTTTTTATCAATTGAATGTTGTTATATTGTTTATGTTTTATTTGAATCGAGAGATCGATGAAACTATCTTTTTGATTGAATTTATATGAGAGTATTGTTCAAGCTTTGATCTTTTCAATTGATGCAATTAATTGTAATTCAAGAGATTGTTTATGATTAATTGAGTAGAGTATTGGAGACAATCTCATGATCGTGTTATGCATGTTAGTTTAGTTTTGCTTGAGAAAGAAAACGAAACCCTAGAAATTGATTAAAGAGATTTAATCGAATTCGTGATTTGATCATTACTAAAAACCGTATTTTTAGCTCACAATCTAGTTGGGGTTGGTTGGTTGGTTGGTGGATTCTCGTTGCCTTGCCGTTATTTTAAATCTTTGATAAACCAAATTCGTTCGTATCAATTGTGATTGCTACGTTTAGTTATTTTAAAAACCCTAGCTTTTACCTGCTGTTTTCTGCATATTTTCTGTTTTTAGATCGTAATCGGACGCCCGTCCACATCAGTGAACACCCGTCCAGTGTCGTTTTTGTTCTATTTTCTGTTATTTTCTGTTTCTAGTCATAGTTTTTAGATTATAATTAATATATACCTTAGT
The DNA here is from genome assembly GCA_026214975.1 of Gentiana macrophylla. Classification (NCBI taxonomy): domain Eukaryota; kingdom Viridiplantae; phylum Streptophyta; class Magnoliopsida; order Gentianales; family Gentianaceae; genus Gentiana; species Gentiana macrophylla. The sequence continues at coordinate 77,426,946 of CM047808.1, forward strand.
TTTAGGTAGTAATCTGTGACATAATCGATATAATAATTGCACCTTAATCCGATAAACATTCGATTCTCTTAGGACGATCCGGTAACACCTTTACTACGAGCCTTGCACTTGGGGTGTTCCGGTAATTATAAATTTAAAACGAGTTTTTACCGAACAAGTTTTTGGCGCCATTGCCGGGGAATCGGTAACGGTTGTCGGATTCTTCGTAGTGCAGTTTTCAGTGTCGGCAGTATTTGTTAGTAATATCATCCGCAGCGGAAGTGATTTTAAGGATCTAGATCTATAAAATACACGTAATAAAATAACTAGATCTACTCTACAAGGGGGTTGTAGAACATACCTCTTGGATCTCAAAATCCAAGTTGGAGAACCGCAATACAAAGAACGAACGAAGGTGTGAAGAGCACCACGATCTTCCGTGACGTGTGATCCAAGCAACTCCCGGTGGAAGAAAATCCTCGCCTCGAATCCTTCCGATATGCTACCGGAAAAATCTCCAAGATCTTCCTCAACTACCCTTGGTCGAAATTTCCTTCCTCTCTCTAAGAGATGGAAGTCGAAATTTTATTGTGTGTCTAAGGCTTGGGAGAACTCTCTTTATATATGAGAGTAAAACTTAGCCTCCAAGGATTTAATAATTAATACAAAATCAATTATAATAATCCTATTAAATAAAAGATAATCCCATAATATTCTAGAACAAATCTAGAATAATATTTATCTTTATTTCTTTCCATAAATATTTATCCAATAAATATTTTATGCACATGTCTTATTAATACACAAGAAAACAATTTCTTGTTCCATAAAAAAGAGGGGGGGCGAAAATCATCACATATTGACCTAGTCAATATTAATTTTGCCATTACACAATAATTGGGCCAAGATTATGGAAAATGTCTTTTCCACATATTTAATTATTTAGCCCAACTAATTTAATAGTCCACTAAACAATTAATTCACATATCGTTTTAATAAAGTCCAACAAGAACTAAATTAATATTATTAGGATTCGACGTCCGAGAATAGCTATGCTATATTAGGAGGCACGTCGGGGACCATGGACTAATAATCAGCGGCTCCGATAAATCAAATAAATAATTATCTTACGAACGGAATAATTATATTCGATAAATCAATCACAGGAATATGCCACCATAATCCCGTGACTGCACTCCTCCGATTAAAAGATTATATTTATCTCCTCACGAGAATAATAATAAGCGCCCATTGATATAATCATTACTTATGGATTAATCCTCCATAGACTTATTCATTCCAAATCGGAAATTTCCGTTAACCCTTTTTAGAACCTCTTATCCTTATTTACCATTAACCCCTGGTGATCAATTAGTGCACATAATCGACTAGTAGCTAATTAGTCAAATGTGAACTCCCGGGATCGATCATTTTCTTAGGGCTAACAAATAAAGGAATCGTCTATCAACTTCCATAAATGGAAGGAATGGATTTCATATCGTGATAACACGGACTACTCACTCAATCCAAGACAATGCCAAGATGGGGTAATTCAGACCACAGACTCAGTGTAATCCTTAACCGTCAAGTCAAACCTCATACTGATTCAAGCAGTTGACTGTGATCACCTCAGGATTAAGATATATCCATAAATATGATCATCCATTGATTCGATAAGACTTCTCGATTACGGAATTATATCGTGAACTCTAATCAAATCGGTCCAAATTTCTATATGATATATCTATCATATATAAATGCCCCATTAGGTTCTCTTAACCGAAAGTCCGGATAAGACAATCACACCTATTGTGTTCAGGCGCATTAATAGCACGTTAAAGGAGAGACCCGATACTCACACGATTAACTTCACTACGGGCTAATTGTATTTTAAGTACATCTTCACTAACTCAATCCTCCCGTGTATATACCATATACAATTGAGTTAAGTGATTACATAAACGATATACTTAGGGTTTTACTGTAGTGTAAATACTATTGTCACATCGGTGAATATGAGAATAATAAATATGAATAATAACATCATTTCATTTATTAAATAAAACAATTACAAAATTGTCTTTCGGGCATTGCACCTAACAATCTCCCACTTGCACGAAAGCATGTGATTAATTGTTTTAGAGCACACCCTATTATTTAAAACTACAGCAAACTACATCTCCCACTTGCTCTAAAGCAATGGATACTCATCCCGTATTTTAGTACCCACAAAACTTATCATAACCATTTCAGATTCCAAAGTACACTCCGAGTATGCCGTCGTAGGATAGGTCAGTGACTCGGGGAGCACCTATATCTGAATGTCATGGGTCTTAATGATCAGTCAGGTTGTCGCCTCGAGGCGATCCGTAGAATCGAAACGTCGCCGGTCCATCTAATCATGTGGTACTTTCCCAATATGCTCTTGAACTCAAGTGATTTCGGAAATCCTTATAAGCTACCCCTTCATCGTTTGCACAATGATGTGGTATCGGCTTTCCAAATCTAGAAACACTCCCAGATATGAAAAGGAAATCCTTAAGCTATATCACCTCTCTAGCTACTACAAAAGCCGCTAATCACCCAACTAGTTAAAGTCGAGTTGGCGTTTCTGGATTCTTCCAGGCAATAGCTTCAACACAAGAGTAAACACTGAGACCGAGATCGACTTAACGATCATCCTTAATCTGACACAAAGTCAGAACCAGTGTATTCTCACATATCCAAGTTCACAATTGAATATGCCCGCATATTATTCCTCGTTCTCTCAAGATACTAAAGGACATGCTAAACTTGCTTTGTTAACTGCCGAATGTAAGATTCGATCAAAATTGACGCTCAACAACTGACCATCTCTTGTCACAAAGAGAATCCATCCCATTTCTCTTTATCCGAAGATTTGAGAGTCATTCCCGAGGCATAGGGTAGAACTTCCTCGTTGAATGTTGCATACACAGATGCATCATCTTAACCAATAAGATGGATGGGAAACCAGTGACTGATTCTAATGAATTCGACCGAGTCAAACTCTGTAGAATGTTGTCCAAATCTCTGTTACAGAGAATTGTGGCATTGTCAGATTCTGACTTCAGATAACACACCCATGTTGATTCCAACTGGTGCAGTGTTATCCTTCACAAACACTAATATATATGTATATATTCACTACTGTACTAAAAAATTGATATCCAGACTTCAAAAGACTTATCAATATTCTGGTCAAATCCATATATTATAGAAATATATGACTTCCAATGACCAAGAGGTTTGCTTTTATCCACAAAGGACATAAGCCTTGTGAGTCATCTCGTCATAAGTTCATAAGGCAATACCATTCGTTCGAATGAATCCAGATTCCATTTGTTTGGCAAGAAAATCTCAGGAAATCACCCTATTTTACGCTTTTGAACGAAATCATGCAATACTAAGTGGTAAGAGAGTCCAACGTCTGATTAACTCTCTACTTCTTAGGGAATTACCCCTAGACCACTCAAGCTTTGCTCTGAAAGATAAACTTTCGTATTCATTCTACTCTCTTCCATGTAGATCCAATTACTCCCACTGGGCCTGAGACGCTCAGGTGGTTCTATAAGAGTATGAGCAGAATAGATCATCGAACTCCATTCACAGGGTTATGGCTATTAAACCAACCTCTATTATCGTAATCCTATCTTCGCTCACAAAAGAGGCATAGGTCATCAATCGATCCTCGGACTACAAAGTCCGTAGAAAGCGTAATGGGTAATGGATAAACCATACTCCCAATACTTCTTTGGATGGATCGAAATTCGATATAGTTTAGTAGTATTTAGTGTTATCGCCAACAACCGATGTTGGATGTGGTCCGATTTTAATCGATTAGTAACTACCTTGAGTAAGCGTGCATTTCAAGGTTCAAGGTTTTTCTTGTTCATGGATTCTATCGTAGAAAGGATGCTTGATATAAGCGTCCCTTCCCGATGTCAAGAATCGATAGCGAACCTTTTCTCAATGCTACAAGATATATAACGATTGGTCATCGACCGAACGTGTAATGCGAAATTTCAGTCAAACCATCAAGCATCATGTGCTAAATGCTTATATTGACGGAATTTGGGTGAACCGAATCCACTCATTATCCGTTAATTCCAAAGCACATTCTAGGTAGACTTCTCGGTTCTACACTTCAATGTAAACCGTTATTTCACTTCCAATATCTTTATTGAGTTAAGCGTTGTATTGTGGCACATCCGCAACTATGTAAAGGCAATTCGGTGGTTTCTTCCTTAGTGAAAGCATTTCACTATGAGGCGAACCGAGCATCGATCCCCAGGACTATGTGATGGCCCATTTTCGAGTATAGAATACTCCATCTCCGACAAAATCGAGAGACACCTTTGAATATTTTGGATAAACTTACCGGAGTGTTTGAGTAGTTGTCGGACTAGAAGTCACTACTCATAAGCCCCTACTAGCTTGTATCTTTCATCAAACCCGAAGGTCGTCATGAACAAGCTATGTTACTTCTTTATAACCATTATCCTTTCCCGATTGAAAGGAAAATTAGTCATTGAACCTTTAAGACAATCTAACTGTGATCGGGAGAAAGGAATCACCCGAACCAGTCTTGTGTCTTGTCTTTTAGGAACCATGCACTAAGCTGTGGAATATGAAGTAGTGTTTATCTAAATATAGAAACCAATTGCTTTTAATAGTTCTTAAGATGTGTTTTATATACTTATTTCAGTGATTGTAAGTGGTTTTGACTTTATCAAACAAAAGTCCGAGTCTTGGATTCGTACTACAAATGGTATATTCACTTCCTATATCGACAAACAAATTATCGAAAGAAGGTAAATCCATTCGTTCCAACGAATCTTAAACCGAAAATAAATTTTCCGCGATATCCAAGGATTGAATCCGAGATTCATTTCCTCATATCACTCCCACTATTTATAGCTAAAATTACTGCCCGTTGTCTAGTCTATTAATCGTTAATGCATAACTATCTTGTTCTTCCAAAGAACATAGTCTACGAGAAAATCACCAAGGATTCATAGGTTGGTGATCCGAAATCACTATCCTTATCCTATGGTTTTCAGTTTATTAATTTTCGGTTTAGCCTTAAAATCAACTCAGTTTTAGATGACTAACACTCTTAGACATACTCTCCCATTCTTGACTTTCCATAAATGGAAACAGTTTTGAACTAGCAGTTCGTGTGAGTAGATACTACTCTTGAACCGTGGGATGTCTATTTCGAGTGTTACTTGTCCGGACTTGTCGGATTTTCTAATATACTAGAAAAACAACAAATCATAACATTAAAGCTCCCACTAGTTTATCGGTTCCAAATACCGTCTAACCAGCAATGCTTCATTTTATGATTTTCCAAATTTTCAATTTGAAAATCTCTCGTGTAAACACTTACACAGTTCTAATGTTTCGAGAAAAATACAAATCATAAAACTCCCACTAGTTTATCGATTCCAAATATCGTCTAACTAGCAACTTGATTCATGATTTTCCGATTTTTCAATTAGAACGATTACGTGTGTAGTCACTACACACCTGAAAATTCACTAGAAGAATTTCAAAGTTGAAATCACCTTTGATCAAACTAAGTTTGTCTTCCGTTTGACACGAATGACACTAGTGACATGCCTATATGTCACTCTGGTTTTTAAAAGGCTTAAGAGAAAATATCTCTTTTGAAAAATAATTTGCATTATTGATTAACTAGTTCAACGTCCTAGTTACTTTCCACTTTTAACGAAGTCAATACTAGTCAATTATAAATTTTAAGCAATTTAGTAAGGGATATAATGTTTGTAAATAAAATGACATATATTAATTCAAGTTTAACACTACTATATTTATTTTAGGAATTGTAAACTAAAATTAAGTCTACTCTACCATTCCAAGGTTTTAACCTCGCATCTCAAGTGCCGCCTTAGGGTAGGTCAAAGAGATGACGGTTAAAGCGAGACAATCTCATCAATGAATAACTTGTGAGAATCGAACATCCCACGAGAATCGAACAACCCTTTATTCATTGACTACCTTCCTTTTAAGCCTAGGTATTACCAAAAATACCCATGATGAGTGTGACCTACTATATCGGATCTCTTGTACGCCCGAGTGTGCCGTCTTAGATAGGTCGGTGACCCGACGAGTACCCGTAAATCCTATCCTTTCGGAGACCAAGCCATGAATGTTGATAGGGGTGAACACCATCCTTAGGGGGACGAAATCAAAGCGCCGAGGCGTCACCTTCTCTCACTTACTTGTATCTATAGTAGAGGCCGTGGGGTTGTTTGTCGCCTCCCCGCTCCCACTCAATATTTTGGAAGTGGTGGTGGGTTAACTAACCACGCTCTTTTGATGTTAACATAAAGGACATCAAATCAAGGATTCGAATGGTGTCGGTAACGTAGGCAAGCCTACCCGCCCTATTCGTTGGAACATATGTGACGAATCGGACGAAATCGGGTCAAGAGAGCCCTATTGAGATTAGAAGGAATCACCCCTCCGCTCTCGGTTTGGCTTAGTCTTACCGGACCCACGTGCATACATCACACTAGGAGGGTTAAGTCGTTTGAGCGAAACTCAGTTGACCACCCAACCTATAGGCGAACCGCTTTTATCCAAGATTTCTTGTTCTTTTACCATCATTCAATCTCGTAGACACTACGAATTGAAAAGCGTGATCTCGTTTGGGCTTTAAGGCGGTTCACCGAGAACACACACGAAAGGCTTAACGATTTCATAACCCGTCCTCGGATCTTTAATTAGTTACTAAATTAAATTAATTACCACATATTAATAAAATTTCAACTAATTACACGAGTTTGTATACATGTCTATTTTAATTACCAAAATTAAAATGCTACATGTATGCATGGAGTGGATTTATGATATGATGCATGTCATGGCATTTCCGATTTTATATCTATTTTATGATCAAACACATAAAAAATAAATGCGGAAAATTTAAATACCGAGATGGATCGTTGGCACCCCCGTATCTAATCTATTAGAAAATAAAAAACAACGAAAACCCTAACAAGGGTTTACTACTTTCTAACTAAATCTGCAGCTGTTCGAACTCTTCGACGATCGGCATACCAAACGAACTCGGATCGGGACGAAACTTTCCAGATCATATCTTCACTCCTTGAAATTCAATATGGACGGTTGGATCGGTGCTTTGACTTACCAATTTTCTCCATTAAACCGCCAAACTTGCTGCTGAATCTGACTATGACTGCACTGCATCAAGGACTTCCTGAGGAGATCGGGAATCGAGATGAATCCCGATCGACCTGAAATCTTTATGGTACGTCCAAAACTCCAAGTTGATCAATCTGAACGGTCGGATTTTCGTTTCAATGGTCCAAACTCTCCCAGAAAATCGAGGAAGACACAGGTAGTGTTTCTGGGAATCCTGCGTTTTTCTGTTACAGCAGCCTCTTCGCAGCATCAAACGGATATTGAAACAGACTCTGATCGACGCCAAAATTTGTGGAGTTGATCATCATCTTCTAATCTTGATTCTGACCGGAGGATTTTCGTTTCAACGGTTCGATCAACGGGAAAAGAAAAATACTAAACAGCTACTAACTAGATCTATTTGCTGGAAATTAAACTTGCAATAAAGATAAATTACATAATTTCTTATACTCATATGAACGAATTTTCATCGTTCATATGAGTGTACAATAGATCTAACGGGTAAACAATGCCAACCCCAATCCATCTCTTCAACCACAACAATTCGCAACAACATAAAAAAAATATGTAAACATGCATCGGCCAAAATTTAAAATAAAAGCTACATGTTTTCCACTCCTAGATCTAATATTTTATACGAATAAATATAGATCCCCTTGGCGTCTGATACCACTGTTAGTAATATCATCCGCAGCGGAAGTGATTTTAAGGATCTAGATCTATAAAATATACGTAATAAAATAACTAGATCTACTCTACAAGGGGGTTGTAGAACATACCTCTTGGATCTCAAAATCCAAGTTGGAGAACCGCAATAGAAAGAACGAACGAAGGTGTGAAGAGCACCACGATCTTCCGTCACGTGTGATCAAGCAACTCCCGGTGGAAGGAAATCCTCGTCTCGAATCCTTCCGATATGCTACCGGAAAAATCTCCAAGATCTTCCCTCAACTACCCTTGGTCGAAATTTCCTTCCTCTCTAAGAGATGGAAGTCGAAATTTTATTGTGTGTCTAAGGCAGGAGAAGCTCTCTTTATATAGGAGAGTAAAACTTAGCCTCCAAGGATTTAATAATTAATACAAAATCAATTATAATAATCCTATTAAATAAAAGATAATCCCATAATATTCTAGAACAAATCTAGAATAATATTTATCTTTATTTCTTTCCATAAATATTTATCCAATAAATATTTTATGCACATGTCTTATTAATACACAAGAAAACAATTTCTTGTTCCATAAAAAAAAAGAGGGGCGAAAATCATCACATATTGACCTAGTCAATATTAATTTTGCCATTACACAATAATTGGCCAAGATTATGGAAAATGTCTTTTCCACATATTTAATTATTTAGCCCAACTAATTTAATAGTCCACTAAACAATTAATTCACATATCGTTTTAATAAAGTCCAACAAGAACTAAATTAATATTATTAGGATTCGACGTCCGAGAATAACTATGCTATATATATTAGGAAGCGCGTCGGGGGACCATGGACTAATAATCGTGGCTCCGATAAATCAAATAAATAATTATCTTACGAACGGAATAATTATATTCGATAAATCAATCACAGAATATGCCACCATAATCCCGATTGCACTCCTCCGATTAAAAGATTATATTTATCTCCTCACGAGAATAATAATAAGCGTCCATTGATATAATCATTACATATGGATTAATCCTCCATATTATTCATTCCAAATCGGAAATTTCCGTTAACCCTTTTTAGAACCTCTTATCCTTATTTACCATTAACCCCTAGTGATCAATTAGTGCACATAAGCGACTAGTAGCTAATTAGTCAAATGTGAACTCCGGGATCGATCATTTTCTTAGGGCTAACAAATAAAGGAAGCGTCTATCTACTTCCATAAATGGAAGGAATGGATTCGTATCTGTGATAACACGGACTACTCACTCAATCGATACAATGCCAAGATGGGGTAATTCGGACCACGGACTCGGTGTAATCCTTAACCGTCAAGTCAAACCTCATACTGATTCAAGCAGTTGACTATGATCACCTCAGGATTAAGATAAACCATAAATATGATCATCCATTGATTCGATAAGACTTCTCGATTACGGAATTATATCGTGAACTCTAATCAAATCATCCAAATTACCTATATGATATATCTATCATATATAAATGCCCCATTAGGTTCTCTTAACCGAAAGTCCGGATAAGACAATCACACCTATTGTGTGTTCAGGCGCATTAATAGCACGTTAAAGGAGAGACCCGATACTCTCGATTAACTTCACTACGGGCTAATTGTATTTTAAGTACATCTTCACTAACTCAATCCTCCCGTGTATATACCATACACTGAGTTAAGTGATTACATAAACGATATACTTAGGGTTTTCTGTAGTGTAAATACTATTGTCACATCGATGAATATGAGAATAATAAATATGAATAATAACATCATTTCATTTATTAAATAAAACAATTACAAAATTGTCTTTCGGGCATTACACCTAACAGTATTTTGGCCATAACTTTCGGCTCGAGTGTCCGTTTGGCGCGCAGGACCCCAATTCGGAAAGCTCGTGTTAGGTGTAGTGCCCGAAAGGCAATTTGTGTAATTGTTTTTAATAATGAATGACAGAATTTATCTCACCTTATTACTTGCTTTGTGCTTGTAAAGTAATACACTGCAGCAAACCCTAAGTATATCTGTATGTAACCACTTAACTCAGTGTATGGATTACACGTGAGGATTGAGTTAGTGGAGATATGCTTAAACTGTTAGTCCGTGGTGAACTAAATTAGAGTTTAGGGTCTCTTGATTAAAACACCAATAATGCGCCCAGAACACCTTAGGGTGTGATAGTCTTATCCGATTTGTCGGTAGAGGTACCTACGTGGGGCATTTATATATGATGGCATTCATATAATTTGGACCGATTTAATCTAAATTTCTCGGTATAATTCCGTAATCGCGGAATCTTATTAAATCATTAGATGATCATATGTGGATCAACCATAATCCTGAGGTGATCACAGGGTGCTGCTTGTCCCGGGGTAGTGTTTGATGTGTTAGTTACGGTTCACTAAAATATGTGTTCCAAGACACTTCTCATTGGCACTATCTCCAGATGAGTGAGTAGTTCGATTTTCACGAGACATGGAATCCATTCCTTCTCTCGCGGGAAGTAGAGACGATCCCTTATTTGTTAGCCCTAAGAAAGTGATCGATCCCGGGAGTTCGCATTTGACTAATTAGCTACTAGTCAGATATGTGCACTAATTGATCATCAGGGGGTTGATGGTAAATAAGGATAAGATATTCTGAGTCGGGTTCACGGAGACTTCCCACTCAGAATGGACAGTCTATGGAGGGTTAATCCGTATGTAGTGATTATATCAATGGACGCTTATTTACTCTATGGGTTGAGTATAAGTATACATCTATAATCGGTAGAGTTCAGTTTCGGGTTTATAGTGGCGTAATCCCGGAATTAATAATTTATATTCTGTTTGATGAATATTAATTATTGGAGCTATTGGTTATAGGTCCATGGTCTCCGATGTGGCTTCTGTAATTCGGACTAATAATCTTGTTATTTGGGCCTCAGTGATAATTAATTGGCTAGGCTAATTAATTGATATGAATGGATATTATTTAGTTGGGCTAAATAATATAATACACATAAAAGACATTTTATGTGGGCTAAAACCCTAGTTAGTTGGCGTCATTTCTCCTTTAATTATCACAAGAATTATTATTTTTGTGATGTGGAAAATAAAAGATATTCTTGTTATATGATTGGTTGGATGACTTGTTATTTGATTTCCTATTGGTCAATACATGTCACAATTAGTCATTAAGGAAAATATCCTTTTATTTTGTTTAATTAATTATTTATTTAATTAATTAATACTTGGAGGCCAATGATTTACTCTCCTATAAAAGGAGAGTTATTCCAAGGGAAATTGGCATGGCAAATTTCGAAATTCACCACAAATAAAGAGAGAAAATTTGTTATCAAGGAGGTTCGTGTATCAAGAAGGGTGTCCACGAACTGCCGTTTGGAAAACACATCGGAAGATCAAGGCTTCTTTTCCCGTTATTGGTAACATGATCTTAAACCCCCTTGTAGTAGTTTAAGTCCTTTAATTATGTGTTTTGATATATAAATTGTGATCCATCCGCTGCGCATAGATCTAATTCGTTTAGATCTAAGAACCTGCATCCTTCATGTGGTATCAGAGCCAGGTTCCACGATTTATATAGTAATAATCGTAATTAAACGACTTAAAGGAGTGGAATTGCATGTCGGTAAATCTTATTTATTGTTTTATGCATTGATAGTGATAAATTGTTATGGTTGAAGAGATGGATTGGGGGTTGGCACTGTTTACCCGTTAGATCTATTGTAAACTCATATAAACGATGAAAATTTCGTTTACATGAGTATAGGAAATTATGTAATTTATTTTTATTGCAAATTTAATTTCAGAAAATAGATATGTACAGTAGTTGTTTAGTCGTTTCGTTTTTTCCGTTGTTTGAGCCGTTAAAACGAAGATCCCTCCGGTCAGAATCAATATTGGAAGTTGATGAACAATCCCACAAAAATTGGCGTTGATCAGAGTCCGTTTGTATGTCCGTTCGTTGATGAGAAGAGGCAGCTGTAACATAAAAACGCAGGATTCACAGAATCCCTAACTGTGACTTCCTCGATTTTCTGGAAAGTATTGGACCGTTGAAACGAATATCCGACCGGTCAGATCGATAATAATTTAGTTTTGGACATGAGATAAAATTTTCAGGACGATCGGGATTCATTTTGATCCCCGATCGGCCTCGGGATGTATATGATGCGCTGCTGTAAGAGTCTGTTTCAGCAGCAAGTTGGGCTGCTCACTGAGGAAGATTGACAAGTCAAAGCTCCGATCCGACCGTCCATCTTGAAGTCCGAAGAATGAAGATCAGATCTGGAACGTTTCGTCCCGATCCACGTTCATTTGATATGCCGATCGTCGAAGATTCTTAACAGCTGCAGATTAGGGTTTTAATTTATTTTAGAATAGATTAGTTACGGGGGTGCCAACGGTCCATCTCGGTGTTTATTTTCCGCACTAGTATACATGTGTAGATTGTATGAGTAGAACCGGAAAATTGCCATGACATGCATCATATCATGAATTCCACTCCATATGCATACATGTAGAAATTAATTCGAGGAATTAGTTAGGCATGTATAAAACACACGATTAGTTTTAATTAATTGTTTGATATTAATTAGAAACTAATTAGGGTAAAAAACCGAGGAACACGGGTTTTTTCAATCGTCGAGGTTGGGTGATGGATTCTCGGTGAATCCCACTCTGCGAAAGCATAAGGAGTAAAATCCGAAACCTCGTGGTTAAGGTGTTGGATTCTCGGTGAATTCCACCTTACCTGAGCGAGATTACGTTTTTGTTCCGTAGAAGTGTCTACGTGAAAGTTTGATGTTTAAGGATTGGATAATCACGGGCAAACAGGTTCGAAAGTGGTTTAACCACGGTTGGGTGGTCAACAGTAGCTACGGCTCGATCGACTTCACCCTCCACGTGTGGCGTTTGCACGGGGGTCTTGCAAGGCTGAGCCATCCGAAGAGCCACTACGGCTCAACGGAGCTCCCCTAGTCTTGACCCGTCCGACGGTCACATATGTTCTAACGAATAGGTCGGGTGGGTTAGCCCACATAACCAACAACATTCGGGCCTGTGATTTATTGTTCCTTAATGTAACATCAATTCCAAAAACGTGATCAGTAAACCCACCACTTTTTCAAAATATTGAGTGGGAGCGGGAGAGGCGACAGCCGACCCCACGGCCTCTATTGTTGACACAAGCAACGTGAGAGAATGGTGACGCCTCATGCCGGCTTTGATTTCGGCCCCCTAAGGAAGGCCTTCACCGCTATCAAAATTCAAGGCTTGGTCTCCGAAAGGATAGGATTTTGGGTACTCGCCGGGTCCTTTGGCCGACCACTAAGCGGCACATTCGAGTCTACTAAAAAATGAAGTCGATGAGGTCACACTCATAAAAGGTATTTTTGGTAGTACCTTGGCTGAAAAGGAAGGGTGATTGACGATCACAAATGAGATGTTCGATTCTCAATCGATCTTCAATATTAATCGAAACCTCTTTGACCTACCCTAAGGCGGCTTTGAGGCGTTAGATTAAATCCTTGGAGCGGTAGGATAGACTATATGTACTTAGTTTATGTTCCTAAAATTTATTAGTAGTGTATGATTTGGATTTATCTTCTGTCAATTTTATTTACAACTATATATATATCTCTCAGGGTGCTAGGCGCTAGTGTAAAATTGACTAGTAATGACTTCGTTAAAAGTGGTAAGTAACAAGAACGTTGTACTTATTGATCTTACATGCGATTAATTTTTCGGAAGAGATATTTCTCTGGAGCCTTCAAGACTTAAGTGGCGTAAATAAGTATGTCCTTTGTTGTCAATCGTGTTGAACGAGAGACAACTGTAGTCAGTTTGAAAGATGATTGGGACGATAAAATTCTTCTAGTGAATTTTAATGGTGTAGTGTCTACACAAGAAATTTTCTAATAGAGAAATTGGAGAATCATAAATTAAAGTGTCGCTAGTTAGACGGTATTTGGAACCGATAAACTAGTGGGAGCTTTTGTCTTATGTTTTTCTAATTTAGAAAATTAGTCCCACTAGGTAACGCTTTCATTAGACATCCCACAGTTCACAAGTAGTGTCTACTCATACGAACTGCTAGTTCAAGACTATTTCCTTTTAAGGAAAGTTAAGAATGGGAAAGAATGTCTACAAGTGTTAATCATCTTAACTGAAGTTTTGAGGCTAAACCGAAACATTAATTAAAGAAAGTATAGGATAAGGAAAGTGATTTCGGATCACTAACCAATGAATCCTTAGCGACTTTCATAACCGAGTAACTTGACTCTATAGCTTAGTTCTTTGGAAGAACAAGGAAGTTGTGCATTAACGATTACGTAGAGTAACAACGGGCAGTAATTTCAGCTAGAATAGTGGGAGTGACATAAGGAAATGAATTTCGGATTCTATCCTTGAATATCACAGAAAAATTTATTTTTACGTTTCTGATTCGTTGAAACAAATGGATTCACTTTCAACTCGATATATTGTTGCCTCATAGAAAGTGAATATGACATTTGTAGTATGAATCCAAGACTCGGAATTTTGTTTGATAAAGTCAGAACCACTAAGAAAAGCTGAATAAGTATAACACATCTAAAACTATTAAAGGTAAAAGGTTTCCGTATTAAGATAAGCGACCTTTCAATATCTATTAATTAGTACATATATCCTAGAGATAAGACCTGACGACTGGCTAAGGGTGATTCCTATCTCCCAGTCTAGGAACACTATCTCAAAGGAACAATGACTAAGTTTCCTTTCAATCGGGAAAGGGTAATAGATTTGAAGGGGTAACATAGCTTGTTGACCATGACCTTCGGGGTCTAGTGAGAGATACAAGCTAGTGGGAGATTTTGAGTGGTGACATTCTGTCTGATAACTACTCAAAACACTTGTTGGTTTATCGAAAGAATACGAGGAGGTGTCTCTGATTTTAGCAGAGAATAGAGTATTCCATGCTCAGAAATAGGCTATCGCATAGTCTTGGGACTGATGCTCGGCCTGCCTCCTAGTGGAATGTTTCTCACTAAGGAAGAAACCATAGATGTTAAGGCCATATTTATATGATTATTAAGGGTTTATTTCATTATTATTTTCCCCACATTTGCATAATTTATATAAGAATTAAGGGTTTAAGTGTAATTATTAAGTAAATGTCATTTTAATATGGTTATTTGCAAAATTGGTTATTTTAAGTGTTTAATTGATTTAATTATGATTATTTGGATTTCACTACATTTTGCAATGTTTATTTATCTTTTAGGAGGCTTAATTTCGAGATGAGAGAGGATCAATCAAAGATATGGGAAAATAAAAGAGATAAGGAAAGAAATCAATCAAGATAAAGATGGAAATATCAAGAAATCCGTTCTGCATCAATCTGGACGAGCGTCCATGCAGCGTCCAATGGACGGGCGGCGTCAGTAATTCGGACGAGCGTCCAGGAAGAAAAGTTGAGCAGAGAGTTTGGATGGAATCTGGACGAGCGTCTTGATAGCGTCTAAGGCATCTTGAGCGGGCGTCCATATAATGCGAGCAGCGTCCGCCGCCGACCTAAGGCTAACCGACTTAGCACTCTATAAATACAAAGACTTTTAAACCCTAAAGACACAACATTGAGATCGCAATTTTCACCCAAGTTTGCGCCCCAAAAACCACTTTTACGAGAGATGAACTTCTCCAACTCAACAATCATCTTCAACATGATTGTTGGCTAAAAGCCTTGCAGTGAGTCGACGGAGGAAGCTTATCAACAACACAACCAACTAGAGGAGTTCGATACTAGATGAGTAGTGAGTTAATTCATAGTTTTTCATTACTTTGGATCTGTTTTGCATTGTTATGTTTTATTGGATTATGAATTTGATGAAACGATCTATTTATATTTGATGCTTGGATTAATATATGAAAATATATTATTTAAGTTCTATTTTGTTCAAAGTAATGCAATTATTCGTGTTGTAAGAGATTAAGCATGTTTAGTTGAGTAAGAGTTTGGAAACAATCTTGTGATTTCGTTTTGATTGCATGTTTAGTTTGTTTGAAAAGATAAACGAAACCCTAGAATTTGGTTGAAGAAATTTAATTGAATTCGTGAATAAATCACTACTAAAAACTATGTCTTTTTAATCACCGTCTAGTTGGATTGTTGGTTGATAGGTGGAACCTAGTCGCCTTGCTGTGTTTTCCTTTATTGTTTATTAATCGAATCGTTTAGATTAAGCTTAGTTTAAGTTCTAGTTTTATAAACCCTAATTTCCTGCTGTTTTCCTGCACTTTTCTGCTTCAGTTCGTAATCGGACGTTCGTCCGCAATAGCAGACGCTCGTCCATTAGATTTAGTTTCCAGACGCTCGTTCATCAAAGTGAACGCTCGTCCGTCTTTCTGTTTTCTTATTTTCTGCTTGTTTTTATTCCTGTTTTAGTTTCAATTCTTAGGTTTAGGTTTTAGTTAGTTTCAACCTTAGTTTAGTTAATAATTGTGACATAATCGATATAGGTTTATACTTGAATTCGATAAACATTCCACTCCCTTAGGACGACCCGTTAACATCCTATACTACGATCCTTATACTTGGGGTGTTTCGGTTATAAATTGTAAAACTCGTTTTTACCGAACAAGTTTTTGGCGCCGTTGCCGGGGAGTCGGTAACGGTTGTCGGATTCTATTTAGGACAATTTTCTGTGTCAAAAGGGGTCGTTAGGGCAGGCAGTAGTATTTTGACCATAACTTTCGGCTCGAGTGTCCGTTTGGAACGCAGGACCCCAATTCGGAAAGCTCGTTCCGACGCCGACGACGTGGTGAACACCATAGGCTGTTCAGTGCGTTTTCGAGGTCAAAATCCACTGTTTTCCCCTCCATTTTGGCCCTAGAAGATTTCAACACGTTTTTTTTTTACCGTCTTAGTGTTTTTCTTGTTTTTAAACTTTTCGTAGGTAGGTTTCTTTTCCAGTTTCGGTTTCTATATATTTTCTAAAATAAAAAAAAATAAAAAAAAAAAAAAAAATACTAAAAGCCTTACGAGCAGCGTTCACCCATATCAACGCCCGTGCGCTTCATCTGTCTTACGAACGCTTGATTGATTGCTCAACAGCGTTCACTTCACGAATCTCTCTCGAACTAGCGCCCACGCACACCGAACGCCGATTCGGTCCACAAAATTCCATTTTTCTTTTCTCTGCTCTTCTATCTTTCTACACTTCTAAATCCTCCAATCTTCTCTAAACTCGTTCTCATCAACCCTAAGGTTGATTTCTTCATGTTCTGCTTCTCTGGTTTATGCAAACCGAGAAGTAAGAAGGACTTCTAATCTTCGATCCCGAGCCTGAACGATCTATTTTTAGAAGGAGGCTTTTCCCTGATTCGGACATAATGGCGGATCAAGATCCACCAATTCCAAATCCTGATCCCCAAGCTCAGTTAAATTTAATCCTTCAGCAGATGCAAGCCCTGCAGCAACAACAGAATCAACAAGCTGGCATAAATCAACAACTTCAACAATTTAGACAAAACCAGCTTAATCAACTGAACCAGGACCCCTACACCCCATATCTAAATCAAGATTTTCTCGAGGGGCATAGACCTATTCGTCCTCCCGACATGGGAGGAGTGAATTTCGATCTAAAGAACGGAGTAGTTGCTCTAGTTCAGAATAGCTCTTTCCATGGTACTGCTCAGGAAGATTCACACGACTTCTTGTCCACATTCGTACAAATCTGTGAAGCAGGCCATTATCCTGGTGTTGATTCTGAGATAGTTAAGTTAAAGCTATTTCCTTTTGCTTTGAAAGGTGAAGCAAGTCGGTGGTTTAAATCATTAGCACATCATTCTCTCCATACATGGAATGATGTCAAAAGAGCCTTCGCTCTTAAGTGGGTTTCACCAAGCAAGATTATGGAGATGAAACGGGAAATAGCTACGTTTGAGCAGTTGGAGGATGAGACTGTTGGCAAAGCTTGGGAGAGATTGAATCTCTTGATGAGGAAATGCCCCAATCACGGATATGACAGACATGAGTTCTTTGGGCTGTTTTATAGAGGTGTCTCTCAACCTAATAGAGACTATCTTGACTCCACACTCATGGATCCTTCTTAGGGAGGTGATGAGCGCGCTACAAAGTGGTGAGACCATCGCCAAGAACAATATGTGGTCGACTCCCAAGAAGACCAATGTTGTTAAGAAAGAAGGCACACAAGCGATCCCGATACAAAGCTTTTGGTTGCTCAGATGGAATTGATAAGCAAGCAGCTGGCCAATCTTCAGACGCAGCCTTCTGATCTTGGAATGCAGGTAGGAACGGAGATGACGGAAGAAATAAATCTAATGGATAATCAAAACCAACCCTTCCAAAACTTTAACCAGAGCCAGAACTACTCAGGATTTCAACGACAAAACTTCAATCAAGCCAAGTTACCACCTGGCCCTTCCAATTCGAATTCTTTTAACTCAAACTATCAAAGGACAACTCCTAACTCCCAAAGGCCTCAATGAGGATGGAACCAAACTCAAAATCATCCCACCTCACGTGTGTCCTCAACACAAATTTGATGAGTCGGTAGACATGGTGAAGACTCGTCTACTAGTGTTAAAGCTATTGAGAGACAAGTTGGTCGGATGGCGGACCGACCAGCAAGCGAGACCTCACGGTAAACTTCCGAGTTATACCGAGAGAAATCAAAGCGATGTGAATGTTTGCACCGCCATTACACCTCGGTGGGAGTATGGACAAGAAGAGGAGTTGAATGAAGTAACGTTGAGAAGTGGTAAGAAGGCTGAATCCGGCAAGATGTCGGAAGCGAGTAGCCCCTCCCGACGCCATGAGTTCGGAGGGAAATCGAAATCACATGCCGGAGAAAGCAACGATGAGGAGCTTAGTGACAATTCTTCGGAGGACGAAAATAATTCTGATGACGAGGAAAGAAAGGAAAGTCAAGGGGCGGTACCCCTGACTAAGAAAAAGAAAGAAAAGTTCGTAAGATGGAAGGATAGGGAGGATGAGGCGATAAAGAATCAAGCTACTGAGGAATGATAAAGCCCTTCCTTATCCCCCCAAAAGGAAAAGAAAGCCCTCACTAATGACAAGTAGTATCTTTGGAGTGAGGAGGATGTAGAGACACTCAAGTTAGTATGCCCTTAGCCGAGGTATTAACTGAAATGCCTAAATGCTCTAAGTATCTTAAAGAATTTTGTGGGAGTAAGAGAAAGCTTCAGAGGATGGCTGAAGAAGTGCTACGTGAAGATTGCGCGATGGTTTCACAGAAAGTCGCTGTTAAGCGAGGTGACCCTGGCAGACCTTCAATCTCCTGTGAGATCGAAGGCCATTTGTTCGAAAATGTCTTATGCGACTCAGGGGCCTCTATTAATGTGATGCCATTAAACGTATGCAAAAAGCTCGGGTTAGATAAAAGGATGCGGGAACGCCCGATTTCTCTTCAGATGGTAGATAAATCTAGCCGGACTGCAGCCGGTTGTGTAGCTAATGTTCTCCTTCAAGTTGAACATTTAGTCTTCCCTACCGACTGGGTTATTCTAGACTATCCACCTGATAAGGAGATGCCTCTAATTCTAGGCCGAACCTTTTTAGACACTTCTAACGCTCTCATCGACTTCTGCAAAGGACAGATTACTCTTAGAGTCGATGACACATCCGTTACCTTCACCCCAGGGACATATCCTGAAAGAGCCGTAATTTATGAAATATCGTTTGTCGAAGCTATCTATGAGGACGGAAAAGATGCCTACTCTGAAGAAGCAGAGGAGTTGACAGAGATAGGTGTTTTTGAAGTCATGGACATTGAAGATCCAGCTGACTGCGGACCATCTTCTAATTCATTACAGCCCGTCGTCATTGACGAGTCATCTTCACTCGCTCACACTGAGCCTGTTAGTGAGTTAGAAGCATGGAGATGCCCAGCAACAAACGATGATCTCAAAGAACTGAGTCAGGAAGACTTCATCCCTGGTGAAGAAGAATCTCTGATGGGTAGTTGGGACGAAGTAGACTTTTGGAGAGAAACTACTCATTGGGAAGTAGATGATTGGGAAGAGTTGGC
Source organism: Gentiana macrophylla (assembly GCA_026214975.1). NCBI lineage: Eukaryota > Viridiplantae > Streptophyta > Magnoliopsida > Gentianales > Gentianaceae > Gentiana > Gentiana macrophylla. Next base: position 77,446,865 of record CM047808.1, read on the forward strand.
AGAAGAGCTTAAAGACGAAGAGTTAAGAAAAATGATCGATCACAAGAAAAAGGAAGCAAGTGTTGACCGGAGGATCCCGATGGATGATTTGATCCAGTACCTTTCTGGGGTTGAGCCTCGGGAAGATGAGTTATTCTTTAGTCAACCACTCCAAGCTCATAAAGAGAAAGGTGGCCCGTTAAAGTCTAGTATTGAGCAACCACCTCATCGATTTAGAGCTCAAACCGCTTCTCAAACACCTTAAGTATATCTTTCTTAAGGATGGAGATAAATTGCCTTTGATCATTTCTTGAAACTCGACCACGAGCAAGAAGCACGGTGATAGAAGTGCTTAAAAAAGAATATCCTCGCGTTCGGATGGCAAGTGGGTGATATCCGAGGAATCGGCCTGGATGTATGCATGCATAAAATCCGAGCGGAGGAGGAGCTAAAAGGTTAGACAACCTCGAGAAGGCTGAATCCACATATGCAGGAGGTTGTCAAGAAAGAAGTGATAAAGTGGCTTGACATGGGCATCATCTATGCAATCGCCGATAGCGAGTGGGTCGACCCTACTCAAGTTGTGCCAAAGAAGGGTGGAATCCGCATCGAAAAAAGAATGAAAAAGGGGAGGAAGTTGCCTTACGACTCGTGACGAACTCTGAGAGTCTCGTATTGACTATCGTAGACTTAATGAGGTTCTTGCCAGGACCACTTTCCCCTACCCTTCATTGACCAGCTTATTGAACGACTGAGTGGTCATAAGTATTATTGTTTCCTTGATGGCTATTCTGGCTACTTCCAGATAGCCATTGATCCTAATGACCAAGAGAAGACAACTTTTACGTGTCCATCTGGTACTTTTGCGTTCCGCAGAATGCCATTCGGCTTATGCAACGCACCCGCGACTTTTCAACGGTGCATGTTGGCCATTTTTTATGGACTTGTGGAGCAGTGCATGGAGGTCTTCATGGATGACTTCTGATAACGGAAAAATTCACAGTTATTTTTATAACTTTTCACCCCGTTTCTGATATCATTTTGAGCACTTTTGTATCATTTCGAGTCTTTAATTCCTAAGTTTCATAAAAATATATAAGTAGTAACTATTATGTAAAATATCGTGTTTTTAGAAGTTTTTATTAGTTTTTGTACCGGTTTAGTAACCGGAGTGTCGTGTCGGATTTACGTTTGGTATTTTGGTGGTTTATTGCGAGAATCATAAGTGGACCAAGATTCTATGTAACGACATGTTTTGAGCCCTAAAAGAGGTGTTTAGAGGGTTAGAAGAAGGTGCCACAAGCTTACGAGTTCAAAAGTCGTTTTTCTAAGTACTTGAATCGTTACATATTTTCGACGGAGATTTGACCCAAACTTTGAGGCATTTTCAGGGGATGACTTCTTAATGAAAGTTGTATATCTTCACATAAGCTTTCCAACGCACATTGAATCACGTCAATTGGAGTTCTACAACTCAAGTTATGGTCAAGTGGCTAATCGATTCAGATCGGTAAAATGTCAGAAACGACACGTAATGGAAATGGCTCATCAAAACGACATTTTCTGAAGAAGCTTCCTTAATAAAAGTTGTATATCTTCAAGAAATCTTTCCAATGGATTTTGAATCAAGTCAATCGGACTTCTACAACTCAAATGGTGGTCAAGTGGCTAATTGATTTGTATTAAGGAAAATGTCATAAACGACACACGTAATGGGAATGGCCCATCAAAACGACGTTTTCTGAAGAAGTGTCCTTCATGAAAGTTGAAGAATTTTCCGAGAGCTTAATTTTGACGTTTGAATCATAATTATTGGAGGCCTACAACTCAAGATATGAATTTTAGAAATTTTATTACAAATAAATACTCGATGGAAGGATCTAGATCCTCATAAGCAATGATCACCACCGGATCGATCCGACACCAATCCGGATCGATCCGGCTCCTCAACATTTTCTTATATAAACAGAGTGTTGATGCAGAGGACGCTGGCCCTCTCTTCTCCCATTTCTCTTCTTCTCCTTCTTCTTCCATCTATTTTTTTTATATTTTGGGGGCCTATATGTAGTAATATATGTCGGTGTAATAACCCGACTAGTTATCATTTTAATATAATTTCATTTCCGTTTTTATTGCTTTCTTTTATTTTATGCAATTAGTATAAATATATATATATATATATATATTATATATATATATATATATATATATATATATATATATATATATATATATATCTATACGTATATCTATATAGCTGTAGTTATCTTTTTCGTTTTGTTTTCTTTCGTTTTGTTATTTTCGTTGTTATTTTCGTTAATATGAGTAGTTAAACTCAACATAGCCGAATTATGTGAAAACGGGTGAAATTAACCCTCGGGAGACGAGATGGAGTTGTGTTGTGCTTAATTTAACGTTTTTATGATAAAATCATGTTTTAAACTTGTTTTGATCATTTTAATAACTTTGAATAAAATTGACAACTTTGTTCACGGTTACATCGAGCTTATAAATATATTTTACGGTGAGATGTGAGATATGGATATCACTAATCATAGTCCGGATTGTTAGATTGACAATCTAAGTGACAGATCTGGACTATGCCTAAGTGAGATTCGTATTTTTACAAGATGTGCGAAACATGTTTTAAAATCACTAAACCATAGTCTTAATCGTTAGATTGGCAACCTAAGTGATACGTTAAAATTATGTTTTTGTGAGGTTTTTCAACGGCTTTTTATTCCGGTCAACCATGTTAGGCGAGTTAGCTCTCTAAAGGGAGGGTTAATAAACCTAGTGTGGGGGTTAAGTGAGAGCTGTTCAGATTTTAACGCAAGAATAAAAAGTTGACACCCGTGAATGTCATATGAACTGAATCAGATAAAACACACTCCTTATCAAGTTTTTCCCTGTGGGAGATAACTTTGTTGGATCATGGCTCGGCTATACTTTTTAATCACCTAGTTAATCTCGTTAGTTAAAATTTATTTTTCGCATTAGTATAAACACTCCACTTAAAACTTTGATCGCCTAGACTAAGAATCACGTTCGCTTTGGTACTCACGACCACATTTCTCTTGGGACGACCTCGTACTCCTGTAGCTATCCTAACAATCGACCTGGTACTCTGCCAGTTAGAGAGTTGGTTTACCCACAGTTGCGAGTCTTTATAAATGTATTTTTAGTGGGTGAATTTTTCGCTCATCAAAAAATTGGCGCCGTTGCCGGGGAAATGTGTGATATTGTTGTGATATCTTGTAAGTGAACCGAAGGCTTGGGCCTAGGTTTTTATTTTTATTTTATTTTCGATAAGAGTCTTGGGATGCTGAAGTGATATTGTCCTGAACTCGGTTTGAATACGACTTTGGTACTCAACCCAATCTCTTTACGGGGTTGTTATATTAGGTTGATATCTTGTAAGTCTGGCTAGAACTGAGGCTTAGGGCCTTCGGCTACCATAAAAAAAATATAAAAAAAAAAAAAAAAAAAAAAAAGAATTTTATTGTTTTCGTGTTGTTTTCTGAAATCTTGCAGTTTGTACTTAAATGGATCAATATTTCAATCAATATTACTCACCTGAACAACAATACCCCTACCAACCTTATCAACAACAGTTCGTGTCTGAGCCTCAGTATCAACAGCAGAGTAACCAGGATTCTTGGTCCTATAATTGCCCTAGTGCATACCAGGACCAGAATTATGGTTATTCGAGTAATGAGCCACCCTATTACGAGGGTTACCCGAACTCTAGTGCTTATCAGGATTACGGTGTTCATACTCAACATGTTGATAGCTTCAACCATATTCAGCCATCTGATCAGTGTCTGGAATGGCAAGAAGACTACTACTCACCTCCGATGAATCAAAGTCAATATGATCAGTTTTCCCCCATGCCACAAGAAGAATTCACCGACAGTCAAATAGAGCAACTAGAACGATTGAACCAGAGCCTGGAAGAGCGACTGTTGGACATGCAGGAGTTCAAGGTAAGTACTGACTCCGCCATAAGAAATCTTCCAGACAAGGTAGGGCAATTGATTGAATTAGTGAGGTATGTGAAAGAGGCAGAGACATGTGAGGTGGTTAGGGATGATGATGAGGTTATCACTGAAGAAGTTCAGGTTGAGAATAAGGTTGATAATTCAGTTTGCAAAGAAAAAGTGCAAGATTTGGAGATGACAGAGTTAGAGGAGCGAGAGATTGATTGGCCATCTTTAGTAAAGCCACTGGGAGAGTTGGTAATAGTAGATATGTTGGTCCCGGATTACTATCCACTCTGTGAGGATGAATTTTCTGCGGTCCAGTTCATATACTCCCCAATGGATGAGCTTTATGGTGATTTTCAAAAGAAGATGGTTGACGACAGATGATAAAAGAAGATTCTCTGGTGGGAGGAGATAACATCGAGGCCAAACGAGGTAACGCGTTCTAGACAATTTAATTTCTTTGGTTCTCGCATTGTTAATTTTTCTTAAGCTATTGATCTTCTTAAGTTCGACTTTGGTTGATAACTTGTAAATACTACTTTTGTCGAGCAAACGACGTTAAACAAAAGCGCTACCGGGAGGCAGCCCGTTAAATAAATAATTTGAATAAGACTAGTCTTAATGAAATGTAGAATCTGTATGAAAGATGAACACAAATCACAACCAAGTCTCCGGATGAATGTTTGAATGTTATTAACAGGGAACGATTAGGTGGTTATCCGAAAATCCCGATGGAGAAATAAAGATAAAATTCAAATGTATCATTTCTTGGATAGAACATTTTGAAAGAACCCTTGAGGATCTGGGTATAAAAGACTCACTACATTACATTTCATGATCTAGTCTGTTTCTGATTTCTAGTCGTTGTAGTATAGTGGTGAGTATTCCCACCTTAATAAAATTGTGTGTAATAAAAATGAAACTAAGAATAGCTGACTTGACTATGATATATGCTCATGTGATACGTATATGCTTAGATGTTTTGTGCTCTACCAGTATGGTTATTTTTCCATCTAAAGCTATTATATTGTCTATCGAATTTTTTGACGTGACAGGGCCATTATCTCATTATTCCCATATCCCTGTTCAATATTTTGGCACGAGGACCATGTCCCGTGTTTGCTTTGTTTTGGTTGTTTTGGTACGAGGATTCGGGACGTGTTTTCTCATGGGCACATTCACGGGATTCGATAGCACCTTTCTGCCTGGTTTATAAGCTAAGTCTTCCTCTCTATCTCATTTACAATCTGGGGAATAATGCAAAATCGTAAGTGGGGGTAGAGTATGGTTGGTATAGAAATGGCAGTAAGTGTTTAAACCCTTAGTTTTTTATTCTTTTTCGAGCATTATTTAGTTGATTAAAATAATCTGTATAAGGTATATATTCCATGGATTTAAAGATGTAATGATCGATTTGGATATGTATAACTAATTTGAACCGTAAGTGCATTTTAACCCCAAATTTATTTGTGTAACATAAATTCCTTCACGTAAGCCTTTGATATTGAAGCGAAAATTTTAAACTGTACCCATTCAGTATCTAAGTGGTTATTCATAGATAATATAAAGTAACTTAGTACCTAACTTTTGAACGTGTACTGTGAATATCTGAAGGTTTGAATGTGATAGGAAGAATACCAAACTAAGATAAACTATATGTCGGTTGTAGCTACCAATGATTTCAGTGTGGTAGGGCGTTATCATGAAACGTCCTATACCACTATGAGGCTTAAAAGCTCCCGACTACCTGATGATAGTAGTCCAGCTAGGGTGTTATCACGAAACATCCTATTGCTGGGAATGAGGGCATATGCTACACATAAAAAAAAAAAAAAAAAAAAAAAAAAAAAGAAGTTAGATAGGTATTAATGTATTCGATCTCACCTCATGACGCTTGAAAGATAGTCGATTTTGGCAATGAGTTCGGATATGTTAGTATTCTATGGAAAAAAAAAAAAAAAAAAAAAAAGAGAAGTTATCTTCTAACTATCCCCAGTATAAACTGAATGATATGCTTTAGGGATTATCCTAATAAGTACACGGGAGGACGTTGTGTGGAATTGTTACTGCCTATACCTAGGAAAATCATTAGGACTGTCTGAATGGATATTTGTGCGTTTGCTTGAATTATTCAAGAGAGGATAGTGGAAATTGAAAAGGCTTGTCACACACTCACTCTGTTATACATTTATATTGCGGTTAACGTGTAGTTATGATTCGAATGGTTGCATCATCTGATTGTCATTCATATCTTATCTCGTGAATTTTTCCTCATTCATTTTATTTTACCGCTTATTTTGTTCGAGGACGACCAAAAGCTAAGTGGGGGGTTGTGATAACGAAAAATTCACAGTTATTTTTATAACTTTTCACCCCGTTTCTGATATCATTTTGAGCACTTTTGTATCATTTCGAGTCTTTAATTCCTAAGTTTCATAAAAATATATAAGTAGTAACTATTATGTAAAATATCGTGTTTTTAGAAGTTTTTATTAGTTTTTGTACCGGTTTAGTAACCGGAGTGTCGTGTCGGATTTACGTTTGGTATTTTGGTGGTTTATTGCAGAATCATAAGTGGACCAAGATTCTACGTAACGACATGTTTTGAGCCCTAAAAGAGGTGTTTAGAGGGTTAGAAGAAGGTGCCACAAGCTTACGAGTTCAAAAGGGTCGTTTTTCCTAAGTACTTGAATCGTTACATATTTTCGACGGAGATTTGACCCAGCTTAGAGGCATTTTCAGGGGATGACTTCTTAATGAAAGTTGTAGATCTTCACATAAGCTTTCCAACGCACATTGAATCACGTCAATTGGAGTTCTACAACTCAAGTTATGGTCAAGTGGCTAATCGATTCGTATCAGTAAAATGTCGTAAAACGACACGTAATGGAAATGGCTCATCAAAACGACATTTTCTGAAGAAGCTTCCTTAATAAAAGTTGTATATCTTCAAGAAAGCTTTCCAATGGATTTTGAATCAAGTCAATCGGACTTCTACAACTCAAATGGTGGTCAAGTGGCTAATTGATTTGTATTAAGGAAAATGTCGTAAACGACACGTAATGGGAATGGCCCATCAAAGCGGCGTTTCTCGAAGAAGTGTCCTTCATGAAAGTTGAAGAATTTTCCGAGAGCTTAATTTTGACGTTTGAATCATAATTATTGGAGGCCTACAACTCAAGATATGAATTTTAGAAATTTTATTACAAATAAATACTCGATGGAAGGATCTAGATCCTCATAAGCAATGATCACCACCGGATCGATCCGACACCAATCCGGATCGATCCGGCTCCTCAACATTTGCTTATATAAACAGAGTGTTGATGCAGAGGACGCTGCCCCTCTCTTCTCCCATTTCTCTTCTTCTCCTTCTTCTTCCATCTATTTTTTTTTTATATTTTGGGGGCCTATATGTAGTAATATATGTCGTTATAATGTCGGTGTAATAACCCGACTAGTTATCATTTTAATATAATTTCGTTTCCGTTTTTATTGCTTTCTTTTATTTTATGCAATTAGTATAAATATATATATATATATATATATATATATATATATATATATATATATATATATATATATATATATATATATATATATATATATATATATATATATATATATATATATATATTGTAGTTATCTTTTTTCGTTTTGTTTTCTTTCGTTTTGTTATTTTCGTTGTTATTTTCGTTAATATGAGTAGTTAAACTCAACATAGCCGAATTATGTGAAAACGGGTGAAATTAACCCTCGGGAGACGAGATGGAGTTGTGTTGTGATTAATTTAACGTTTTTATGATAAAATCATGTTTTAAACTTGTTTTGATCATTTTAATAACTTTGAATAAAATTGACAACTTTGTTCACGGTTACATCGAGCTTATAAATATATTTTACGGTGAGATGTGAGATATGGATATCACTAATCATAGTCCGGATTGTTAGATTGACAATCTAAGTGATGATCTGGACTATGCCTAAGTGAGATTCGATATTTTTACAAGATGTGCGAAACATGTTTTAAAATCACTAAACCATAGTCTTAATCGTTAGATTGGCAACCTAAGTGATACGTTAAAATTATGTTTTTGTGAGGTTTTTCAACGGCTTTTTATTCCGGTCAACCATGTTAGGCGAGTTAGCTCTACAAAGGAGGTTAATAAACCTAGTGTGGGGGTTAAGTGAGAGTCGTTTCAGATTTTAACGCAAGAATAAAAAGTTGACACCCGTGAATGTCATATGAACTGAATCAGATAAAACACACTCCTTATCAAGTTTTTCCTGTGGGGAGATAACCTGTTGGATCATGGCTCGGCTATACTTTTTAATCACCTAGTTAATCTCGTTAGTTAAAATTTATTTTTCGCATTAGTATAAACACTCCACTTAAAACTTTGATCGCCTAGACTAAGAATCACGTTCGCTTTGGTACTCACGACCACATTTCTCTTGGGACGACCTCGTACTCCTGTAGCTATCCTAACAATCGACCTGGTACTCTGCCAGTTAGAGAGTTGGTTTACCCACAGTTGCGAGTCTTTATAAATGTATTTTTAGTGGGTGAATTTTTCGCTCATCAACTTCTCAGTCTACGGCGATAGCTTTGATGAAATCTTAAGGAACCTAGATATGGTACTCCAACGATGTGTTGAGAAAAATCTGGTGCTTAACTGGGAAAAATGCCATTTTCTAGTAGACGAAGGAATCGTTTTGGGACATAAGGTGTCCAATGCTGGTATTCAAGTTGATAAGGCTAAGGTGAAGCCATTGAAAGGATGGCGTACCTAAGGCAGTGAAAGAGGTACGAGGTTTTCTAGGTCATGTTGGCTTCTACAGCATTTCATTAAAGATTTTTCTACCATCGCCAAGCCTTTATCAAATCTTTTGAAAGATGATGTAGATTTCTTGTTCGATGCGAAGTGCAAAGAAGCTTTCAATTGTCTGAAAGACAAGCTTATCAGTGCCCCTATTTTAGTTGCACCTGACTGGACCAAGCCTTTCGAGTTGATGTGCGATGCCTCTAATTACGCCGTGAAAGCGCAGATTTTAGGTCAAAGAGTTGATAAAAGGTTCAGGCCCATTTATTATGCGAGCCGCACCTTGAACCCGGCTCAATGCAATTATACCACAACTGAGAAGGAATTCTTAGCTGTTTTTTTTGCCATTGACAAGTTTAGAAGTTATCTTCTAGGGTCTCAAGTTGTTGTTTGGACCGACCATGCAGCCTTTGCGCTACCTTATGGACAAAGCGGATGCAAAACCAAGGTTACTTGATGGATTACGATTTTACAAGAGTTTGACCTTGTGATTAAAGATAAGAAAGGTAGTGAGAATATTGTGGGTGATCATTTATCTATCCTAGTAAATGAGGGTGCAGAGAATCACAATGATATAGGCATTGATTTTCCGGTGAGCAATTGATGAAGCTTGAAGCGGTTAGGCCGTGGTATGTCGACTCACGTCAACTATTTAGAGAGTGGTCATTTAGAGGATATGACGTATCGGGAGAAAGAAAAGTTCTTTTTCGATCTTAAATATCTCGTATGGGAAGATCCTTATTTGTTCGAGAATCAGTAAAGACGGGTTGCTTCGACGGTGTGTTCACGAGCATGATCGGTGGGATATCCTAGAACAATGCCATAGCTGGGTCTACCGGAGGTCACTATGGAACACCGAAGGCGGTTGCAAAGATCCTTCAAGCTGGATTCTCTTGGCCGACTCTGTTTAAGGATGCGAAGCCTTTTGTAAAGGTTGTGATAGGTGCGAGAGGCGGACGGCAGAGTAGTAGGATGGAAATGCCACTTAAGCCCATTCTTGAATGCGAAGTTTTCGACGTTTGGGGCATAGATTTTATGGGACCCTTTCCATCTTCGTGCGGTAATAAATATATCCTCGCCTGCAGGTCGACTATGTTTCCAAGTGGGTTGAAGCAATAGCCACCCAAACTAATGATCATAAATTCGTGAAGAAATTCTTGCAAAGAATATCTTTACCGATTCGGTGTCGAGAGCACTCATTAGTGATGAAGGTACCCATTTTTGCAATGCGCCGCTTGATAAAATCCTTGAAAAATATGGTGTCAAACAAAAAGTTGGTACACCATATCATCCCAGCACCGATGGCCAAGTCGAGGTAAGCAACCAGAGCTTGAAAAGAATTTTAGAAGACCGTGAACAATAATCGATCTAATTGGAGTCTTAAAGTGGATGACGATTGTGGGCTTATCGTCTTGCATTTAAAACCCGATGGGCACGTCACCCTTCCAAATGGTCTATGGCAAAGCTTGTCATTTACCTGTCGAACTTGAACACAGAGCTTTACGGGCAATTAAATTCTTAAATTTCGATAGCCACTCTGTGGGGAGAAACGGTTGTTACAATTGAACGAGGCTCGATTTAATTCGGACTCGGTCGCGTCACGAGAATGCTAAGATTAGCAAGGAAAGAACGAAGATGCTCCATGACGCTAAGATCAAGGACCGAGAATTCAAAGTTGGTGAAATGGCTTTACTCTATAATACTAGACTTCACTGTTTCGGGTAAACTCAAGTCTAGATGGTGCAGTCCCTTTGAGATTCTCGAGGTTAATCCAAGTGGAGTAATTACTTTGAACGGGTATGGTAATCAAGCTTTTAAAGTGAATGGCCATCGACTTAAGAAATATTTTGGGCAACCAAAGGAAAAGCCTGAGACTCTTTATTTCCAAAGGAGAGATGAGAGTACAGATGTCCTGATTTGTGAAGAGATTCCATCTTATTTCTTTGAGTCAGATGATGACATTCTTACCCCTACCTGTGAGGAACCTTCTCCTGAGACCCCTGAGCAGGTTAGCACACCTATGCCTATCATCCGCAAGAACAAGAAGAAGAGAGTCAGTGTAGTTTGGAGAGAAAAGTTTAACGATCTTATTGCGCACTTGACTTGTTGTTGGGGTGAAAATCATTTCCGCCCCAGTGCTCCTGATTCTGATACTGAGGTGGCGGTAGTCAAACCAAAGTGGCCCGATCCGGGTTGATCTTTTGAAATCTGTGTCAAGCTATTGACATTAAAAGAGCGCTCCTAGGAGGCAACCTAGTTTTCTTTGTTCGTTTTCTTTTCTTAGGTTGTTTTATTGTTTTAGAAGTAGTACTTTAGTTGATTATGTGTTGATGGTTATTCCTCCTACATTCATTGTAAGTGTTTTGTGTTATGTGTTGCTCATATACCCCGTGTACCCCGAGATTATATGGTATGTCGAGTGTGGCAGATACTTTTGAGCAGGTTCACAAGCTTTTATGTCCAATGTTGTCTATTCGAGTTGTCGCGGTATATTCATGCTCCGGCCTGACCTCTCCCAACTTTCATCCGACAACCACTGTTGAAACCAGCTAAGTTTCTTTTTCTTTTATTTGCACATTCTGCGGACATAATGTGATTTAAGTGTGGGGGGGTAAATTGGGTATGTTTTCATGCTATATCCTTTGAAATATGAGTGAATAGTGAATGTTAAATTTTCCACTAAATTTAAATTTTTGTGAATCTCGAGCATATGATTGGCCCGAATGCTTGCTAGTTGTAGTTTTCTAACGATGATAGTATGTGACTTAGTGAGATAATTATAGCATGTCTTTACTTTCATGGAGCTGGTATTCATTTTTCACGTTCACGAGAGCCTTTGATATTGAAGCAGGATTTTTGAACTATATCCTTTCATTATTTTAGTGATTTACCTTAGGAAGGTCAGTATAGTAACACCTTAGTTAGCCCGTGTGCTGTGAATATCATAAAGTTTGAATGTGATAAGTGAGATGTAACTTATGTCTTGAAGAAAAGAATGAATAAGCAATCATAATAAATACGTTTGTCGGAAGCTGGTTTATGATTGGAGTGCGGTAGGGCATTATCTCGAAATGTCCTATTCCACTATGATGACCAAAAGCTCACGACAGTCAGGAGATGCTACCTTATGATTTGAGTAAGGTAGGGTGTTATCACGAAACATCCTATTCTACTATGATGGGTAAGAGCTCATTCTGATATGCGTCAAATTTGAAAATTTTTGAAAATGATGAGTAAAAATAAAGTGAAGTCTTTGCTATCATGGATCTTATACCCAGTAGAACCGCATGATATGCTGTAGGGATTATCCTACTGAGTGCGTGGGAAGGCTTTGAGTGGAGCTATTACTGCCTATATCTAAGATAGTCATTGGATTTTTGAGAGGATATTTCTTTGAAAGGCTTGTAAAATTTGAAAAGGGCTTGTCACACATACACTGAATCTATCTCTGTGATGGTATTGTTTGCTATAGTTGTTGTATCTTTTGTTACGTGAGTTAGAGATCTATGTGGATTACATGAAAGTTGAGCGATAGTTTTGATTGTTTTGTCCGAGGACGTACAAAAAGCTAAGTGTGGGAGTGTTGTTAAGGCCATATTTATATGATTATTAAGGGTTTATTTCATTATTATTTTCCCCACATTTGCATAATTTATATAAGAATTAAGGGTTTAAGTGTAATTATTAAGTAAATGTCATTTTAATATGGTTATTTGCAAAATTGGTTATTTTAAGTGTTTAATTGATTTAATTATGATTATTTGGATTTCACTACATTTTGCAATGTTTATTTATCTTTTAGGAGGCTTAATTTCGAGATGAGAGAGGATTAATCAAAGATATGGGAAAATAAAAGAGATAAGGAAAGAAATCAATCAAGATAAAGATGGAAATATCAAGAAATCCGTTCTGCATCAATCTGGACGAGCGTCCATGCAGCGTCCAATGTGGACGGGCGTCTGGTAATTTGGACGAGCGTCCAGGGAAGAAAAGTTGAACAAAGAGTTTGGACGGAATCTGGACGAGCGTCTTGATAGCGTCTAAGGCATCTTGAACGGGCGTCCATATAATCTGAACGAGCGTCCGCCGCCGACCTAAGGCTAACCGACTTAGCACTCTATAAATACAGCAGCTTTTAAACCCTAAAGACACAACATTGAGATCGCAATTTTCACCCAAGCTGCGCCCCCAAAAACCACTTTTACACAGAGATGAACTTCTCCAACTCAACAATCATCTTCAACATGATTGTTGTTAAAAAAAGCCTTGCAAAGTGAGTCGACGGAGGAAGCTTATCAACAACACAACCAACTAGAGGAGTTCGATACTAGATGAGTAGTGAGTTAATTCATAGTTTTTCATTACTTTGGATCTGTTTTGCATTGTTATGTTTTATTGGATTATGAATTTGATGAAACGATCTATTTATATTTGATGCTTGGATTAATATATGAAAATATATTATTTAAGTTCTATTTTGTTCAAAGTAATGCAATTATTCGTGTTGTAAGAGATTAAGCATGTTTAGTTGAGTAAGAGTTTGGAAACAATCTTGTGATTTCGTTTTGATTGCATGTTTAGTTTGTTTGAAAAGATAAACGAAACCCTAGAATTTGGTTGAAGAAATTTAATTGAATTCGTGAATAAATCACTACTAAAAACTATGTCTTTTAGTCACCGTCTAGTTGGATTGTTGGTTGATAGGTGGAACCTAGTCGCCTTCTTTGTGTTTTCCTTTATTGTTTATTAATCGAATCGTTTAGATTAAGCTTAGTTTAAGTTCTAGTTTTATAAACCCTAATTTCCTCTTTGTTTTCTCGCACTTTTCTCGCTTGATTCGTAATCGGACGTTCGTCCGCAATAGCGACACGCTTCGTCCATTAGATTTAGTTTCAGACGCTCGTTCATCAAAGTGAGCGCTCGTCCGTCTTTCTATTTTCTTATTTTCTCGCTTGTTTTTATTCTGTTTTAGTTTCAATTCTTAGGTTTAGGTTTTAGTTAGTTTCAACCTTAGTTTAGTTAATAATTGTGACATAATCGATATAGGTTTATACTTGAATTCGATAAACATTCCACTCCTTAGACTTAGGGGGCGCCCGTTAACATCCTATACTACGATCCTTATACTTAAATTGTAAAACTTCGGGGTGTTTTAGCGTTATAAATTTAGGACAAAACTATGTCGCAGTTTTTGACCCGAACAATAGACTTGCTCGCCCGATATAGTTATTAATGTGCATTTTGGCCCTAGAAGATTTCAACACGTTTTTACCGTCTTAGTGTTTTTCTTGTTTTTAAACTCGATTAAGATAATTATATATTTTCTAAAATAAAAAAATAAAAAAATAACGGTTAACATTATTATGTAAGCTCGAGAAGTCTATCCTCTAGAAGATGCGGTGAATTTATGGATAATGAGTGTTCTCATCAACCCTAAGGTTGATTTCTTCACCACTTCCATAAATGAAGGACTTATAATCATTTAGCATTTGATCGGAATATTGGCGGATCAAGATCCACCAATTCCAAAGGATCCCCAAGCTCGAGATTTAGATGCATGCAGCAACAACATCGAATCAACAAGTGGTAATCAACAACTTCAACAATTTAGTGAAATATCTTAATAATCAGGCAGTGAAAGGTTGATTATAAGATTCTTGAGATCGAAAGTGATAATTTGCAAAATAACGGTTAACATTATTATGTAAACCGAGAAGTCTAAGAAATGCCGGTGAATTTATGGATAATGAGTGAATTCGGTTCACACCACTTCCATAAATGTAACAACATTTAATGCTTGAAGGTAGGATCGAGATTTTTTACCCATTGTATTTAAGTGAAATATCTTAATGACTAGGTTGATTATAAGATTTTGAGATCGAAACCACGTAGAATAAGTCCAACATCGGTTGTTGGTGATTACTATATCTGATTTAATCAGACCACGTCCAACATCGGTTGTTGGTGATTACACTGATAAATACTACTAGATCAGGATGTCAATCCACCACGCAATGGAGTATGGTTTAACCATTGACCCATTGTGGTATTAAGGACTTTATAGTCTGCTGTGGTGATTGATAACCTGTGGCTCTTTGTGGGCTGTATAGGATTCTGATCAGAGAGGTTGGTTCAAAAACCTTATCCCTGTGAATGGAGTTTTGGTACTCCAGTTCTGTTCAGCGTCTTGTAGAACCACCTGTGTGTCTCAGGCCCAGTGGGAGTAATTGGTTCTACGCCGAAAAGAGTCGAATGAATAGGAAAGTTTAACTTTCAGCACAAAGCTGAGTGGTCTAGGGGTGATTCCCTAAAAAGTAGAGAGTTAACCAGACCTTGAACTCTCTCTCCACTCTATCTTGATTTCATTAGAAAGCAGAAAATAGGGGTGATTCCCTAAGACTTTCTTGCCGTAAAACGGAGTCTGGATTCATTCGGAACAGAAGGGTCTTGGTTAGAACAAATGGCAGGTTGACTGCCGGGACTTATGTCCTTTGTGGATGTAAGAGAACCTCTCGGTCATTAAAAGTCACATGTTTTAAAATATGTGGACTTGACCAGAATATTGATAAGTCTTTTGTAGACTGGGTATCAATATTGGTAAAATAGTAGTATTAGTGTTCACGAAAGGTAACATCAAAGCTTGTTGGAAACTTGACATGAGTGTTATCTGAAGTCAGAAACTGACACGCCAAGATTCTCTGGATGAGAGAATTGGACTATATTCTAAGAATCTGATTTGGTCAAATTCATGAGAATGAGTCATTGGCTATCCCATCCGTCTTATTGGTTAAGATAATCTTGCATATACGGATGAAACATTCAACGAGAGTAGTCCTACCCTACCTCTCAGGAATGATTCTCCAAATATTCGAATAAAGAGAAAATGGGATAGAGTCTCTCTGTGATAAGGGCAAGTCAGCTTAACACGAGTCAATTGCAATCAAATCTCGGATTCGAGCATTGAATAGCGGTTTTAGTACATCCTCAAGTATTTTTGAAGAACGAGGAATAATGTGCTTGTATATTCGGGTGCAAACTTGAATATGGTTGACTACACTGATTTTGACTTATAGTCAGATTAAGGATGATCGTTGGGACGATCTCGGACTCAGTGTTTAATCATTGTGATGGAGCTATAGTCTGGAGAAATCCAGAATCGCCAATCGATTTTAGTTAATCGGATACGTAGCAGCTTTCGGAGCAGCTAGAGTGGTGATATGGCTTAGGAATTTCCTTTCTGATCTGGGAGCAATTCCAGGTCTAGTGAGCCGATATCACTTCATTGTGAAAAAAATGAAGTGATAGCTTAGAAGGATCTTCTCAGTCACTAGAGGTCAAAAGCATATTGAGAGAGAGTACCACCTGATTAGATGGACCGGCGACGTTTCGATCCTAAAGATCGTTTCGAGCCGACAACCTAAATGATCAGTGTACCAAGTCGAGTGCTTGGAGGGTACGGCTTTGAGGGATATATCTCAACTGCTTTTAGAGCAAGTGGGAGAGTGTTGTGAATAAGATAAGAAAGGGTGTGCTCTAAAAACAATCGTTGCTTGTCATTTCGTGCAAGTGGGAGATTGTTAGGTGTAGTGCCCGAAAGACAATTTGTGTAATTGTTTTTAATAATGAATGACAGAATTTATCTCACCTTATTACTTGCTTTGTGCTTGTAAAGTAATACACTGCTGCAAACCCTAAGTATATCTGTATGTAACCACTTAACTCAGTGTATGGATTACACGTGAGGATTGAGTTAGTGGAGATATGCTTAAACTGTTAGTCCGTGGTGAACTTAATCAGAGTTTAGGGTCTCTTGATTAAAACACCAATAATGCGCCTGAACACCTTAGGGTGTGATAGTCTTATCCGGTTTGTCGGTAGAGGGTACCTACGTGGGGCATTTATATATGATGGCATTCATATAGGATTTGGACCGATTTAATCTCGAATTTCTCGGTATAATTCCGTAATCGAGGAATCTTATTAAATCATTAGATGATCATATATGGATCAACCTTAATCTGAGGTGATCATAGAGTCTTTGCTTGTCCCGGGGTAGTGTTTGATGTGTTAGTTACGGTTCACTTAAATATGTGTTCCAAGCCACTTCTCATTGGCACTATCTCAGGATGAGTGAGTAGTTACGATTTTCACAGACATGGAATCCATTCCTTCTACGGGAAGTAGAGAGACGATCCCTTATTTGTTAGCCCTAAGAAAGTGATCGATCCGGGAGTTCGCATTTGACTAATTAGCTACTAGTCGATATGTGCACTAATTGATCATCGGGGTTGATGGTAAATAGGGATAAGATATTACTCGAGTCGGGTTCACGGAGACTTCCCACTCGAATGGGATGATCTATGGAGAGGTTAATCCGTATGTAGTGATTATATCAATGGACGCTTATTTACTCTATGGGTTGAGTATAAGTATACATCTATAATCGGTAGAGTTCAGTTTCGGGTTTATGGTGGCGTAATCCCGGAATTAATAATTTATATTCTGTTTGATGAATATTAATTATTGGAGCTACTGGTTATAGGTCCATGGTCCCCGATGTGGCTTCTGTAATTCGGACTAATAATCTTGTTATTTGGGCCTCAGTGATAATTAATTGGCTAGGCTAATTAATTGATATGCATGGATATTATTTAGTTGGGCTAAATAATATAATACACATAAAAGACATTTTATATGGGCTAAAACCCTAGTTAGGTGGCGCCATTTCTCCTTTAATTATCACAAGAATTATTCTTTTTGTGATGTGGAAAATAAAAGATATTCTTGTTATATTATTGGTTGGATGACTTGTTATTTGATTTCCTATTGGTCAATACATGTCACAATTAGTCATTAAGGAAAATATCCTTTTATTTTGTTTAATTAATTATTTATTTAATTAATTAATACTTGGAGGCCAAGGATTTACTCTCCTATAAAAGGAGAGTTATTCCAAGGGAAATTGGCATGGCAAATTTCGAAATTCACCACAAATAAAGAGAGAAAATTTGTTCTTTCTTAGGGTTTTTGGAAGAAGAAAAACTACAAGTTTTTCTTGGTGTTGCATATCAAGGAGGTTCGTGTATCAAGAAGGGTGTCCACCAACCGCCGTTTGGAGAACACATCGGAAGATCAAGGCTTCTCTTCCCGTTATTGGTAACATGATCTTAAACCCCCTTGTAGTAGTTTAAGTCCTTTAATTATGTGTTTTGATATATAAATTGTGATCCATCCACTGCGCATAGATCTAATTCGTTTAGATCTAAGAACCTGCATCCTTCAGCTCGTTCCGACGCCGACGACGTGGTGAACAGCCTATGGCCATTCAACACCGTTTTCGAGGTCAAAATCTGTTGTTTTCCCTTCCATTTTAGCCCTAGAAGATTTCAACACGTTTTTTTTCACCGTCTTAGTGTTTTTCTTGTTTTTAAGTTTTTCGTAGGTAGGTTTCTTTTCCTATTTCTGTTTCTGTATCTTTTCTAAATTTAAAATAAAACAAATATAAAAATAAAAACTTTCTGAACGAGCGTTCACTCATACGGAACGCCCGTCTGCCCCCCAATTTGTCTTCTGAACGCTAGTTCAGTGACCTGAATGAGCATTCACCTCCAGAATCCTCTTCTCTCTTCTCTCTTTCTAAACCTCTAAACCCTCTAATCTTCTCTACATTCGTTCTCATCAACCCTAAGGTTGATTTCCTCCTATTCTGCTCTTCTGGTTTATGCAAACCCGGAGTAAGAAGGGACCTCTTACATTTAATCCCGAACCTGAGCGATTTATTCTCAGGAGGAAGCTCTTCCCTAATCCAGACATTATGGCTAACGAAGTTCAAAATCCAGATCCTCAAGCCCAAATGAATCTGATCCTTCAACAGATGCAGGCAATACAACAACAATAGAATCAACAAGCTGGTATAAATAATCAATTTCAACAGTTCCGTCAGAACCAGCTAAACCAATTAAATCAAGACCCTTATGCTCCCTATCTTGACCAAGACTTCCTGGAAGGACATAGACCTATTCGCCCTCCAGACATAGGGCAAGTGAACTTCGATCTAAAAAATGGAGTGGTAGGACTGGTCCAGAATAGTTCTTTTCATGGCACTGCTGACGAAGATCCTCATGACTTCTTGTCCACCTTCGTTCAAATCTGCAAAGCAGGCCACTATCCTGGTGTTGATTTTGAGATTGTCAAGTTAAAACTCTTCCCGTTTGCTCTAAAGGGTGAAGCAAACCGTTGGTTCAAATCTTTAGCCCATCATTCTCTCCGTACCTGGAATGATGTCAAAAGAGCCTTTGCTCTGAAGTTTGTCTCACCTGGGACAATCATGGACATGAAAAGGGAGATAGCCACATTTGAACAACTTGATGGTGAGAGTGTGGGGAAAGCATGGGAGAGACTAAATCTGTTGATGAGGAAGTGCCCCAACCATGGATCTGATGACATGAGCTACTAGAGTTATTCTCTGAGGTGTCTCTCAACCAAATAGAGACTTCCTAGATTCAAGCTGCTCATGGATCATTCCTAGAGGAGGTGATGATGTCGCGCACTGGGGTAGTGAAACTATAGCAAAGAATAACATGTGGTCAACTCCAAAGAAGACCAATGTTAGTGGGAATAAGAAGGAATCTGCTGCGAGCAATTCTGAGACTAAGGTGTTAGTTGCTCAAATGGAAGTAATTAGCAAGAAGCTAGCCAATTTACAAATGCAGCAGCAACAAGGGCCGTCAGATGTGAACTACCTGGGAATGCAGGCGGGAAATGAGATGAATGAGGAAGTGAATTTAATGGAGAATCATAACCAAACATTCAGAAACTTCAATCAGAATCAGAATTATTCCGGATTTCAACGTCCCAATCTTAATCAAGCCAATGCACCACCTGGCCCATCAAATTCCAAACCTTCTTTCAGCTCAAGTTATCAAAGACCACCTCCTGGGATGGTTAATCAATCTCACAATCCTAACTCCCAAAGACCTCAAGGTGGTTGGAATCAAAACCAACATCACAACCAAACCACCTCTTGTGTCCCTCAACATAAGTTTGATGAGCTAGTAGACATGGTGAAGACCCTGGCTACTAATGTCAAGACAATAGAGAGACAGGTTGGTCAGATGGCAGACCAACAAGCAAGCAGACCCCAGGGTAAACTTCCAAGTTATACCGAAAGAAATCCTAAAGCAGATATCAATGTTTGCACTGCCATCACACCTCAATAGGATTATGGGAACAAAGAGCTGAATGAGGTCACTCTAAGAAGTGGTAAGCAGGCGGGACCCGGAAAAAATTTCGGGAAACGAGTAGCCCCTCCTGACGCCATAAGTTCAGGATGGGGCAATCAGAAGTTAAATACCGAAGAAAGCAACAGTGATGAGGAGCTTAATGATGATTCTTCGGGTGATGAAAATGATTCTGATAGAGAAAGGAGGAAAAGTCAGTATTGTAACCACGACAAAGAAGAGGGAGGAAAAGTTTGTCAGATGGAAGGATAAGGAAGACGAAGCCATAAAAAATCAAGCCATGAACAATGATAAAGCCCTTCCTTATCCACCGAAGAAGAAAGAGAATACCCTCAGTCATGACAGACAATATGACAGTGTGAGGAGAATGCTTAGAGATACCAAAGTGAGTATACCCCTAGCTGAGGTATTGACTGAAATGCCCAAGTGCTCTAAGTATCTTAAGGGAGTTTGTGGAAGAAAGAAGAAGCTTCAAGGGATGGCAGAAGAAGTTTTAAGAGAAGAGTGCTCTATGGTTTCACAAAAAGTTGCTACTAAGCGAGGTGACCCCGGAAGACCTTCAATCTCTTGTGAGATTGAAGGCCACATGTTTCAAAACGTCTTATGCGACTCAGGGGCCTCTATAAATGTGATGCCATTAAACGTCTGCAAAAAGCTCGGTTTATATAAAATAATGCGGGAACGCCCCATTTCTCTTCAGATGGTAGACCGATCTAGCCGCTCAGCAGCCGGTTGTGTTGCTAATGTTCTTCTCCGTGTTGAACATTTGATTTTCCCTACTGACTGGGTTATCTTAGACTATCCACCTGACAAAGAGATGCCCCTAATTCTAGGCCGGACCTTTTGGACACCTCTGCCGCCTCATCGATTTTACGTAAGGTCGATTACGCTTAGAGTCGATGATACATCATTACCTTCACACGAGGGAAAGTCACGAGAAACCTTGATTGAAGAAATCTCGTTCGTTGAAGCAATTTATGAAGGCGAAGAAGATGCCAACTCGAAGAAGCGATAGATCTAACGAGAGATAGGTGTTTTGAAGCTATAAACATTAAAGATCAAGTCGATTGTGGACCATCTTACGTTTCATTACAGGCCGTAGTCACTGACGAGTCGTCTTCGCAACTTGCTCACACTGAGCCTGTCAATGAACAAGAAACATGGAGATTCCCAGCAATGAACGATGATTTCAAAGAGCTGCATCAAGAAGACTTTAACCCTGTAGAAGAGGAAGCCCTGATGGGTAGTTGGGATGAAGTGGATTTCTGGAGAGAGACTACTCATTGGGAGGTTGATGATTTGGAACAGCTAGCAGAGGAGCTAGAAGAAGAAGAGTTGAGAAAGATGACCAAGCATAAGAAGGAGAAAGCGGGTGATGACAGAAGGATCCCTATGGATGATGTGATCCACTACCTTTCTGGGGTTATACCTCGGGAAGATGAGGTATTCTTCAGTCAACCACTTCAAGCCCATAAGGAAAAAAGTGGCCCCTTAAAATCCAGTATTGAGCAACCACCTACTGACTTGGAGCTTAAACCGCTTCCGCAACACCTTAAGTACATTTTTCTTAAGGATGGTGATAAGTTACCCTTGATCATCTCTTCAAAACTCGAGCCCAAGGAAGAAGCACTGCTGATAAAAGTGCTTGAAAAGAACATCCTCGCGTTCGGATGGCAAGTGGGTGATATCTGAGGAATCAGCCCCAATGTGTGCATGCATAAAATCCGAACGGAGGAAGGAGCTAAGAAAGTCGAGACAACCTCTCGCCGAAGGTGAATCCGCATACGCAGGAGGTTGTCAAGAAAGAATTCATAAAATGGTTAGATATGGGAATCATCTATGCAATCGCCGGACGGTGAGTGGGTTAGCCCCACCCAAGTTGTGCCAAAGAAAGGAGGTATTACCGTGGAAAAGAATGAAAAGGGGAAGAAGTAGCTTTACGCCTTGTGGCGCAAGCACGTGGTCTGCATTGACTATCGCAGATTGAATGAAGTCATCGCCAAAGACCATTTCCCCTTACCTTTCATTGACAAGCTTCTTGAAAGACTGAGTGGTCATAAGTATTATTGTTTCCTCGATGGATATTCTGGTTACTTCCAGATAGCCATCGACCCTAATGACCAGGAGAAGACTACGTTTACGTGTCCATCAGGCACTTTTGCTTTTCACAGAATGCCTTTCGGGTTATGCAATGCACCAGCAACATTTCAACGGTGCATGTTGGCCATTTTTTATGGACTAGTAGAGAAGTGTATGGAAGTCTTCATGG
The DNA here is from genome assembly GCA_026214975.1 of Gentiana macrophylla. NCBI lineage: Eukaryota > Viridiplantae > Streptophyta > Magnoliopsida > Gentianales > Gentianaceae > Gentiana > Gentiana macrophylla. The sequence continues at coordinate 77,469,162 of CM047808.1, forward strand.
ATGACTTCTCAGTCTATGGTGATAGCTTTGATGAGATCTTGGAAAATCTAGATATGGTACTTCAACGCTGTGTTGAAAAGAATTTAGTGCTTAACTGGGAGAAATGCCATTTTTTAGTAAATGAAGGCATTGTTCTGGGACACAAGGTGTCCAGTACTGGTATTCAGGTTGATAAGGCTAAAGTAGAGGCCATTGAAAAGATGGCGTACCCGAAAACAGTGAAAGAGATACGAGGTTTTCTAGGTCATGTTGGCTTCTACAGGCGGTTTATTCAGGACTTTTCTACCATCGCCAAGCCCTTATCTAACCTTCTGAAAGATGGTGTTGAGTTCTTGTTTGATGAGAAATGCAAGGAAGCTTTCAATTGCCTAAAGGATAAGCTCATAAATGCCCCTATCTTAATCGCACCTGACTGGACTAAGCCCTTTGAATTAATGTGCGATGCCTCTAACTACGCAGTGGGTGCAGTTTTAGGCCAGAGAATTGATAAAAAGTTCAGGCCCATTTACTATGCGAGCCGCACCTTGAACCCGGCTCAATGCAATTACACCACGACTGAGAAGGAATTCTTAGCCGTCGTTTTTGCTATCGACAAGTTTAGAAGTTACCTTCTAGGGTCTCAAGTTGTGGCTTGGATAGACCATGCAGCCCTACGCTACCTTATGGACAAAGCAGATGCAAAACCAAGGTTACTCATATGGATTCTAATTTTGCAAGAGTTTGACCTGGAGATCAAAGATAAGAAGGGTAGTGAAAATATTGTAGCTGATCACCTGTCTTGCCTAGTAAATGAGGGTGGCGAAAATCACAAGGAAATTGGCATAGATTTTCCGACCGAGCAATTAATGATGCTAGAGACTGTGAGGCCGTGGTATGCTGATTACGTCAACTATTTAGCAAGTGGGCATTTAGAAGAGATGACGTATCAGGAAAAGAAGAAATTTTTAGCGACTAAAGTATCTCGTATGGGAGGATCCATATGTGTTTAAAGTCTGCAATGATGGGTTGCTTAGAAGGTGCGTTCCGGAGCATGAACAATTGGATATCTTGGAGCAATGTCATAGTGGTCCCGCTGGTGGGCACTACGGAGCACCTAAGACAGTCACAAAAATCCTTCAAGCTGGTTTTTACTGGCCTACATTGTTTAAAGATGCTGAAGCCTTTTGCAAAGGCTGTGATAGATGCCAAAGAGTAGGGAGACTCAGTAATAGGATTGAGATGCATTTGAGGCCTATCTTGGAATGTGAAGTTTTTGACGTCTGGGGCATTGATTTTATGGGACCGTTCCCATCATCATGCTCTAACAAATATATTCTGGTATGTGTGGACTATGTTTCCAAGTGGCTAGAGGCCATAGCCACCCAAACCAATGATCACAAAGTTGTAAAGAAATTCTTGCAAAAGAATATCTTTACTAGATTTGGCTGTCCTAGAGCCCTTATCAGTGATGAAGGTTCGCATTTCTGTAATGCACCACTGGATAAAATTCTTGAGAGCTATGGTGTCAAGCATAGAATCGGTACACCATATCACCCCCAAACTAGTGGCCAAGTCGAGGTGAGGAACAGAAGTCTAAAGCGGATTTTGGAGAAAACTGTGAATTCCAATAGATCCAACTGGAGTCTGAAGTTGGATGACGCACTTTGGGCTTATCGCACTGCGTTTAAGACCCCTATGGGTACGTCACCCTTCCAAATGGTTTATGGCAAAGCTTGCCATTTACCGATCGAGCTTGAGCACGAGCTTCATTGGGCTATTAAATTCTTGAATTCGACTGACCCGACTTTGTGGGGAAAGAGATTATTGCAATTGAACGAGCTCGATGAGTTCCGACTCCGTGCCTACGAGAATTCGAGAATCAGTAAGGAAAGAACGAAGGCACTCCACGATGCTAAGATTAAAGATCGGGAATTCAAAGTGGGAGACATGGCTTTGCTGTATAACACCAGGCTCCATCTTTTTGCTGGTAAGCTTAAATCTAGATGGTCTGGGCCCTTTGAGATTCTTGATGTTCATCCTGGTGGAGCCATTACGTTGAAAGGGTACGGCGATCAACCGTTCAAAGTCAATGGTCACAGGATTAAGAAGTACTTTGGGCAACCCAAGGAAAAGCCTGAAGTACTATACTTTCACAAGAGAAATGAAACGGTTGAGTCGTTTATTTGTGAAGAGATTCCATCCGACTTCTTTGGAGTGGAAGATGATATTATTACCCCTATCCTTGCAGATCCTTCTGTCCATGCTCCTGAGCCTGTTAGCATACCTCAGCCGAATCTGAGAAACAAGAACAAGACAAAAAGAGTCAGTGTTGTCTGGAGAGAAAAATTTCATGATTTTCTCGCGCACTTGACTTGTTGTTGTGGCGAAAACCATTTCCGTCCTAGTCATTCTGATTCTGACAGAGAAGTGGTTAGCCTCATACCCAAGTGGCCTGATCCAGGTTGAATTGGTTTACTCTATCAAGCTAATGACATAAAAGAAGCGCTACTAGGAGGCAGCCTAGTCTTTTAAGTTACTTTTTAGTTAAGTTTTTAGGGCATTAGGAATAAAACCATGGTGATTTGTGTGTTGGTTATCCCTGTCCTATTTGTGAATGCTTTATTTGCCCATTTTTGTGTGCATTCATGTTTACTCATATACCCCTTGTACCCCGAGATTATTGATGACAGTTAAAATATACCTATTTATGTCATCAATTATAACCTTAAATAGGAGTTAATTATATATATTTCGTATTAAATCACGTGTTTATATTTATTATTTAATGATAAGTGATTATTAATGTGATAATTGGTATTTAGCCGTTTTTATTATAAAAGAGCAATTAATTGTGTGATAAATACTGATTTTTGCAGATCGTAAAGAATCGGGAAGATAATTATCACGCAATCGAGAAATCTCAAGATAAAAGAGAAGAAAATCGGAGCATTGAAGAAAAGATTAATCAGATCAATTCAAAAGCATGGAGTGGGGAACAAGTCAGAAAAAGCGGAGTGAAAACGCGTAACAAGGGAAGGCTCGGTCAACCGAGCCTAGCCATTCGGTCGACCGAGCGTGTAGGTTCGGTCACTCGAGCCTAATTTGATAAATGCATGTCAATCTTCTGGATTCTCCCTATGTTGGCTACAACTCCTATATAAGCAGCAGCTACGAAATTGAGAACACACACCACTACAACACAAAACAATTTATACAATTTAAGCTTTTAGTTTTCTTTTCTTTTCTTTATGTTCGTTCATTGTGGATTCATTGGATTCTCCGGTCGGGGAGCGCATTAAAGAGTGGGAGTCACTCTCGTCTTCGAGGGTATGACTATTCAATTATGCAATCTTTATTCGTAGATCTGATGTATTTTATTATGGAGTAGTTTTTTTTGTATTGATTGCGTGATGTAGATTAATTTACGAACCCATGTGTTTAGGTTAGAAACGTTAAGAAGTAATCATGATTTGTTTCGACACAGAACGGTGTTCGGCCGACCGAGACATGTCATTCGGTCGCCCGAGTGCTGTCGTTCGGTTGACCGAGCGTGGTGATTCGTAGGGCAATATTATGATCGGCTTCGACTACGTCAGATTCTCTGATTTGGAATTAAAACGAGTAATTAAACCTGATCAACTTAATTATTTGTCATCATAATTTAACATAAAACCCAAAAAGTGATTGTTACTTAGGATATAGATTGATCGGCATCTAAGAAGTACGCCTTACCCTAGGAATGTTGCTTAGATGAGGTTACGGTTTATACCGGCATCCCTAGTTTCGTAATTGTGCCAGAAGTTATATGAGATGGAGGCATTAAAAAGCGAAGTCACGTAATGGAGGCACGATGATTTAGATGGCCTAACCGGAGCTAAATCTACCTTAGGGGATGACTCCCGTAGTCATAATAATTAATCTTTAACGTTTGTTTTATCTCGTAATCATCCTAATTCACATGGGGGAGTTATAATCTGCTAGCGTAATCAATACTATTTGTTTAGATAATATCAACCGTATTATCCGTGTTTTAGTAGTCTTTAGTCTGTCTTTGTGGTCTTTTCTGTCTTGTGGTTGTCATGATTTTATTTACTGCATTTAGTTGGTCATAGACCGCCCTTTCAATTTAGATCTAATAGGATAAAGTTGTGTTTTATTTGTGCCGAGTCTCTGTGGGATCGACCTCGACTCTATCTAGCTATACTACAATTGATCCTAGTTCTCTTGCTAGTGTGTAAATAGGCATCGAGTTAATAATTTAACTTGACCTCAATCAAGTTTTTGGCGCCGTTGCCGGGGACTCGAGTCATTAAATTAAGATATAGCTTATTTTGTTAGAACTGGATTCATGAATATTCTCTGAATAAGAGTCTGTGTATTAAACAGTGTCGTAAAAAATAAAAAAAATAAAAAAAAAAAAAAAAAAAAAGCGTTCGGTCGACCGAACCACAGCTCTCGGTCGACCGAGAATTTGTTTTTTCTTTTCTGTTTCTGATTCTGTATTAGTTTTAAAACATTCTGCTTCTGTTTTTATTTACGTTTTCTTTTCTCAAACTTATTTCGAGGCTGTTTTAGTTAGTTAGTTAAAGGCCTAGCCTTTACTAGTGATTAATTGTTTTAGTGTTGTTTATTATTTTATAGTATGCTACTCGGAAATCGAAAGAACCGCTTGAGCCTTATAATCCTGAAATAGAGAAATTTGCGAGAAGGAATAGGAAGTTAGCTAGGGAACTGGCTAAACAAGGAGAAGAGGATCCAAATCTTGAGGAAAGCGAGCAAGGAGTGGAAGAAGGACATACAACCGATCATTACGAACATTCGAATCAAGCGAGAAATGGAAGGAAATCCGGTCAATCCAAACCAGGTACCTAATCCTGTTATTAATCCTGTTATTAATAATGCCAATAATGTGAATGCAAATGCTAATAATGGAAACCAAGCCCTAGCTCAAGGAGCGAGGCGCACTTTGCAAAGTTTTGCAACGCCCACTATTGAGCAATTCATTCCCGCTATCGTAGCACCGCAAGATGCTGCGAAAGTCTATCACCCTAGGCCTAATGTAATTCAAATGGTGACCAACTATTCTACGTTTCATGGAGTCCAAAACGAGGATCCTGGTGTTCACGTGATGAATTTCTTGGAAATCGTTAGCACAGTGAAACCAGAATTAATCCCGGAGGGTAACATTCGTCTTAAGCTTTTCCCTTTCACTTTGAGGCTGGATCTATCACTACTTGGGAACAATTGTTGCAAAAATTCATGAATAAGTATTTTTCCTTGGGAAAAACCTTTAAGTTACGCCAAGACATCCTAGGATTTAAGCAACAACCTGGGGAGAGTTTTGATCAAGCTTGGGAGCGTTTCAAGGAAGCTATGAGGAAGTGTCCTCATCATGACATCTCTCTTTGGCTTTTAATGCAAACTTTTACCATGGGTTGAGAGATACTTGAGAAAATTAGAGTAGATGCCTCCAAGAATGGAGCGTTTGTTCTTTATCTCCGAGGAGGCACAAGGAAGATGGAGCAAATAGCGATGAATAGCCAATGGGGGGAGGCAATGACATAGCTCTGTGAAGATGGCACGACATATTTGATGATAGTGCATCTACCAAAATCTTAGAACAACTTTCTGTTATCAACAATAAGGTAGATGGGATGCAAGAGAGGATGACAAGAGTAGAGAAAGGGGCTGGAATCGAGGTAGCACCTCAAAGTGAGAATGCTGGTACTGAAGAAGCCAATTATATCGGGGGAGGGTACAGGCCTAATCATAACCATCCTGGATTCTAATATAGTGACATTAATGCAGGAGAAAGGCCTAAACCGCCTACCACTTATGTACCATAGCAAACTAAAACTTTTGGTTGGGAAGCTGCGATAGAAAAACTGAGTAATGTCGTCACTGACAATATGGGACAACTTTCAAAATCTATGGCTGATTTAGCCATTAACTTTAGCCAATATTGTCAGAAGACCGATGCTAAGGTGACCAATCAAGAAGCTCTAGTCCAAAACCTCACGCACCAGATAGGACAACTAGCTGAGCAAGTCTCAACTAGACCTCCTGGAGGGTTGCCAAGAAACACTGAGAAGAACTCTAAGGATTTGAATGCAATCATGACAAGAAGTGGAAAAGAGGTAACTCCACCATCCCTGAAAGAGAAAGAGAAAGTCATAAAGAATAAGGATGGTGAGCCAAGCAATGAGACTAATACTTCTAAGACTTTGCCTGAGCAAAGAACATATAAAGAACCTGCTGGCCCTAGAGTTGAACTTTACGATAACAAGTATCCAATTTTCACTGATGTCGATCCTTCAACTCTTCCTTATCCTCCACCAAAGCCGAAGCCTAAGTTTGATAATAAGAGGTATAAGAAGTTCGTGGATATGTTTAGTAAGTTACAAATCAATATACCCCTTGTTGAAGCACTAGCTGAAATGCCTGAGTACACCAAGTTTTTAAAAGACGCCGTCTCAACTAAAAGGAAACTTCTAGATTTAGAGACCATATGCCTTAATGAGGAGTGCTCAGCCATTCTTCAACATAAGTTACCCCCAAAATGCAAAGATCCGGGAAGCTTTCTCATTCCCTGCACCATAGGTAACGTATGTTTAAACAAAGCTTTGTGCGATCTAGGAGCTAGCATGAACCTGATGCCACTATCTATTTTTCGGAAGCTAGGCATGAAAGATCTTAAGAATACCTCAATCACACTGCAATTAGCTGACCGGTCTGTCAAAGAACCGTGTGGAGTGGTTGAGGATGTGCTAGTAAGGGTTGAAAAGTTTGTATTTCCTGTCGACTTTGTGGTATTAGATATGAAAGCTAACTACGAAGTGCCCTTGATATTAGGGAGACCTTTCATGGCCACTAGTAGAACGCTAATTGATGTTTACAAGGGCGAGTTAGTGTTAAGAGTAAATGAAGAGAGATTTGCATTCAATATCTTCGACACTATGAAGCAACCTGATGATGGAGAGGATGCATGTTTCATGTTGGATTCCATTGATAGGATCGTTCAAGAATTTCAACAACATGAAAGTATAAAGGATTTCTTGGATGCTGTTTTAGAAGAAGAAGATGAAGTCAAGTACGTAAGTAGTGAGGAGGAGAAGATGATATGGCCAGGATGTAGTAGAGGGACCCCAAGGCCTGTAGAGGAAGTAAGTGTTGCGGAGATTGAAAGATTCTATCATAGACCAACGTGGCATAAGTACTTCGAGCTCAAACTCAATGGTCAAAAGTTGAAGACCTCTTTGGAAGAATCTCCCACAAATTTGACTTTAAAACCTCTTCCTGCGAATTTGAAGTATGCATTTCTTAAAGATGAGACTTTGCCGCTAATTATATCATCTTCCTTGACGGACTTACAAGAGGAGAAACTAATGAGAGTTCTAAGGGAGTACCGCGGAGCATTTGGATGGACCATAGCTGACGTTAAGGGCATTAGTCCTAGCATATGTATGCACAAAATCTCCATGGACCCTGAAAAGAAAGCGGTTGCACAACCTCAGAGGTGTTTAACCCCACAATTAAAGGAAGTTGTTAGGGATGAGGTTATAAAAATGCTAGAAATGGGAATTATATTTCCAATTGCTGATAGCGAATGGGTAAGCCCTATCCACGTAGTTCCTAAGAAAGGAGGATTGACGGTGCAAGCCAATGATTTGAATGAGCTAATTCCTGTGAGGCTAATCACCGGTCATCGAGTATGCATAGACTTTAGGAAACTAAATGATGCGACTCGTAAGGACCATTTTCCTCTTCCCTTCATCGATCAAATGCTCGAGAGACTGAGCGGGCATGCTTTCTATTGTTTTCTTGACGGGTATTCGGGATACTATCAAATCCACATCTCTTTCAAGATCGTGAGAGAAGACAACGTTTACATGCCCATATGGGACATTTGCGTATAATCGAATGCCATTTGGATTGTGCAACGCCCCCGCGACATTTCAACGATGTATGATGTCATTATTTGCGGATATGGTGGAAGATTTCTTGGAAATCTTTATGGATGATTTCTCAGTATTTGGAGACGATTTCGATTCATGTCTCGCACATCTAGCACGAGTGTTGAAGAGATGTGAGGAGACGAATCTTGTGCTTAACTGGGAGAAGTGTCATTTGATGGTTACGGAAGGTATAGTACTAGGCCACCGCATATCAAAGAACGGTATAGAGGTGGATAGAGCCAAATTTGAGGTAATCGAGAAACTACCTCCGCCTACTAATCTTAAAACTTTGCGAGGTTTTTTAGGCCACGCCGGATTTTATCGTAGGTTTATCAAGGACTTTTCCCTAATCTCTAGACCTCTTACCGAATTATTGGCCAAGGATGTGCCATTCGTGTTTTCTAATGAGTGCATAAAAGCTTTCAACGAAATAAAAAGTAGATCGACATCGCACCCGTTCTGGTCGCACCGGATTGGGATTTTCCGTTTGAACTGATGTGTGATGCAAGTGATACTGCTGTTGGCGCCGCTTTGGGTCAAAGAAAAGATAAGATCTTCAGACCTATCTATTATGCAAGTCGGACTTTGAATGCGGGCCAAAGAAATTACGCCACAACGGAGAAGGAACTTTTGGCCGTTATCTTTGCTTTTGACAAGTTTATATCTTACTTAGTGGGATCTAAAGTCACTGTGTGGACTGACCATGCAGCTCTTAAGTATCTCCTAGCAAAGCAAGATTCAAAGCCTAGATTGTTGAGATGGATTCTCTCTTTGCAAGAATTTGACGTAGAAATCCGAGATAAGAAAGGAAGTGAGAACGTGGTGGCCGATCATCTATCGCGCTTACAATTAGAGGACGGTGAGGATTTACCTGAAATAGGAGAATCTTTTCCTGATGAACAACTTTTCTCCATTACCACCATCGGGGGACATGATGATTGTGTTGCAGTTTCTTCGCGAATAGAGGTTGTGAAGGAGAAGAAGCAACCATGGTTTAGTTTGTTTGTTAATTATCTATCCGCAAAGTACCTACCACCAAATCTCACTGTCCAAGAAAGAAAAAAATTCTTTAAAGATCTTAGACACTATTATTGGGATGAGCCTTATTTGTTTAAGCTAGGATCTGATAATGTTTTTTGAAGGTGTGTGCCAGAGGAAGAGTATAATGATATCCTGAAGCATTGTCATTCTTATGAAGTTGGAGGACATTACGGGGGAGATAAAACTGCGGCTAAAGTCCTCCAATGCGGTTTTTATTGGCCGACATTGTTTAAGGAAGCACACCAATATGCAAAAGCATGTCACGCTTGTCAAATGACAGGAAATATTTCACGGAGGAATGAGATGCCACTTAAGAGCATCTTAGAAGTAGAACTTTTTGATGTTTGGGGAATAGATTTCGTTGGACCCTTCACTTCATCACTATCTAACAGATATATCTTAGTTGCTGTTGATTATGTATCCAAATGGGTTGAGGCCATTGCTTCCCCTACTAACGATGCTAGGGTTGTGGTTAGATTCTTGAAAAAGAATATTTTTACAAGGTTTGGGATGCCTAGGGCGATTATAAGCGACAATGGTAGTCATTTTTGTAATAAACCTTTTGAGGTCGATGATTAAGTATGGGGTTCGACATAAGCTAGCAACCGCATATCTCCCTGGACTAGTGGACGGGTAGAAGTCACCAATCGAGAGATAAAGCGTATCTCGAGAAAGCAGTCAATACGACTAGAAAGGATTGGTCGTTACGTTTTAGACGACGCTTTATGGGCTTATAGGATTGCATATAAAACCTCGATTGGAATGTCACCATATAGGATTGTTTTTGGAAAGGCATGTCATCTACACTGTGGGCTGGAGCACCGGGCCATGTGGGCAACAAGGATGCTAAATTTTGATGAAACGTTGGCCGGTGAGAAAAGGATGTTAGAATTAACTCGCCTGGAGGAGTTTCGTTTAGAGGCATACGAGAATGCCAAGATTTTCAAAGAGCGCACGAAGAAGTTCCATGATAAAAAAATTCTGGATAGGACCTTTCACGAGGGTGATATGGTTCTCTTGTACAATTCGCGCTTAAGACTCTTCCCGGGTAAGTTGAAGTCAAGATGGTGTGGCCCATTTCAAGTACAACATGTGTCTTTCCTTACGGAGCGGTGGAGCTATTCAATTTCAAAGACGGGTCCAGATTTGTGGTCAATGGACATCGTGTGAAGCATTATCACGGGCTTCCGCCTGATGCTGAAGAGGAGGTTTTGTACCTCGATGACCCTGTTTATGAATAAGCCATCTTGAACTGAGTCGAGCTAGCGACTATAAATTTAGAACTACTACCTATAACTATCTTTTACGTTTTTCTTTTTAATAAAGTAGCATGCGCCTATCACGGTTTTTTTTCATCTCGCCATGTTCCGAGTCTAAGTTCGGAATAAACGAGGTTTTTTCCTTGATAGCCGTCATGTGAGTTTTTATTTAGGTTTAAATCCCTTTTGGTCTTGTCCATGGCAGTATAAAGTAAAGTGGCTTGAACTATTTTTAGATATTTATATCTAATTACTGCCACATTATTTTATAACTTCCATAGACATGCTATTTGACGATTTCGTGGAGCTTGTTTGCTTATACAGGATGTGTCTGTCTCTCCACGATGTGCTGATGATTACTCCGATATTGTGCCTTTACTTGGGAGTCGTTTCCAGAGCTAAGTCTTTCATCTTGTACTCTCATTTGTTTGTGTCATTGAGGACAATGTCATGTTTAAGTGGGGGGCAAAGGACTTAGCTATATGTTGAAAATATATGTTGAAAACGTCAAGGGGAACGGAATACTGAGACAATATTGAGCCAAATTTAAAAATTTTCATGGATAAATGCCAAGTTGGTTAACTCGTACCCTTAAACTTGTGAAGTTCTTATACTTAGAATTGATAGGAAAGGAACCAAGTTGCATGAGTACGTGGTCATATGATACTTTTGCGATAAATTGTTAGTAAACTTAAGGATATTCATGCCAACAATTGCAAGTAGTTAGGTATTGTTCAATTACTCAACATATGAATCGCGTAGTACCGCATGAGTTATAATAATTGAAAGAAGTATGTGTACATTGCGTAGATAATTGGTTAGGAGGACCTAGTGTCGATATTTGTCGACTGATGTATTCTGATCTTCTAGCCGACAAAAGCGGAGTAATAAGCTTGGGACGTACTTGTGTTTTGACAATGCATTAAAACACTGGGCTTGTAGTAACATTACCAAAGTAGCCCCGCGCTTGTGGTAATATTCGATGCTATGCTTAATCTAAGATAGGGGGATACTCTATGAAAAGTTTTCTTCCTTGAGATTAGTAGTATTCGAAAAATATGCAAAATTGAAAAAATTTTGAATTTTTAGAGGCTTTGAGTAGTACTCGGTCTCCGAGTCCAAAAACCCTATAGATACGCTCTTGCTTATTGTTCTAGTGCTTTAACCAATGCGAGGCACAAGAAGTATGAATGCTGATGTTGGTGAATTTTGATATGAAGTCTGCATAAGCTCTAATCATGCTACATTTATATAAAACCAATGCACATGCACACAATCACTTCGATTCATAGCAAGTAGTGAATAATGCTTATCTTATGAGCATGGTGGTATGAGTTGACTCGGGTTTCTTGTGTAAGTATGAGATGACCAAGGAAAATGTTGTCTTGGGGAATGACTTATTCATGCTTTGTTTGGGACGAAGCAAAGTTTAAGTGGGGGGCATTTTGATGACAGTTAAAATATACCTATTTATGTCATCAATTATAACCTTAAATCGGAGTTAATTATATATATTTCGTATTAAATCACGTGTTTATATTTATTATTTAATGATAAGTGATTATTAATGTGATAATTGGTATTTAGCCGTTTTTATTATAAAAGAGCAATTAATTGTGTGATAAATACTGATTTTTGCAGATCGTAACGAATCGGGAAGATAATTATCACGCAATCGAGAAATCTCAAGATAAAAGAGAAGAAAATCGGAGCATTGAAGAAAAGATTAATCAGATCAATTCAAAAGCATGGAGTGGGGAACAAGTCAGAAAAAGCGGAGTGAAAACGCGTAACAAGGGAAGGCTCGGTCGACCGAGCCTAGCCATTCGGTCGACCGAGCGTGTAGGTTCGGTCATCCGAGCCTAATTTGATAAATGCATGTCAATCTTCTGGATTCTCCCTATGTCGGCTACAACTCCTATATAAGCAGCAGCTACGAAATTGAGAACACACACCACTACAACACAAAACAATTTATACAATTTAAGCTTTTAGTTTTCTTTTCTTTTCTTTATGTTCGTTCATTGTGGATTCATTGGATTCTCCGGTCGGGGAGCGCATTAAAGAGTGGGAGTCACTCTCGCCTTCGAGGGTATGACTATTCAATTATGCAATCTTTATTCGTAGATCTGATGTATTTTATTATGGAGTAGTTTTTCTTGTATTGATTGTGTGATGTAGATTAATTTACGAACCCATGTGTTTAGGTTAGAAACGTTAAGAAGTAATCATGATTTGTTCCGACACAGAACGGTGTTCGGTCGACCGAGACATGTCATTCGGTCGCCCGAGTGCTGTCGTTCGGTTGACCGAGCGTGGTGATGCGTACGGCAATATTATGATCGGCTTCGACTACGTCAGATTCTCTGATTTGGAATTAAAACAAGTAATAAACCTGATCAACTTAATTATTTGTCATCATAATTTAACATGAAACCCAAAAAGTGATTGTTACTTAGGATATAGATTGAATCGGCATCTAAGAAGTACGCCTTACCCTAGGAATGTTGCTTAGATGAGGTTACGGTTTATACCGGCATCCCTAGTTTCATAATTGTGTCAGAAGTTATATGAGATGGAGGCATTAAAAAGCGAAGTCACGTAATGAAGGCACGATGATTTAGATGGCCTAACCGGAGTTAAATCTACCTTAGGGGATGACTCCCGTAGTCATAATAATTAATCTTTAACGTTTGTTTCATCTCGTAATCATCCTAATTCACATGGGGGAGTTATAATCTACTAGCGTAATCAATACTATTTGTTTAGATAATATCAACCGTATTATCCGTGTTTTAGTAGTCTTTAGTCTGTCTTTGTGGTCTTTTGTGTCTTGTGGTTGTCACGATTTTATTTACTGCATTTAGTGGGTCATAGACCGCCCTTTTAATTTAGATCTAATAGGATAAAGTTGTGTTTTATTTGTGCCGAGTCTCTCTTTGGATCGATCGACTCTATCTAGCTATACTACAATTGAACCTAGTTCTCTTGCTATATGCATCGAGTTAATAATTTAACTTGACCTCAATCAATTATATGCTATGTCAAGTGTTGCGATATTATTGTTGAGCGTTTTTGCCGATTATCACTTTTAGTGTTGTCATTCGTGATCTGAGTTGCGCCGGTTCAATCATGTTACGGTTCGAACACTTTGTCAACCTACTGCCCGACAACCACTTTGAAACCAGCTAAGTATTCTTTTCTTTTATTTGCACATTCTGAGGACATCATGTGATTTAAGTGTGGGTGGGGTGTCTAAATTGGGTAAGTTATCATGCTATATTTCTGACAATGAGTAAATGTGATTTTCTCGACAATTTTAAAAATTTTCAAAGTAAACTTGGATAATTGTAAATCTTGAGCATGTAATTGAAACAAATGGCTTGCTAGTTGTAGTTTCCTGACAATGATTTTATGTGACTTTGAGAGATAATTATAGCATGCTTTTACTGATTTGAGATAATATTCATTTCACACTCACGAAAGCCTTTGATATTGAAGCAAAAATTTTGAACTGTATCCTTTCACTATTTTAGTGATTTATCTTAGAGAGATTTGTTCTTAATAGTAACAGTGAAGTAACACCTAAGTTCAGAACGTGCACTGTGAATATCTGAAGGTTTGAATGTGATAAGTGAAACGTAACTAATGTTTTTGAAAAAGTTGAGTTAATAATAAATAAATGGGTGTGTCGAAAGCTGGTCGATGATTGGAGTGCGGTAGGGCATTATCTCGAAATGTCCTATACCACTATGATGACCAAAAGCTCACGACAGTCAGGAAAAGCTACCCTATGATTTGAGTAAGGTAGGGTGTTATCCCGAAACATCCTATTCTACTATGACGGGTAAGAGCTCATTTTGATGTGCGTCAAAGAAGAAAAAAAAGAAAGTGGAAAAAAATTAAAGACTTTGTTATCGTTGAACTTATACCCAGTATAAACCGAATGATATGGTGTAGGGATTATCCTACTGAGTGCGCGGGAAGACTTTGTGTGGAACGACTGCTGCCTATACCTAGGATAGTCATTAAAATTATTTGAGAAGATATTTGTTTGAGGGGATTGTGAAGATTGAAAAGGGCTTGTCACACACACAGAATCTATCTCTATGTTGGTATCCCTTGCTATAGTTGTTGTATCTTTTGTTACATGAGTTAGGGATCTATGTGGATTGTATGAAAGTGAGCTAGTTTTGATTGTTTTGTTCGGGACGAACAAAAGTCTAAGTGTGGGGGAGTTGTTTACGACTAATTTTGTGGTTTATATCGAGTTATTCCGTAACAATATCTTCCATGTTTTAGTGTTTTTTTTTATAGAAAATCACTTGCTAAAAGGATAAATTGGAAGAATGGGTTTAGAATTCATTAAAGTGTAAAAACCAAGCCAATTTATGTGGTTTAACGTTGATTATTTATCTATTTGTATGATTCTACATTTTTGCGTGTTTTTATCACCTTGTAGGTATGCATGCATGGCATTGGAATGAGCTAAAAAAGAGATACTCAATTGGAGGTTTAAGTAGTAGAAGAAGGATGCAAGTCGGCTTGGGAAAGTAAACTGGCGTTCACTACCCCGTCCAGGTGGACGGGCGTTTAGAGCTTTGGGTGGCGCCCAGAGAGAGGAAGTTGATTCAGGAAGTTCGAGGTTTTGATGGACGAGAGTCGTTGTTCCATCCACTGGGACGGGCGTTATAATATTGGACGAGCGCCCCAGGAAGAAGAATTGATTTGAGTCTTATGATTTTTGCTGAACTGGCGTCTATTTTTGCATAGGACGGGCGTCCAAGAAGACTCGGCCCGACTCGATAAATTTTACACGCACCTGGACGGGCGTCTACCCTTTTGGACGGGCGTCCAATAGCCGACCTAACCCTAGCCGCCTTAAAAATCTATAAATAGCAGCGCATTCTAAACCCTAAAATCAGATTTTTACACACCAAAAAAAAAATCCTAGCAGCCGCATATCCAAAAGAGCAAACAAGGAGATGAATTCTTCCATCCCAACAATCATGATCACCAATATGATTGTTGGCTAAGCATATCGCGGTGGGACAACGGAGGAAACCAATCAACAACTACACCAACTAGAGGATTTTTAGCTATATCTTAGTGAGTTAAATTTATGGTTTTTTATCAATTGAATGATGTTATATTGTTTATGTTTTATTTGAATCGAGAGATCGATGAAACTATCTTTTTGACTGAATTTATATGAGAGTATTGTTCAAGCTTTGATCTTTTCAATTGATGCAATTAATTGTAATTCAAGAGATTGTTTATGATTAATTGAGTAGAGTATTGGAGACAATCTCATGATCGTGTTATGCATGTTAGTTTAGTTTTGCTTGAGAAAGAAAACGAAACCCTAGAAATTGATTAAAGAGATTTAATCGAATTCGTGATTTGATCATTACTAAAAACCGTATTTTTAGCTCACAATCTAGTTGGGGTTGGTTGGTTGGTTGGTTGGTTGGTGGATTCTCGTTGCCTTGCCGTTATTTTAAATCTTTGATAAACCAAATTCGTTCGTATCAATTGTGATTGCTACGTTTAGTTATTTTAAAAACCCTAGCTTTTACCTGCTGTTTTCTACATATTTTCTGTTTTTAGATCGTAATCGGACGCCCATCCACATCAGTGAACGCCCGTCCAGTGTCGTTTTTGTTCTATTTTCTGTTATTTTCTGTTTCTAGTCATAGTTTTTAGATTATAATTAATAGATACCTTAGTTTTAGGTAGTAATCTGTGACATAATCGATATAATAAATGCACCTTAATCCGATAAACATTCGATTCCCTTAGGACGACCCGGTAACACCTTTACTACGAGCCTTGCACTTGGGGTGTTCCGGTAATTATAAATTTAAAACGAGTTTTTACCGAACAATAGGAGAGTAATCATTGTCCTCCAAGGATTAAATAATTAACATATAATTATTACATCAATCCTTTATTTCAAATAAAAGATAAATAAAATGATTATCCAAAACAAATTAGGATAAATCATATTATTATCTAATATTCCATTAATTATCATTTAACAAATAAATGATAAATCACATGTCAAATAATTATCAAAGAAAACTAATTTCTCTCTAATTAATTATGATATTGGTGCCACATGTAGGGTTTACTAAGCCCACATAAAATGTCTTTCATGTGTATTATATTATTTAGCCCTACTGAATAATATTCATGCATATCAATTAATTAGCCCAGCCAATTAATTATCACTGAGGCCCAAATAACAAGATTATTAGTCCGAATTACAGAAGCCACATCGGGGACCATGGACCTATAACCAGTAGCTCCAATAATTAATTATTCACCGAACCAAATAAGTACATTAATCATTAATTCCGGGATTACGCCACCATAAACCCGAAACTGAACTCTACCAATTATAGATATATACTTATACTCAACCCATAGAGTGAATAAGCGTCCATTGATATAATCACTACATACGGATTAACCCTCCATAGACTGTCCACTCTGTGTGGGATGTCTCCGAAAACCCGACACAGAATATCTTATCCTTACTTACCATTAACCCCCTGATGATCAATTAGTTCACATATCTGACTAGTGATCAATTAGTCTAATATGAACTCCCGGGATCGATCACTTTCTTAGGGCTAACAAATAAGGGGACTGTCTCTCTACTTCCCGCATGAAGGAATGGATTCATTGTCTGTGAAAATCAGAACTACTCACTCATCAGGGGATAGTGCCAATGAGAAGTGGCTTGGAACACATATTCAACAGAATTGTAACTAACACATCAAACACTACCCCGAGGCAAGCAGCACCCTGTGATAACCTCAGGATTAAGGTTGATCCATATATGATCATCTAATGATTTAATAAGATTCCTCGATTACGGAATTATATCGAGAAATTCAGATTAAATCGGTCCAGTCCTATATCAATGCCATCATATATAAATGCCCCACGTAGGTACCCTCTGCCGACAGTCCGGATAAGACTATCACACCCTAAGGTGTTCTAGGCGCATTATTTGTCTTTTAATCAAGAGACCCTAAACTCTGATTAAGTTTACCACGGACTAACAGTTTAAGCATATCTCCACTAACTCAATCCTCACGTGTAATCCATACACTGAGTTAAGTGGTTACATACAGATATACTTAGGGTTTGCAGTAGTGTATTACTTTATAAGCATAAAGCAAGCAATAAGGTGAGATAAATTCTGTCTTTCGTTATTAAAAACAATTACACAAATTGTCTTTTGGGCACTACACCTAACAGATTCGTCCATGATGCTCAGCCCAATATTCCGTAACTGAAAATAATCAAATAATGCACTAAATAATATCGAAATAAGCAAAATAAACGCTAAGTGCAGATTTCTCGACATACGAACACGACATTTGATATTCAACTCAAATGGTTAATATTTTTAGGTTGAAACAACTATTTTTAGCTCATAATGGATAGAATGTTGATGCCGTGGGATAGACTATTTTAATCGTCATCACCGAGCTTCCACAACACGGATTCTAAGGGTTTTGACTTTAACGGTGGATTTTCTTTAACTTCATTTATCGTTGGATCTTTATGGGGATGACACATGGCGAGGTGATGATCCGACCCCCGTCATAAGCCACCTAGATCCAGCTAAGACCGCTGCAGCCAACTCGGATCTATTAGATTGCTATTCGGCTTGGTCATCCAGACTTGTAGGTTTTTGAATTTAAAATTCCAGGTGGCCGGGAGTCGTTATTACCGTGTCGTAACGGCCATCGTCATAATGACCCCGAGAATCGAGGCATCATTGCCCACTACCTCTGGTTAAAGGTGTTTCTCGAGGTGAGTGGGGGGGTTATAACCCCGTCATATCAGTCGTTTCATTATATCGCTCGCTATTTAAACATAAGATTCATTCTCGGTTGCCGATTGCTATTCTTCTTCTCTCAACCTTCAAATTATCTTACATGTAAATGTTTTCTTTGTATCCTCTCACAGCTTAGCTTTGTAGCTTACTTTTTATTATCTTCAGAAGCCAGTCTAAACTTCCTTCGCTGGAAACCTAGATTTTTAGGATGGCCATCGCCGATAGTAGGGATGTTAAATCTATTCTTAGCCCAAAGGATGTGGATGAAATCTGTGAGTTGTACGGGGTCAAAAAAGAAATGTATGCTCCCATGCTGCCTACTAATCCGCACATTTTTGCACCCAACCCGTTGGAGGGGTGGTTCATAAGGAGTATTCTAAGGCTACCTTTCTACCCGGCCCTCCTCACCGTGCTTCGACATTATGAATTAAGGCTTTCCCAGATAGCCCTCAATGGGGTTAGGGCCATCATTGGGTTTGCAATATGGTGTCGGCTGCTTAACCTTAGATTTACCGTGACAAAATTCAGGTATTTCTATCGTCGTGTAGGGGTAAAATACCACCTCTATTGGTATTACTTTTCTCGGAGGATGGGTTGCTCTGCTGACGTCCCCTTTATCCTCAAATGCAAAGACTCATTCAAATGATGGAAGGATCGTTTCTTTTGTGTTTGACATGAGAATCATCCCGAACTGAGCCGGTGGAATAAGGAGGAGATGGACAAAGATGAGCGCCCCGAGCTAGACGACAAGCTGGTGGAAATGATCCAAAAATTTGGATACTCTATTGAATGGCAAGACATATATGACGAGTGGATTATGGCAGCTCGGTTAGAGGTTGCAGGGCCCAGTACCTACAAGGAGTTTGAGGAGGAAGAGTGGATGTCCTGTAGGATCTATTTCTTTGTACTTTTGTTGTTCTATTTATCCTTGTCCGTTTGACTAATAATTTGCTCTTGTTTACAGTGGCTGACTTCACCGGTCTTCTAACTGGTGCCGATAGGGCAACCGTGGTTTGGCAGCCTAAGCCGAACCTTTCTACCGGGAATATTGTGGACAAGGAGCCTTCTTTGATTAATACCATAGCGGACACTTCCTCTTCCGTCCCTCTTCAGGGACATGTAGACCCGGAACCTCTGGAAAATGCTGATCCAGAGAAGACAAAGGCAGGGGACCTCATGAAGAAGGTGAGATCCTGGCCATCCTTGGCCTCACACGAGAGTAGGACTACGAATAGAGGCAAGTCCAAGGCTCTAGGGTGAGCACAAGACCTATCCAGTCCTGAATAAGGAACGGCGTCCGTGAAGCAGAGGATTGCCGGCATATCAGACGAAGAGCTAGCAGCTGTTGGCTTTAGACCTATGGAATTTCTAAGTAACTGTGCATCTTGCCTTAATGACAAGTTTTTCAAGGGCCTGACTAACCTTCACTATTAGATTGTGCAGGGAACCTTAGGTTGTCAGGAGGTTTTTCGAAGATTTACTAAAGCCTCTTTAGATTAAGCTGATCAGAAGAAGAAGATTTCCGATAAGAGGAAAACATGGGGGAGCTCAAGGCGGCTGCCGAGCTCAAAGTTAAGGAGATACAATCTCTCCAAAGCCAGCTCTTGGTCTGAGAGACTGAGTTGAAGTCCTTGGCTGGTGAGCTTGCCGAGAATAAGAAAGGAAGGGAGCAGGTTGTAGCCGAGCTGCAAATGAAATTGTTTGAGCTGGAAGCTACAATACATTTCGATGGATGTCTTTGAAAAATTTGGGAGTATAAAGCCTCAGGGGACTTTGATCTGGATTTGAAGGTGCTGGTCATTCCCGTCCTTAATCGTGGTTATACCCAGGGTGTGGATAAGGCAATGATGCAATTTCCTGCCCTTGTTGTGGATGATCTTCCTAAGAAGGTTTATTTATAAACTAGGGATGAGAAAGGTTTATGATGAGCGGGTGAAGGATTTTAATGCGGGGGTGGACATTGTGTCTAAGTATACCGGCATGCATATTACTTCAAGCTCAGCTCCTCCTCCCGAGAAAGATAAAAATACGACCCTAGATTCCTAGATCGATAGGGTGTAGGAATTTTTTTTCTTTTTTGTTTTGAATTGTATTGTGAATTTTTTATTTTTATAATGAAGATACTTTTGTTTTGAAGTAATTTCTATTTATTTAGGTATGTTGCACCTCAGTATTCCATTCTTTAACTTATGGTTTTAGATGGCATACTTATGTTTTTGCATGCTTGTTGTATATATAAGGCCAAGCCCGGCTCGCAAAGCGGATACTCACTTGTCGTAGGTCAGATCGACTCTAAGCCATACGGGCCTATCAGGGTTTCATCTGCGAGCGAGGCGAGCATGGTTATATTTGGACTAACTTACCATTTCTAAGTGATGGCAAGCGGGGTCAGGTCGGACTGACTTCTCGCTTCTCATGACTTCTCGTTTGTTCACATACTTAATGTATTTTTAGCTCGAGATGACTTACTTTGCTGCGCCCCTTGCCCGATCCGACCAGAGGGTTAGGATCAATTTCTCCAATGAATTACCACTGAGCTCGACCTGGTGTAGGTTGGATATCGAGCTTGGCCTCATCAGGATCATTTCTCGTAGTTTCTGGCTAGAACCAATCTAGGTCGGTCTGTAAGATCATTTAAGGTTAGTTGGCGGATAAACTGGGTCAGATTAGACCATTTGAAGGACCCTGTTGAACTTTGTGTTCTAGTATTCTCATCTTGTTACGATTGTTTGTTCCTTGACTATTGCATTTTTGAAGTAAGCTTTGTCCAGCCCCTGATTCCTAGACTTGTAAATCTTTGGCTCGAAAAATTGTTATAAAATCAACTTGTTTCATCCTTAACTTTTTTCCGAGTAGTAGTATATTGTCCCGCAATATGCCATGCGCTATTTTGTAGTCTCGGATGGCATACTAAAGGGGTTATTGTGTCTTTGCTTGGGTCTATCCTGCAAATAATGAGTGCAATTAAACCAGCCTTGCCGACATAAGAAGGTCTTGACAAACATCTTGAGTCCAACCTGCAGGGCTCAGTTGAATCTTCCTATGGGTTTTGGTGCGAGCCCGACTTGTAAACTTAGTAAGTTTGTCTGACGGACTCATCCTATGAAGCTTAGTTGGCGTCTGACCCGTAGACCAATCCATTGTAAGCTTTGTTGAGTTCGTCCTACCAGGCGTAGGTCAAATCCGCTTGGGAGTTTAAACTGAGTCTGTATGATGGATCTGGAATATTAATACTGCTGGTGTGTAATTTCATTTTTGAGAGAACTCCAAAACTCTATACTCTTAACAGTGTATGTTGTTCTACTCCTGGTGAGCTTTTTAACTCTGAGTTTAGCCTTTTAGTTTCAACTTTCACTGCTTTTCTCTCTGAGTCGGACCTGCAGAGCTAGGTATGACTTTTGCTAAAGCGTTGAGTTTCAAGGCGTTTGGACTGCGAAACTTAGTCTAAATGACTTAGAACCTTTGTCA
The DNA here is from genome assembly GCA_026214975.1 of Gentiana macrophylla. Taxonomy (NCBI): domain Eukaryota; kingdom Viridiplantae; phylum Streptophyta; class Magnoliopsida; order Gentianales; family Gentianaceae; genus Gentiana; species Gentiana macrophylla. Next base: position 77,490,722 of record CM047808.1, read on the forward strand.
TGAATCAATACGTACTACTCATAGGTAGAAAAACTTGAAATACTTTTGCCGAAATGAAATAATTTGCTTAAGTATAGAACCTGTCCAGGATGGTAAATTTTGCAGAGGTCGCTTGCGTTCCTGCGTCGTTGTGTGATGATGTCCTTTGGGTCTACGACAACCTCATAAAATGCCCGTCATGAGAATAATGTTTGTTGAGCTTCCGCGAGCTGGGTCAGAAGTTACGTCGGGATGACCTCTCGCATTAATGATGTCGGGACGAGCGGGGCTAAATTAGATTGAATCCTCATCTTTAATGTTTACAACGAGTAGGGCCAGGTTGGACTGACTTCTCACATTAATGATGTTGGGACGAGCGGGGCCAGATTAGATTGACTTCTCATCTTTAAAGTTTAGGGTGAGCAGGGCTAGGTCGGACTGACTTCTCGCGTTAATGATATTGGAACGAGCGGGGCCAGTTTATACTGACTTCTTATCTTTAAAGTTTATGGCGAGCAAGGCCAGGTCGGACTAACTTCTCACGTTAATGATGTTGGGAGGAGCGGGGCCAGATTAGACTGACTTCTCGTCTTTAAGGTTTAGGGCGAGGAGGGCCAGGCCGGACTGACTTCTTGCGTTAAAGATGTTGGGACGAGTGGGACAGATTAGACGGACTTCTTGTCTTTAAAGTTTACGGCGGCGGTGGATCGACCGACTTCTCACTGTAATGATGTTGGGACGAGTGGGGCCAAATTAGACTGACTCTCGTCTTTAAAGTTTACGATGAGCAAGGCCAGATCGGACTGACTTCTCGCGTTAATGATGTTGGGACGAGCGGGGCCAGATTAGACTGACTTGTCATCTTTAAAGTTTACGGCGAGCAGGGCCAGGTCGGACTGACTTCTCATGTTAATAACGTTGGGACGAGCGGTGCCAGATTAGACAGAATTCTCGTCTTTAAAGTTTATGGCGAGCAAGGCAAGGTCGGACTGACTTCTCGCATTAATGATGTTGGGACGAACAGGGCCAGATTTGACTGACTTCTCATCATTAAAGTTTAGAGCGAGCAGGGCCAGGTCAGACTGACTTCTTGCATTAATGATGTTGGCTCTCGAACAAGACAGCTTAATTAATGTGTACTTGAGGAATTATAGCCATTTTTAATAATAGAACACAAGGAAATTTAAAAACTAGGATCTCTTAGAGCGCAATTTATTCAACCATAGTTCCAATTGTAAAGGACTGATAATCAAATTGCAGTAAAGCAAATATAAATGAAATTGCATGAATGGAAAACAACAGTTGTTCTCTTTAGGCTAGGACTATGCCTTTGTTTTTAACCGTGGCCGCATAACAGCTCCTGGTGACCTCCATGTCTCCTTTGATTTCAACTATGCCACCGATGGTAAGGAACTTTAGGTTGATGTGAGCCGTAGAAATTACAGCTCGGACGTCTATAAGAGCATGCCTTCCAAAAATGATATTGTATGATGATGAATCCTAGAATACAACGTAGGCGACCATGAGTGTCCTACCCTCGGGTTCTCTTCCAAATGTTGTTGTGAGTCGAATCATCCCTATGGGATGAACTAAAAGTCTGTAAGATCTGAACTGTGTTGCGGAGACTAGCATTAAATCTGAGTCCTTGAGCTTCATGGACTGAAAGGCTGAATTGTAGAGAGTGAAAGGCACTACCTGAATCGACGCAAATCCTATTTACTAGATTTTTGTTCACCAAAGCCTCAATAACATGACCCTCATTGTTCGTAACCAACGGAAGTGGGTACCTGGGGCAATAGACCACTTCACGAGTAGGCCTCTGATTATTCATGTTTGTCACTGAGCTTTTTGGTCGAGCATTAGAGCCACCAATCTGCTTAAATGTGTTACTAGGGCCGCCCACGATAGTGTTGATGGTGTTGATCGGGCGGTTGACTCTCTGTCGATCTCCTTCCGGAGATCGGTATCTTCTCCTCTGAGGCTCCCTTTGCCGACCTCGATCTTGATTAAAGTTCCTTCATTGATAGTAGTGCCGACCATGAGGCTCAGCAAGGTGAGCTTGGTCCACGACCTCACCTAACATCTCGTCCGTGATTTCCACATCACAATCACTCTGAAAATCTCTACAACGCCCTTGTGATATGAGCAGAACTTGTTCTGGTCCCTTCATTATGGGGGAGCCCACATCGGAGGCAGAGTTCTGACAAATCCTTTTCTTTCCATAACTGCAATTACATGTTCTCGTGGCCTGTTCAAAGTTGGAATATCCCTCCGTTGCAAGGCGTCTCTTTTTCGGACCAATCAGTGACCGACCCAGGCGCTCGGTCTATTGACATCTTTCTCTTCCTCTCAGAAGGATCCTATGTCTTCTCCTTTCTGTGCTCTGCCTTTTCCGACTCTCGCTTCAGTCGATTGGCCTCTTCTCCTTGACAATGCTTGAAGGCCACCTTCAAGCACTCTTCCATAGACGTAGGAAGCCTGCTGCTCAACTTAGCGTACAACCTTCCCTCTCATAGCCCTGCGAAGAAGGATGCGATTTGGATGTGATCATCCATGTCTCGATCTGTATGGACTCTTCGTTGAATCGCTTGAGCTATTGCAGTTTCATCCTGCTTCTTCTTGAGAGTAAATAGATGGGTTGCATTTCTCTGGAAATGTTTGGCCGTAATGAATACGTTAAGGAAAATCTTCCCTAAAGTATCAAAATTGGAGATTGTTCTGACCGGGATCCTTATAAACCACTCCCGAGCTCGGTCAGCCAGCAACGCAGGGAAAGCTTTACACTTCATCTCATCCGGGACGCAGTCGAGATTCATTTGAGTAAGATACTAAAATAGATGATCATGAGGATCCTTAGTCCCATCGTACGGCTCTAACTTTGGTATTTTGAACCTGGTGGGTCGAGGGTACTTGTCCACATGATCAGAAAAAACTTATTCAACGGTCAGTTGTGCAGTTCGCTTGCCTGTTATGTTGTCTAGCTCGGCTCTGCCAGCGTCAATTACTTGGGGGACTATCAATTGCTTCATTTAATTAGAAGAGGATGAATGATCATTCTTCCTGGCTCGTTTAGGCCTTAGCGGTGGGGGAGGCGTCTCTTCCCACGATTTTGAACTGGGATCCTCTTCCGCCGAATTCTGCTCCAACGAATTCTCCTTTGACGTATCTTCATCATACGAATCCTGGCCTTGCAAATCCACGTTCAGAGGATCCTCTTCTTCATAGCCTTCCTCTTCCCATAGATGTTCCTCTTCCTCATCCTCTCCAGCCAAGGTGGCATTGAGGAGGCTTCCTTGGTTACACCATCGAGGGCCACAGGTTGATCCACCAAGGCTTGATGGTCAGCGTTGAGATGGATTTCTTCCTGTTGTGGGTGTTGGTTATTAGCATCTGACTCGGTCGCGCCATTAGCGTGGCCGCCATTAGCCGCATATTTTCGTGTTGTTACCATATTGATATTTGATGCTTTGAACAAGATTGTCAGTGGGAGACTCTCCTTCTAGCACTAACTGACGATGGTGGAAATCGTCGGGTATTAAATCCTGGGTTTTCCTCCTCACAAATGACAATCTGTTCAAGGCGGAACCTTAAAAAGATGTTGAATGATGGGTGTTTTTACGGTGGTTGAGACTGTATCTCAAACTACCTACGTATCCAATGTGTGAATTGGAATCCAGTCTTCGTGGTTCCATAAGGATTGTTTATATAGAGGAGATTGTGCCCTAGCGTGTCACTGGTGGACTCTAATTTCGTGTTCCCTAAGGAGTAGATAAAGATGATTTCATCCCATCGATTTTAGGAGATAATCATGGACATATTTGAATTCTAGGATCAGATTAGTTATGGCTTGGGATTCTTCCCAGAGTTATCCGATTTGTCCTGCACGTGGGGAATTGGCTATGGTAGTGACCTAGGCCGACCTGTAAGGTCGGGCACGGATAGGCTGACCTTATTGTTCGACCGACCAGAAGAGGTTGGAGGAAAGTAGTAGAGCTTGCATAGCTCGGATCCTAGGGGTTTTGACCCTTAAGGTGGATTTTCTTTACCTTCATTTATTGTTGGATCGTTATGGAAATGACACGTGGCGAGGTGCTGATCCGACCCCATCACTACTATTTCATGCGTATTAGTGGTTTACACGCGGATCAATAATCAACTTCTTTTATTTCCGGTGTATGACTTTCGATATTGCTATATTCCATTTCTTGAGTGTTGCCGGTTTCTGCTAACCATCATCATTTACTTGTAGAGTGCAAAACTCTTCTTCGGTATATTCTCTTATTTTCTCATCCAAAACAGGTGAGTCGGGAAGCTCCTGATCTTTATTAGACCAAATTGACCATATTTAATGCATATTAAATTTGATCCCCTTAGGTTAAATGGACTGATTAGATTTGGGAAATCAATCACGAGATAATCAAGGAATTTATTTTCCGTTACAGACTAGAAAATAGGTATTTTAATTGAAGTATAATTAAGTCTTAATATTTTATACTTTAAAACTGTAATTGCATAGTCCTGTTATGCTTGTATAACTTGTAAATAGTCCATTTACCTATTTAATTTATTGATAAAAAGGACCAATTTCAACAATTTTTAGGCATTTTGGATATACGCATTCACTGGCATTATGGACTAACTAAGACTTCAATGGACCAAATTGACCCTATCTAATGCGTATCAGGCTTCATCTTCTTAGGTTCAAAATCTTGTCAAAAAGTTTCTCCTCCTACACAATGAAAAAGGGGAGTGGGAATAAAGGACTAAAAAAAAGGGGAAAGTTGTGAACATAAACATTGGAAAATAAAATTGGGTGAGAATGACAAATCCACTGTTCGTTGCCCGAAATTTACTGTTCGCTACAATGTTTCAAAATGTAACAGACCTTAAATCCGCTCTTCTGTTATTCCATGGTTTTGGTATTTTTTATGAAAATCACCTCTAAAAAGAAATCGGAGAAATATTAAATGATCTCAGAAAACAGGGGATGAAAAACATAAAAAAATGGTGACAAAATTGCTTTCTTTATTTCGACGTTTAGATCAAAAGAGATATGTTCGTTTTTATAATGGAATAGAAGAAAGAACGTAAGATTTAGTGGAATAGTGAATATCTTTTTGCCATAAAAAATATTTCACTAGACTAAGTGGTTTAATTATATGTCTACCTTGTCCTTCTGAACATTTGTCTACAATCAAAATCACTAAAACATAGACCATCTATTTTACCAAACGTTGCGATATTTAAATCATTGTTTTTTTAACTTTTTACTTTTTATTTTTATTTTTATGCCTCATTGAGCTCTACCTGAGTTGAAGGTTGTGAAACGAAACTAACACATATACCACTTTTTTATATCCGAACACAGTCAACTCACTAATAAAAAGTGAGCAACTACTATCCTATATAAATGATAGAATCAATGATGATTTGCATCCATTCATCTCATCTCGTCTCATCTCTAATAATCGATCAATCAATAAAACTCATAGATGGTGAAAATTTCTGCAGTTGCAGTGCCTTTTGTTCTTATGGTGGCAATGTGGGTGTTTTTCGAGGAGCACTTTACGTAATACTACAAACTTCATCATGGTATCAGAGCAAAAATTTGAGATTTTCTAAATGATGTCCTGCGTTTTTCCTCAATCTTTGAAGAATCTTAAGAGTTTTCTTCATCTTTTATGTGATTTTAGTTTCTTGAGAGCAAACTTTCATCGTTTCCTAAGTTTTTTGATCATTTCTTGATCGTTTTATTGTAACCTCACTTTCATTGTTGATTTGTGATAAATTATGATGTTCTTGGTAGCCATGGCAGTAAAGAAACAAGAGTTAAGCTCCTACAATCCATTCTTTGTTCAATCGAATAGGAATCCGTCTTTGGTTCTTGTTCAGCCGTTGATGAATGGAAACAACTATAATCCATGGAAAATCTCTATGGAGATGGTGTTGATCACAAAGAACAAATTGGATTCGTAGACGGCACTATCAAAAGGCCAGAAGCAGATTCAGCAGATTTCATGCATGAAGACAATGTGATACAATGGTAAGATCATGGATCTTGAATTTTGTAGAGAAAACCATTGCCCAGAGTTTGATGTAATTCTAGAGTGCACATGCACTTTGGAAGAATCTTGCAGTTATATTTTCTAACATTGATGCATTTAGGCTTTCTGATCTACCTAAGGAGATGCATTTGCTGAAGCAAGGTACTGATTCTGTCAATCAACATTTCACAAAATTGATGGTTCGATGAAAAGAAATAAAGACTATCAGGCATGTGTCAGTGTGTTCTTGTGATCCTATGTAATGCAATCAGCACACTAATTGATCATATAAAGGCTGAACATGTTATGAAATTCCTAAAAGGTTTAGGGGATGATTTTGAGCCAATGGTTTCACAGACAATGTTGATGGTGCCTTCCCCAGCAATTAATGATGTCTTTGCAATGGCCATTATATTTGAAAGACATAAGTTATATGTAGCTAATAGGGCCAAGAATCAAGTTTTTATGGTTCTCTTGTCTCGGAAAAATGGACAGAGGCAAAATCAAATAGTCAGAAGACCTAACTCAGCATTTGCAGTAAATACCAGACCTAAGAATCTCAAGAAGATTCAATGTAGTTTTTATGGATTAAATGGTCATATGAAGAGACTTGTTATAAGAAACACGTCTATCCTCCTGGTTTCAAGTCAATAAGGGCTAATTTTGTAAAGAAAGAACAATCAGCAGAAGAAGATCAGGCCCAGAAGAGGTCACCTAGACCAGGGTTCCCAAATCTTACTGCACAACAACTTGATAAGTTAATGGCTCTGCCGAGTGCTGATCCTCCTAGACATGCAGGATTTGTTGTTGGTCAACCTGCTGAGATTGTCACCCATTACTCATCTGCTACAAGCATAAGTGATTTAAATTTAGTAAGATCCATACAATGGATCTTGGACTCTAATGCTACAGATCACATTGTAGGATCATTATATCTATTAAGCAATCCCAAACCTTCATCTGGTATAAAAATGGGATTACCTAATGGAAATAATGTTTCTGTAACACATATAGGACAAGTCAGGGTCAAACCTCAGATGGTCCTACATTATGTGTTTTGTATTCCTGGATTTAAGTATAACCTTTTATCTTTACCTTCCTTTATTAATCATACAAAAGGAGTCGCTGTCTTTTCTGCTAACAAGTGTGTTTTTCCGGACAAGAACAAGAAATTTATTGGTTCAGCTGAGTTACATAGATGCCTATATGTAGTGGATCAACCAATAAGACTTATTGTTGCCAATGTTGTAGAGAATCACACCTTATCTAATAGATTAGATGACGCCCTTTTATGGCATTACAGACTAGGACACTTGCTAGATAAGAGACTGCAAGTAATTAGTTCATAGTCTGCTGATGTATGATTTTGTAATCATGACCTTTGTTATGTCTGTCCTATGGCAAAACTAAAGAAAAATCCTTTTCCATTAAGTACTACTGTTGTAAATCCTACATTTGTTCTTGTTCACATACATATTTTGGGTCCTTTAAGAAAACATAATGTCAATGGAAAACAATATTTTTTTTACTATTATAGATGATTTTTCTAGATTTTTATGGGTTTTTCTTTTGTGGAATAAATCTGAGGCTTCTGGTCTTGTTAAATTTGTCTCTACTCAATTTCACAAAATTATTAAGTAATTAGATCTGACATTGGGTCTGAGTTTCTACTCACTGATTTCTATGCTGAATAGGGTATTATACATCAAACATCCTGTGTTAGCACACCGGAACATAATGGTATTGTTGAAAGGAAACATCAGCATCTGTTGAATGTTTGCAGGAGTTTGAGGTTCCCGAGTAATTTACCCATTGAGTTTTGGGGCTTTTGTCTTTTACATGTTGTATAATTAATTAATGCCACATCTACACCACTGCTAAAGGAAAGCTATCTTGAGATGCTTAATGGCCCCAAAGGAGATTATTCTGTGTTCAAAATGTTTGGATGCCAGGTTTTCTCTAGCACACTTCAACAATACAGAACCAAGTTTTGATTCAAGATGTAGGAATTGTTTATATCTTTGAAATTCAAACACCACCAAGGATGCTATCCTATTTGACATTACAAAAAAAAATATTTTTTGTTGCTAGGAGTACTCAATTCCCTGAGACTTATTTTCCTCTAAGAGTTCACGTCAAGGTGAAGAATTGTTAGTCAGATGATTTGATCTTTGTAACGCCCCCGACCCCGGGCCTGGTAGCGTTAAATGAGTCATAAATGATCCGGTCTTCTGCTTGGACCGCCGTCCTCTCATGGTCTAAAAGGGCTAACCCGAGTTGACATGACCTTTATGTCTCACACTCAAATGGGTGAGCATTCAGTTATGTTACCAGTGTGGGACTTTACATTCTCCCCATTTATAAGGGTCTGGCATCCTCGCCAGGATGGCCAAGACTTGTCCCACCCGACTTGTCTCAGTTTCGTCCCTACAAGAGGATCAATAGGTGGATCCCACTGACACAGAGCATTCTGTGACACCTAGATCCGTCTGATAGTCAGCTCCAATTACCATTCTGTAATGCCCAAGACCCCAGGCCTAGTAGCTAAATGAGTCATAAATAGTCCGATGCACTGCTTAGACCATCGTCCTTTCTTGCTCTAAAAGGGCTAACCCGAGTTGACAAGTCCTTTATTTTTTATATGGGGTTGAGCATTCACTTTACCTACGTGAGACTTCACAATCTCTACGTCTAAATCTGTCTGTTAGAGCTGAATTTGTAGCATCCAAAGTATGTGTCCGAATACTCAACTAAGTATCACGTCTGAAGTATGGTGTTGAAGTCAGGTGATCACTTTTAATGTCTGTGTGTTCACGTATGGTCAACTCTGAGGCTGAATCTGTTTACATCTGGTGGTCACTCGTTTGTAATCTGGGAAGAGCACATCTTGGGGTGTTTTAGTAAAAACACTCATTTGGACATTATGACAGCTAAGGTTAGGTTCTCAAAGCAATAAATGACAGCAGTTATTGTAACGATCAGAGTGAATCTTTGTAACTTTCTGTGCATAAAAGATATATCATTTTCTGTCTGTGGATTAGTCGGTAACATTGTCGAATATCATGTTAAATTCCGTGTTTCTTAATTTCTTGTTGTTGTTTGATTTTAAGCTTTAATTGCATTTTTTTCTAGGGTTCTTCTTGCAGTCCGTAACAACAGTAACTTCTTACGGTCTTACATAATAATTTCTTTAGCCAAAGTCTATTTAGCTTCTGCGTCGCTTTGTTTTGATACAATGATGTCATGCTTACGTATGATATTGTTATCCTTTAATATACGTGCGTCCAGACGTTATTTTTTGGATAAGAAATCAGTATCCGAGAACGAGGCGTCACATATTTACGCCGAGATGTTTTCTCTATAAAAGACTTTCACGTCAAGGGTTCTCAATGGAATGATATTTTTTATGTCGATGTAAATAAGTGCGCTTCTCCCCACAAGGCCCACAGCATCCTGCTCGCTACTATGTTTGAGTTTGGACTTATTGTATAATAGTCATCTTGCTCTCATTCAGTATTTTATGATGTAGAGTTCACTCATTGTCTCTTTGTTTAACAAATACCACAAATTAATTACTTCAAGAATTTGCCATCTTTCATACGTTTCTTTCTAACTACTGCAATTCTATCAAACAGGTTTTTATTCGATCGCTTGTCACCGTCGTCTCTATTAGGGGGGGCGACAAGTGAACGGGCTATTCGTGAGGTACTACCATTCAACTCGACTTGTTGTTTTATTTTTTTATTTTTCGAACGAGCTCGAGTCGAATTCCTCGAATAAATAACCGAGACGATTAGTTGTAGCTTCAAAATAAACGCCTACATGAGCTCACCCCAAGTGGTAATTGACATCGCCGATAAGGAAGTAGCCATTGCGCTTAGCTTATACGGGAAAAGCCCAATCCAAATATATCCTTCCGGAATGTCAACCGGTGTCACTTTGCTAATTATGATTATAAAACATTCTTGACATGAGTGCTCGGATCTTCATTCGGTAGACCATGAAATTTTGAATAACTTTTTACCATCTGAATCATATTCGGTTTAGATTGATAAGAATTGGCTAGATCGGTGGGTGGGCATAGAGCGTGAAAAAATTTCTCGATAGTGGGCATGGTATATTGCTGGGACAGATTGCCCACACTTTTAAATCATAAGATAAATGCTAAGAAATATAGTAGCACATTTATTAACACCATTTGGATTTAGTACAATGGTAAGCGTTTGATATTAACATGGTATAATAGCCAGAGGTCACGAGATCGAACCCTGGTTGGAACAATATTTGAAAAAATTGTGCAAGTGTTGAGACAGATTGCCCACACTTGAGGTGGGTGTTGGGAGAGACTTCATACACTCTTGAAAAAAGTTGTGCAAATGTTGGACAGATTGCCAAAACTTGAAGGGGGTCTTGGGATAAATTGCCCTCAGTCTTGAATGATAAGATAAATGATAAGAAATATAGTAGCACATTTATTAACATCAATTGGTTTTAGTACAATGGTAAACGCTTGATCTTAACATATATTCATCTAGTAATTTCCTTCGAACTTTCCATTACTGTCCCATCACCAGATACTTTTTGGATACTGAACTGCTCTTGAAACCTACGCTGCAAAAACTCAAACAACACGAAAACAATGATCTATGGTAGAAAAAGATTTATCCTCTTATTTGGCTACCACCCTAGTGGGTATCCGTTTTTCTTATAATTGTCTATGGTATGACCATTGACGCCACAAAATGTATATTGAACCTTACGATTAGAACCATTCCTCTATATAACTTCCTTCCCATTTAGACAGATTCTTATCACCTCCAAAACCAGAATATCCTCTTCCATCATTATTAGTACTGGATATGATAGACGAAATGAATCCATATTGGAGTATGTTCGGCGCATATCTTCCCAAATATCACGAGCGCTGTTCAACCAGAGTATAGTTCTTGCAATAGGCGGCGTAACCGTCTTCATAATACACGATATAATAGTAGTATCACATTGCTCTGACCGGAAGATCAACCATCCCATCAGCAACCGGCTTCGGCAATGAACAGTCCACAAACCCCAGGCTCTGCTCCAGGAATGATAATTCCTAATTCCATCAAGTGGCAGATCTACATGAACTAGTGCAGGATTCTCATTAGGATGTAGAAAAAAAGGGGCTCGAGGAATCAATCTTCAAATGGGAACCAAAAGCATATTAATGGGGAAGAACACTTTCCCGTATATAATGATATTATTATATTAATATTTAATAATGTTTTAAAAATAAGAAAAGAGAAATGATACAACCACAACGAAAATACACAACCAATTGATACAACAGTGATCTACAACATTCATTTTTATGGCATCCATGTTGATTGATCTAGGTACCACAGTAAAGTGGTGTAGATCATTGTTGTATCAATTGGTTGTGTATTTTCATTGTGTCTGTATTATTTTTCATAAAGAAAATAACTTATATTCTAACAAAAACAACCTATAACAAAAAGCCACAAGGCTAAACAGATTTAAAAAAAAAAAAAACAAACAAAATATTCAAAAATTCTAATACAACTGCCCTGACAATGATTGCAGAATTCTCATATAATTAATTTAGTGTATTGTTGTGGTATATAGAGACGCATTTTCACCCCCCTTAAAATAAAATAAAAAGGATGCAATAAAATGTCACATACGTGACCTATATCTCCTTTCCAAAAAGAGGAAAGTTGTCAGCAACGATAGGCTTATTTAAATGATGACAGCATCCCTAAATTTTTTCAACATGCGAAAAAAACACATTTGTCAATCTCTCTCATTTCATCAGCAAGTCCAATAATTAATTCTTGATTACCACCGATGGCTGTGTATGCACTCATATTCGCGATGCTTGCGTTGTTTTTCGGAAACCTGCTGCTGGTTAGGCCGGAAAATGTGGCGGCTGCGGCTGCAGATTGTAATCCTCCAACATTGTTGACACCTTGCTTGGATGAAACCATAAACAATAAGCCACCTACACAAGTATGCTGCAAAGCACCCACTTACAGAGGTATAATTAATTGCTATTGTTTAAATATGCATGCAAATTAAATTGACTAAATAAATATAAATTCCGGCCCTTTGCAGCAGATTCCCTGCAGGACGACGTCCTCAGCTTCAAAGAGACCAAGATGGCCATATACATCCATCGTTTCATGGGAGGACGAAACGCGACGGAGTTCGTTGTTGCCGGTCTAAAAAAGAATTGGGGATTCCAAAAGTTCGGGTCTGTTGCTGTGGTGGACGATCTTATTACCCAAGGATCAAACGTGAAGTCAAATCAGGTTGGAAGAGCCCAAGGCATGTACACTGCATGCTCACGGTCGACACGGAAGGGCGGCGGCCATTCGAAAATACAGCTTTCCATCGTTTTTACGAACAAGAAAGATCGTGGAAGCACCTTGGAACTACAAGGTGTTTATGATGAAGGTAGCAAAGTGTCTGAAATTCCAGTCATTTCAGGCACCGGTAAATTCAGACTTGCCAAAGGTTTAGCCACTTTTGAAACGCTCTACAACGACCCTTCTATTCCTTATGCTACCATCAGATGTATTATTAATTTACAACATTAATAATTAGATCCTATCCTATCCTATCATGCATCAGCGCGCTTCGGCGTGCATATATAATTAATGTCTGTCTGTTGTGATGAATAATGTCCTGCCGAATTCCTTCCGGAGAAATAAAATATATAATTGAATGTTATTTAATTACCTTTATCTTATTTTATTTTATTTTTGTTTATGTAAATTACCTGTTGTGAGCCGCTTCTTTTGTCCACCTGAGATACCGCGTATCATCTCATTTCCAACCAAAATATCAGCACAGATATCTTAACCAATTATATGTTATTTCACAAATCTGAGTTAGTTTGATAACTAACGGCAAATTTACTTTATTTACCGGTGTTAATTAAGTAGAAGAACCTTGAATAATATTAACATATATAGTCTGTAACCATACTAGAGTCTTGGTTCGACACTGCAATGGCTTTCATGAACTCATCTATTTACATGTCGGGCTTTATGCCAGTGTTTTATTCTAGCCTTGCAAGCTCCAACAATTGGTCATGTCTATTCGGTGGGTTCGACAAATTAGTGATCCACCCAAAAAATCTCTCCATCACTGTAATATCCCGATCTTTCGATAAAGGGCAATTCGGTCTTTTAATAGATCGGAATATTATGTTCTTTTGTTTTTAAAGGTTTTATAAAAAAAAAAAAAAAAAACGGGATAATTAAGGAATTATATTTTAATTAGGAAAATTTAGGATGTATAAAAAGGAAATAATCCTAAATTAACCTAATCACTTTTGTCAAAAAAAAAAAAAAAAAAAAAGAAGGGGCGCATCTATTTTGAGGGGAGGCCGCAAGTTTCAAAAAAAAAGAGAGAGGAGAAGCTTTTGAATCCCAAGGTTAATCCGTCGTTCGTTTGAACAGATTCATCAAGAGAAAAATGATCACCGCTACAAGAGGATCGTTTGGATACCAACAATCCCTAGAACCGTTAACGTAAGTTTTATTCATCGTTTTGATTTAGTGGTCGCTTTTTTTTCATGGTTTAACGAGCGTTTTCGAGTTTAAGCTTCAGAGTGACCCGTTTTGGGTTCGATCGTTTTAGGTTTGAGGTTAAAGGTTTAACCTTTTTCAAGGCTTTGGTTGTGTGGATCGTTGTAGCTCGCAAAATCAAGGTAACGTGGTTTTCTTATCGTATGGCTAAGTTCTCGTAAGGTTGTAGGGCAATTTGTTGGTTTTTTCATTGTTTTTAACCGCTAAAAATCGAGTCTTGGGTTGTATATGGGATGGAGATCGCAGAGAAAAGTTGCGTGAGTGCAGGAAAATCCCAGGTGGACGGGCGTCGCTTACGCAGACGGGCGTCCGGTTCTGCGGTGTGGGCGAACGCCCAGATTCTTCTTGGACGGGCGTTCAGAGTGAAGTTTTGTATACAGGATTGAATTGAGTTTGGGTGAACGGGCGTCCGGACTTTCTGGAAGGGCGTCAAGCGGGCGATTTTCATGGCTGAGATGTGATGGCTTGAAGGTTGACGGGCGTTCGGTCTTTTGGACGGGAGTTCGGTCTTTTGGACGGGCGTTTGGTCAGTGTCTCTAGTTTTCTATTGTCTTGTGATGTCAGCTTGCTTCTCAGGCTTTATAACATGATTCTTACTGCTTAACCTTACGTGACAAAGCTCTGAACTAGCTTCAGTGCGTTTAGTTCCGGCACCACATGGATTCCCTAAAAGATGAAGTGTGGGACCACCTGGAAGCTTCGGATTTGCCTTGTGCTTCGATAAGCTAGGGTTTATCGATGTGCGTAATTGCTAGGGCTTGTCCGTGTCTCAGAGGTATAAGTGCACGAGGTAGGAAGTGTGAGGAGCTTTACCGAAAACACTTGGTGGCTAGTTAAACATCTAATCAAACGATGTGCTAGATTAAAATCTTAAACATCATGCAATGCTTGGTAAGGCATAGTACAATATCGCGATGTGTCCTCTCGACCGAGACAAAGTAGATGCACTCCACGCCGGTCAATCGATTGGCCAGATAAAGCGTTTGGTGCACTCTGCCGGTCATCACACTATCGGGACTCAGATATTCCCGGGGCTACTAGGGCGAGTCTCTAAGTAGGTTGCACCCAGTTGTCCTAGTACATCCTATTACTAGGTGTAGTGCCCTTGTTATTCATGATGTAACAAACTTGAGCTAAGATAGATACCCTTGGAACCTCATGTTATGCAATGAACATAATGTGATAGATAGTTAGGGCTAATAACGGAGAATGAATTAATAAAAGACGGTATTGCTTTTATTTCTTTGTGAGGGCATAGTTATACGATTTTCTACACGTTACTGAGTACTTTTGTACTTACCCCGTTACGTTATCTTTGTCTTTCCCTTTCCCCAAAGAAGATGAACAGGTGGTTACCGCTGATGAGTTCTTTGATGATGATGTTGTTTGAGTTGGAGTTCGAAGACTTAGATCTTTTAGTTTATTTCTTTTAAAACAGTTGTTTCTAGCTTTGAACAATGTTGTTCTTTCTTTTGGTTTAGTTACCTTTGAGATCTTTTGGATTGAATTCTGGATGTTTAGATCTTTTATTGGATTTAGTTTTTCTTCACAGCATTGATTACCGTATGTTTCGATCGTTTGGTTTCCCGAGTTGTTGAGTTGTTTTACCTTCCGCGTCGTTTGATTTTTGATGGGTGACGTAAGGCTTGCATGTATTATTGAGTTTTTATTTGATAATATATGTGCCGAGCGCTCTTTCCGGATAAGGACTCGGTGTCCGGAAACGGGGCGTTACAGTTGGTATCAGAGAGAAAGGTTTTCATTGCTGTGTAGGACTTGGTTTTCTTTAAGATAAGTTTAGAGCTTTAGTAACCCCTTCTCTTTTCTTGGCTACTGAGGATGGTGCTTACTAGAGGAGGAGCTAGTTCGTATAACGCTGACGCAGCCTAATACCCTGCACAAGTAATTTCGAGACGGATTTTACCGAGGTTGTGGTTCCGAGAAGGAGGAGGAGTGGACCACTACTCAGTTCCTCCGGTCACTCAAGTAAACAACCCTGACCATGGTGGAAATCAAGGACCAAGTAATTTGTTAGAGGTCGAGTGGAACAAGCGGGTCCTTCAAGGTTTAGCACCCGCGCACGCTTTTACATCAGCCCCAAGGACCACCACTTGGACCGGGTTGGGACTTTCTAACCACCGCCGATCGGTTCTTGATTATCCACAGGTATCCATGTTTCCGTCTACACCGCTGAGTTTCACTCCTCAAACCGACGATTCGATCTCCACCACCACCTAGATCGAGTTCTTTCAGTAGCACTGCTGGCTACACCCAGCCTTGTGAGTTATCGAATGCCCCACCGGTACAAAGCAGTTAGCCAGCACCATCGTTTGGGGTTATGATGCACCAGTGGATTGGTATGAGAAGATGAAGAAACATAGGGTGCGAGAATTCTTTGGCAATGTCGAACCAATGAAAGAATGCACTCGTGGCTTCGCTGCGTTTTGAAAAGGCATGCAGAAACATCAGGCCCCGAATCCGAATGGGCTCGGTTGGCGAGATCCTTGTTGGCGGTGTAATGCAGAGAGTTGGATGGAGTCTTATGAGCAAGCTAATCCTAGAATCACAGACAGGCGGTATTCAAGAATTTGTTCTATCAGAATACTTCCTAGAACGGCACAAAATGCAAAGGCCAACGAGTTTCGAGTTTAAAGCAGGAAGAAATACTACAGTGACACAAGACTTCATGAAGTTTCACAAGTCGGGCGAGTTCTACCCCGAGATTATGAAGAGTGAAGAAAAGAAGATAGACAAGTTTATGGAAGGGTTGTCACATGATGTGTCAAAAGGTATGCTTGGAGATAGACCGACGAGTATGGCAAGCGTCATGGATAGAGCATTGACAAATGAAGGTTTGCCAACAGGCCGACAGTTGTAGTTGGGGACAAGAGGCCATTCTCAAATTTTCAAGGAGGTAATAGAGGGGTGCCACAGCAGAATGTGAAGAAGACAGGGAATTTAGCAATGAAGAGTTCGACAAGTGGGACGCCACCGGTTTGTGCTAAATGTAACAAGGCACATACAGGAGATTGCATGGCTGGTAGCTTGAATTGTTTCCACTGCGGGGAAGCGGGACACTACTCGAGGGCGTGTCCTAAGAAGCTATCACAGGGCAATCAGGCAGGAGGGCGAAGTAAACGGCAGGTAGTAAATCCCCACGGGTATGAATCGTTCGTATCTTTGCAAAGCAGATGAGAACTGCAGGAGCTAGATGACCTTGTGGTGGCAAAGTACTTTTTCAGTGTTTGTGTTTCTTATAAATATTTAATATGATATAGCGCATATGATATTACATATTTATACGTAAATTGATTCACTTTTAGGTACCATAATCATAGATAATCCAGCGATTTCAACTCTGTTTGATACCGAGCTTCAGAACTTTTGTTTCTTCAAACATAGTCAAGAAGTTAAACCTACCGCTAAGGAGTTGGAGAGACCCTTGAGTATATCCACCCTTTGGGCCGAGTCACCAGATGTGCACAAGTCACACCTCGATCGACATTAGAGTTGGGACTTACAAGTGCCAAGATGCCCTGACGGTGTTGGATTTCTCGGACTTTGATGTTATCCTAGGCATGGGGTGGTTGTCTAAGAACCATGTCCACTTGGATTGCAAAGGCAAGAGAGTAATCTTTAAAGTTCCAGGAAAATCAGCTAGGACGTTTGAGGTATCGTATACAAGCCTAGCAAGAAACAAAGATCCGATCATCTCAAAGATTAAAGCTTTAAAATCCTTGAGGCAGGGTTGCCAAGGTTTTGTGGTGTATGCGCTAGATAAGGAAAAGCTCAAACCCGAGTTAGGAGAGACTCGTGTAGTTAAGGACTTTCCCGAAGTTTTCCCGGAAGATTTGCCAGGACATATGCCTGATAGGGCCATAGAGTTCGAGATCGAATAGATGGCCGGAGCATCACCAGTGGCTAAAGCACCTTACAGGATGGCACCAGCTGAGTTGAAAGAGTTGAAGATTCAGCTTAAGGATATGTTAGAGAAAAACATCATCCAGCCAAGTACATCACCGTGGGGAGCACCGGTTTTGTTTGTAAAGAAGAAAGATGGGAGTATGCGCTTGTGCATCGATTACAGAGAGTTGAATAAACTGACGATCAAGAATAAGTATCCTCTACCAAGGATTGACGATCTGTTCAGCCAGTTTCAAGGTAAGAAGGTGTTCTCTAAGATTGATCTTAGGTCCGGTTATCATCAGCTGAAGATCAAGGTATCAGATATACCTAAGACAGCCTTCAGTACGAGGTATGGACATTATGAGTTTTTGGTCATGCCGTTTGGACTCACTAATGCTCCATCAAAGTTCATGGATCTAATGCAAAGAGTTTTCATGCCTTATCTCGACAAGTTTGTGATAGTCTTCATAGACGATATTTTGGTATACTCTAAAGACGAGAAAGAGCATGAAGAACATCTAAGGGTAGTACTACAAACCTTAAAAGAGAAGTTTGTATGCCAAGTTTTCCAAGTGCGAGTTTTGGTTGGATCAAGTCAGGTTTTTCTTGGACATATAGTTTCGGAGAAGGTATTAAAGTGGATCCAAAGAAAGATAGAAAGTTTGTCTCAAAGTGGCCTAGACCGACATCAGAATGAGAGATAAGAAGTTTCTTGGAGGTCCAGCGCGGTATTACCGGAAGTTTGTAAAGGATTTCTCGAAGATAGCTACACTCTCTTACGAGACTTACTCGGAAGAACGTCAAGTATGAGTGGGGTGATGAATGTGAGGAAGCCTTTCAGACTTTGAATGAAAAGTTGACCACAGCTCCTGTGTTGGCGTCACCGGAGGTTTTTGATAATTATGATGTTTATACAGATGCCTCGGGTCAAGGTTTGGGTTGTGTTTTGATGCAGTCAGGAAAGGTGATTGCTTATGCATCTAGGCGACTAAAGGTGCATGAGAAGAATTACCCTACACACGACTTGGAGTTGGCGGCAGAGTGGTGTTTGCTCAAGCTTTGGAGACACTATTTGTATGGTGTCAAGACAAGGATTTTCACGGATCATAAGAGCCTTAAGTTCTTCTTTACTCAGGAGAATCTGAACATGAGACAAAGAAGATGGTTAGAGTTTGTGAAAGACTACGACTTGGACATTCAATACCACCCGGGTAAGGCGAATGTCGAGGCGATGCACTTAGCCGGAGAGCGGTTAATGCTATCACCACCTTACAAAAGTTGTGGATCAGTTGGATAGAATGCAGATTGAAGTGGTTGAGCGTATGGTGAAGACCAGTTTATGGCGCCATTGATGGCGAGGTCGATCCGCTAGATGAGATACGGTTTAAACAAGATAAGGACCCAGTGATGGTTAATTTGAAGCGTGTGGCCGAGAAAACCTACTGATGGGTTATCAGTTGGACAAGAGTGGTTATCTTTGGTATGGAGACCGTTTGTGTGTACCAGATGTGGATGGTCTAAGAGAGAAGGTTATGGATGAGGCTCACAAGATTGCTTTTGCGGTTCACCCCGGAGCCACTAAGATGTATAGAGATCTCAAGGAAAGATACTGGTGGCCTGGTATGAAGTTAGGGATCGCAGAGTTCGTGGCGAGATGCGATACTTGTCAGAAGGTGAAAGCAAAACATAAAAGGCCAGGAGGTTTGCTGAAACCTTTGGAGTTACCGGAATGGAAATGGGAGAATATCACGATGGATTTCATCACCGGTTTGCCTAAGACGAAGGGCGGTCATGACATGATTTGGGTGATTGTGGATAGACTTACCAAATCAGCCCATTTCTTGCCGTGTAAGGTAGACATGCCTATAAAGAAGTTCGCTACTATGTACATCGACAATATAGTGAAGCTTCATGGTGTGCCTTTATCTATTGTATCCGACCGGGATAGTAGATTCATCAGTCGCTTTTGGAAAGGTCTGCAGAAAGCTTTTGGAACGAAGACTGATTTGAGTACAGCGTTTCATCCTCAGACGGATGGGCAGTCCGAGAGAACGATTCAGACTCTGGAGGATATGCTTAGAGCTTGTGTTTTGGATGCCGGAGGTTCATGGATAGATTACCTCAACTTGGCGGAGTTTGCTTACAATATGGTTACCACGCAAGTTTGGGAATGCCACCTTTTGAGGCCTTGTATGGTAGGAAGTGTAGGACTCCACTTTATTGGGATGAAGTGGGAGAGAAACACATCACCGGGCCGGAGATGGTTCAGCAAGCCAAGGAGAAGATCGAGTTGATACGGAAGAATCTGAAAGCTACACAAGATCGCCAAAAGAGTTGGGCCGATGTTAGAAGGAGACCGCTAGAGTTCGAAGTTGGGGACAGAGTTTACCTTCGAGCGTCTCCAATGAAGGGTGTCAAGAGGTTTGGTCAGAAAGGAAAGCTAAGTCCAAGATACGTAGGACCTTTTGATATCATCGAAAGAGTTGGGAAGTTGGCTTATAGACTACGGTTGCCAGAATCGATGTCTAGAGTCCACAATGTCTTCCACGTATCAATGCTTAAAAAGTGTTTATCAAAAGTGGATGTGGAATCTGAGATTGATCCAGAGGTGTTACAAGACAACCTATCATACGTGGAAAAACCGATCAAGATTTTGGACAGAAAGGAAAGAATGATTAAGAGACGAATGATCCCGTTAGTGTGAGTGCAGTGGAGCAACCATGCACCGACGGAAGCCACTTGGGAAGTGGAAGCGGACATGATAGACGAATTCCCGAGTTCCTCATCTTCCGGGTATGTTCTAGTTTCGAGGCGAAACTCCTCTTAAGGGGAGGAATGTAATATCCCGATCTTTGGATAAAGGGCAATTCGGTCTTTTAATAGATCGGAATATTATGTTCTTTTTTAAAGTTTTATAAAAAGAAAAAAAAAAGGGATAATTAAGGAATTATATTTTAATTAGGAAAATTTGGGATGTATAAAAAGGAAATAATCCTAAATTAACCTAATCACTTTTGTCAAAAAAAAGAAGAAGGGGCGCATCTATTTTGAGGGGAGGCCGCAAGTTTCAAAAAAAAAGAGAGAGGAGAAGCTTTTGAATCCCAAGGTTAATCCGTCGCTCGTTTGAACAGATTCATCAAGAGAAAAAGGATCACCGCTACAAGAGGATCATTTGGATACCAACAATCCCTAGAACCGTTAACATAAGTTTTATTCATCGTTTTGATTTAGGGTCGTTTTTCATGGTTTAACAGCGTTTTCTGAGTTTAAGCTTCGTAGTGACCAGTTTTGGGTTCGATCGTTTTAGGTTTGAGGTTAAAGGTTTAACCTTTTTCAAGGCTTTGGTTGTGTGGATCGTTGTAGCTCGCAAAATCAAGGTTACATGGTTTTCTTATCGTATGGCTAAGTTCTCGTAAGGTTGTAGGGCAATTTGTTGGTTTTTCTGCTGTTTTTAATCTGCTAAAAATCGAGTCTTGGGTTGTATATGGGATGGAGATCGCAGAGAAAAGTTGCAGGAATTCTGGGAAAATCCCAGGTGGACGGGCGTCTGCCTATGCAGACGGGCGTCCGGTTCCTCTCGATGTGGGACTAACGCCCGATTCTCTTGGACGGGCGTTCAGAGTGAAGTTTTGTATACAGGATTGAATTGAGTTTGGGTGAACGGGCGTCCGGACTTTCTGGAAGGGCGTCCAAGGGGCAGTTTTTCATACAGGATGTGATGGCTTGAAGGTTGACGGGCGTTCGGTCTTTTGGACAGGCGTTCGGTCTTTTGGACGGGCGTTTGGTCTGTGTCTCTAGTTTTCTATTGTCTTGTGATGTCAGCTTGCTTCTCAGGCTTTATAACATGATTCTTACTGCCTAACCTTACGTGACAAAGCTCTGAACTAGCTTCTGGTGCGTTTAGTTCCGGCACCACATGGATTCCCTAAAAGATGAAGTGTGGGACCACTGGAAGCTTCGGATTTGCCTTGTGCTTCGATAAGCTAGGGTTTATCGATGTCTGTGTAATTGCTAGGGCTTGTCCGTGTTCAGAGGTATAAGTACGAGGGTAGGAAGTGTGAGGAGCTTACACGAAAACACTTGGTGGCTAGTTAAACATCTAATCAAACGTATGTGCTAGATTAAAATCTTAAACATCATGCAATGCTTGGTAAGGCATAGTACAATATCGCGATGTGTCCTCTGACCAGACAAAGTAGACTGTACCCACGCCGGTCAATCGATTGGCGGATATAGCGTCTGGTGCACTCGCCGGTCATCACACTATCGGGACTCGAGATATTCCCGGGGCTACTAGAGCGAGTCTCTAAGTAGGTTGCACCCACTTGTCCTAGTACATCCTATTACTAGGCGTAGTGCCCTTGTTATTCATGATGTAACAAACTTGAGCTAAGATAGATACCCTTGGAACCTCATGTTATGCAATGAACATAATGTGATAGATAGTTAGGGCTAATAACGGAGAATGAATTAATAAAAGACGGTATTGCTTTTATTTCTTTGTGAGGGCATAGTTATACGATCTTCTACACGTTACTGAGTACTTTTGTACTTACCCGCACACGTTATCTTTGTCTTT
The DNA here is from genome assembly GCA_026214975.1 of Gentiana macrophylla. NCBI lineage: Eukaryota > Viridiplantae > Streptophyta > Magnoliopsida > Gentianales > Gentianaceae > Gentiana > Gentiana macrophylla. The sequence goes on from CM047808.1 coordinate 77,512,825, forward strand.
CCCTTTCCCAAAGAAGATGAGCAAGTGGTTACAACGATGAGTTCTTTGATGATGATGATGTTTGAGTTGGAGTTCGAAGACTTATATCTTTTAGTTTATTTCTTTTAAAACAGTTGTTTCTAGCTTTGAACAATGTTGTTCTTTCTTTTGGTTTAGTTACCTTTGAGATCTTTTGGATTGAATTCTGGATGTTTAGATCTTTTATTGGATTTAGTTTTTCTTCACAGCATTGATTACCGTATGTTTCGATCGTTTGGTTTCCCGAGTTGTTGAGTTGTTTTACCTTCCGCGTCGTTTGATTTTTGAGGGGTGACGTAAGGCTTGCATGTATTATTGAGTTTTTATTTGATAATATATGTGCCGAGCACTCTTTCCGGATAAGGACTCGGTGTCCGGAAACGGGGCGTTACAATCACGACATTGTGGATGAATTTGTCATTCCCGCAATAGAACGACATATCTCAAATTTCTCCCTTAACAACTCTTTTGTCAACATATCCGCAACATTGTCATCTGTGTGCACTTTTTCAAGTGCTAGCAACTTCGACTCCAACACATCCAGAATCCAATGATAACAAACATTAATGTGTTTTGTCCTAGAATGAAAAGTTGCATTCTTACCAAGAAGAGAAGCACTCCGGCTATCACAATGCAACACATACTGATCTTGCTTCAAACCAGGCTCTCGGAGAAACTTCTTCATCCACAACAACTTTTTACACACTTCAGTTGCTGCAACATACTCAGCTTTAGTAGTTTAAAATGAAACACATTTTTGCAACCTCAACTGCCATGACAAAGCTCTCACTGCAAATTTAACAAAATATCCTGAAGAAGACTTGTAAGAATCACCATCTCCTACCATATCAGAATCAGTGAAACCAACCAACACCGGTTTTTAACCACCAAAAGTAAGGCATAAATCTGTAGTACCTCTAAGATATCTCATAATCCATTTCTTAGCATTCCAATGCTCTCTACCAGGATTACAGAGAAAACGACTTACCTTACCAACTGCATAAGCTATGTCTGGTCTAGTACATACCATAGCGTCTCTCAAACTACCCACGGCTGAAGCATACGGGACCTTCTGCATCTTTTCCTTTTCATCATCTTTAAAAGGACATTGTTTGATACTCAACTTGAAAAGAGATGCAAGTGTGCTAGACACTGCTTTAGCATTACTCATGCTAAATCTCTGAAGCACCTTCTTTATGTACTTCTCTTTTGACAAATAAATTTTCCCGCCCTCTCTGTAACGAGTAATCGTTTTTTTTAAGGGTCTGTCACGAGTAATCTGCATCCCTAAAATATGTTTTTCATGGCCCAAGTCTTTCATGGAAAAAGACGTTATCAACTGCTGCTTCAACCTGTCAATCCTTGAAGCATTCATGCGAACAATCAAAAAATCATCAACATAGTGTAAAAGAATGATAAAATCATCCCCTGAGAATCTGCTAATAAACACGCAATGATCAGAAGTAGTCTTCAAGTAGTCAAGCTCCTTCATGACAGACTCAAATTTCTTATACCACTGTCTAAATGCTTGCTTCAACCCATAAAGACTCTTCTTCAACTTGCATACAAGATTATTTTTTCCTTTCACCGGAAAACCCGTTGGCTACTCCATGTAGATGTCTTTTTCCAAATCACCATGAAGAAAACCTGTTTTAACATCCATTTTCTCATCCTCTAAATCAATACTAGCTAGCTGCCAAGCCAGGAATAGTCCGGATAGAAGACATTTTTCACAAAAGGAGAGAAAATCTCACCAAAATCAACGCCCTTTCTCTAACCAAAACCTTTGACTACTAATCTTGCATTATACCGAGGTGTAGAATTATTGTCTTCATTGTTAATTTCTAAGACCCACTTATTCTTCAAAGACATCTTCCCCGTAGGCAATTTCACCAACTCATATGTGTGATTGTCATGCAAAGACTTCTTTCATAGTATCAAGCCATATATATTTATGTTCATCATCCACGGCCTCCTCAAAGCATTCAAGCTCTCCACTGTCTAAGAGAAAAACATACTCAGTCGCTGGATATTGACGTGGCCTTTTCTAGTGCTAATACCAGTCCTTAACCGACAGTGTATCGGGTCAAACTGTAGTGCTAGTATGGTGAGTCAGAGTATCGTATCCTCAGGGAACTTTGTAATTCTTCTAAGTGTGGTTAAACACCAAAGAGCTGTTATTAACTCAATCTAAATCTCAGTTTTATAGCACAGATAACTACTATTTTACTTAACATAAAATAAATGCGTAAATTAAAATTTATTCTAATATAATATATATAGATATATAAATATATATAGATGTGCATAAGTTGCAAAGTATATATATAGATATAAATATATAGATGCCAAATATATTATTAGAGAACTAGCCAAAGTTTATATAATTGATTTATACGATCTTTTCAGTGAATGGAATGTGCTCGATCTTTAGGTTCAATTGAGTAAATGAAGCGGTGCACTCTAAGGTTAACAATTCGTCCTCACATTAGTGTGTGAAATTGTCATATGTCCATTGTCATCAGCCCAAAGTCCACAACTGTTACGGTTTTTCTGAACAGGTCCCGAGTACGATTCTACCTTTGAATAAAAAGGAGTCATTCCGTTAGTCAAAGCGGTCAATTTTATTTAAAGGCTCCGGTTGTCAAGGCCGGCCGATTCAACTTTCGGTTTAAGTTTCAATTAAACGATGAATTTAACATTATTACGATCTTGAGTACAAATTTTAATAAGATTCATATTTTTAGGACAAATCGCCTCGGTAGAAGCGGGTTCCGTTGTCACGTTTTCACTCGGCCAATTTTACCCTCCGGTTTTTCTATTAACGAGTTCATAACTTAATTACGAGGTGTCAATTCATAATTAGATTATGAATTCAAACTTTATCAATAGGAAAAGATTCAATTAACTCAATTTTATTCAATTTTACTTAGACAACATTCCTTTACCGAAAAGATCGAAATAAAACGATTACATAACTTTGGCTAGTTATTAGATTTAGCCTACTAACATTATACGAAAATATAAACAGACAAAACAAACATAAATACTTTAGGAATTTTACCCGATTACAACGATTGAATCAGAAGCTGTATTCTTCCGGATGCTACAACAACTTCAACAACATTGATCTTCTGATAATTCTCGAGCATTATAACGATACTACTTTATTTATGGCATAAGGCCTATATATATACATACTACGATACTACGAAAATATATTTGGTACCCCCTTATGTGCCTGCAATGCTGCTCTATTTATAGGCAGTTTTTCCCCAGCCGGATCGATCCGAGAAAGGGCCGGATCGATCCGGGAATAAAAAATATTATCCCAGGATATTCTCTGCAGGGCCACATGCTGGTCTAATCATGATGTTTCCTCGGATCGATCCGAGGTAAATCCGGATCGATCCGGATAGATTTTTCCAATCTTAATCCGAAACTTGATAAAATCATAACTTGAGTTCGGATCTCCAAATGACATAATTCAAGATCGTTGGAAAGCTCTTGAGGAGATCTATAACTTCCATGAAGACTTCTTTTTCAGAAAATGCCTTTTTGCTGGGCCATTTGTTCGTCGAAAATATAACTTGATACGGCGTCACGAACCCTTGATCCACTTGAACTTTAAATCTCGTGGCACTTCCTTTATTCCTTCAAAAGATATGATTTTACTCCACAAAATGTCATCACTCGGGGTCTTGGTTTACCTAAGGTCTGTAAAATACCAAAAATACCCACGTGAATCTGACACGACACTCCGGTTATTAACCCGGTACAAAATTTATAACTTTTATCATTTTACTAGATTTTTATAGTATTTAGATTTATTCATAGCTATTAATATTTTATAAGATTATCTGTTATAATTACTTATATTTTATATAAAAATAGTCGATAACGTATATAAAACATCGTAATTTTTATCATATAAATGTTACACATCAACTACTCCCCACTTAGCTCTTTGATCGTCCTCGAGCAAAATAAGCGGTAATATATAAAAATTACGATAAAAATAATATAAGTGGTAGATAAAATTTTAAATTAGTAAAATATCATTTCAATATTATAAACATATTAATTATATCTTTCTTAGAAATTAATAAGATAAAAAGTGTAGATAACTTTGATAAATTATTTATCAACTATTATTCAAATGAAATTTCACAAAATCTACTCAATAAATATAATTAAAATTCTAGAATTATTTTCCTATCTCAACTTATATGAAATATTTGGAATCAAAGACTAAGTCAAGTAATTGACAAGATGGCTAATACTTTTTAGGATAGGACATTGGTTAATCGAAAAGATAGAAAAAGAAATCAAAAAGAGAAAGAGGCAAGTCGTACGTACTTACACCTTCACGTTTGATCAAAAACAGTTTCGATTAATAATATCTCCTTTTCCAACTATTTTTCAGATTTTCTCTCTTCTTTTTTTCAATATTAAGAACTAAAAGCGTGAATGTGTGTAGAAAATCAAATTTACAAGCATTGCTTCATCAAGATTGATCGGAGTAATACTCTTTCGATCTAAAATTACGAGTCCGGTTTCCTTAAACTCGTAATCATTCTTGAGATCTTATGATTCGAATTTTTATCGGGAGCTTTATACCTCATAGTGATATAGGACGTTTCTAGATAACACCCTACTGCACTCAAATCATTGGAAGCTACTACCGATATCTGTCGATCAAAGATAAGGAAGATACCTGGTATTCGATTAATTCTCTGTAAATATGGTGCTTCGTTCTTATATATATCTTTTTTTTTTTTTTTTTTCACCTCACCTCAACATACACCATCCTTAGCACGTGCTATCATCTCCTTTCATAAATACGTACAAACTCGTGGGATTTTTAGGAAATGTAGACCAAAATAAGCCAAGGGTCGGTTATGATCAAAAAATGGCTATATCGAGTGAGGTCTTGATCACTCTAATCAAGGTTGAGGTAATTTTTATGGTGTCAAAATCTCATCATTCCTAATCCGATTCCATATTCATATTTCGTTTTACAAAGAAAATTATTCTAAAAAATTCATTATAAATATAAGTATATTTGCTAAAATTTCATATGAAACTTACTTGATAATATTTATGTATAGTTACATATACTTAAAATCTTATAAAGATCTAAAATTGACATATATAATATACTTATAATATATCTAATTTATTTTACTTAATTAAAATCTATTCTTACCAATTTATATTGTTTTTATTCATACTAATTATATACTATCTAATTATTTTGTTCCAAGAAAAATTAAACTAAGTATTGAGCAATTAAGTATAAATTTATATAAGAAAATTTTAATTTTTATTTACTAACTTACTTCCACTCCCCACTTACGAAATGACATCGTCCCGATGTTCAGTGAGTAAATAAAACGTAGTTTGCACATAAAATTAAAATTTTATATGATTTTGATTATTATTTATTATTTTTAGCAACCATATATTATTTTGATTAAAGAAAATGACATATATATTAAACACTATTACAAACTATAAATAAAAGTAAATGACAACAAAAAAACAACTAATTTAAACAACTACCAACTTAACAACATAACTTCTAAGCGATTATCAAACCGTAGATGAACATCCGGGAGTATCCACGGAAGTAATCTAAGCGAGAATCACGAGATGGAAAAATCTCGTCAATTAGCAAACTCAGGCACATGATTGATTGGATACAAAGGTGAGAGATAACCAGGCAAATGGTAGCGGTCTTCCCCTATTACGTCTTTCTATTGCAAAATTAATTGCAGTCTTAAAAATCAAACTCCCAATCAATGTATGCTCCTACACGGTTAATGCATACAACAAAGACATCTCATCATCCGTAACCCCATAAAAATCTCTAGTTGGATAGATCCGAGAATTAATGAAGCGTTTCCACGCCCTTAAATGAGGGGTAAAGCGAGTTGAGGAATCATAGTTATGATCAAACAACGGAAATCTGAATCGAAAGGCTTCTGCAGATGCGATTTACAACATTATACGCATCCCCAAGTTCCCAAAGAAACTCGAAGTGTGGGTTTCGATCAAAAGTACATGGTGGGATTTGATAGATTTGATTTATGATGGTGGTGAAAATGAAATAACGATTCCCCTAATCGTAATAAGTTGAGATGAGGCTCATCATCGTTATCTCAATTGAGAGACGCAAAGAAATCTCTAACAATCGAAATGTTTATTCGACCTCCGGGAGTCCTTATCAACTTTTTCCACCGCAACCTCGGATTAGATTACGTCCCCACCGATCAATTTTTCAAGTGTTTAAGCCTTTCTCCATCGAATAGGAGAACGGATGAAATTTAGATGTCTCGGGACGTTATTATGAAAACAAGAGGCATGCCTTTGGGAACCACACCATCAAAGCGTATGTGGTTCGTAACTATTAACCGAGGAGAGGAGCGGTTAGACATTTACGACAAAGAGATTTAAACTAAGCTAGATAGAAGGAAAGAAAGAATGAGCAAAGTTCAAGGTGCTTTGCTCTTTCTTTTATAGAAATAAATCTATCAAGCAAAAGTAGAAAAGATCTTTCTGCGTGTTTTTGTACTTGCCGGATCGATCCGAGAAAGGGCCGGATCGATCCGGCCTCGAACTAGTAATCTTTGTCAAAGTCGGTACTCGGTCGGATCGATCCGGTAAAAGGCCGGATCGATCCGGAACACTACTGTTCACGGACAGAGTTGATTTTGCTTGTAAAATGTCTAGATTTTTCTAGGGGACAAGTTTTCTTCCTATTTTTTGGTTCATTTTCATTTTATTATAACGATAAATTTTACTACACGATGCGTAATACCATAATATGTAACGAAAACATGAAGATCGTATTAAAAATAAAATCCAACCAAAATCAAAATAACCTAAAATTTTTTAAAAGCGAAATTGTGCGAAAAATAAAATGTTTCAATGTCAAAAATCATAGAATGTTTAAAAATCACTCCTCTTCATCACTCATTTCGACGTGGCTTGAACTTGGCATAGCTTGAGAGCGGGTCGATTCTTGGGATGGATCTTGAAAATAAGTTGACATCCGCACCGAACTATCTAGTCCCATCGAGCTCATCTCTCTCGTGATATCGAAAAAGTGCTTCCCCATCTCGTCGTGGTATGGCCAAATGATCGAGATCCATCCATTACGATGTCCTTGTTTGCCGTAGTACTGCTTAAAATCTCTACACCACTTTGAAATCCAAAAGAATGTGGCATTTGTTGGAAATCGAGCGAGGTGGCATCGGTGGAATGAAATCGGGCAAGGTATAAGGCTGGGTTTGGCATTGCGGAATATCCATCTCGGCATAGGTAGGGTTTTGCGGTATATTCATTTGATATAAACCTCGTATGCTTTGGCGTAAATCTTGAGACCATAATTTATTCCTTTTCAAAACTTGACCATATTGGCATTAGCACGATGAACATCATAGGCCATGGATTGAAACATGTCGTAAGTGATGGTATTCGGAAATTGAGTTTGAGTTTGATTGGATGAAGGAGGGAAGGAGTGGATGGAGTAAATTTGAGGTCGTTGACGGTTAGGGTCCAAAAGTTTATTCTTCCCGCCGGCCTAAGTGGTAAACTAGACCTATAAGTGTGTCATCCACCATCATCAAATTATCATTTGGGAGCTCAAGGACTCCTATCTGACGACACAAGGAAGAAATAAAACACGGAAAAGGCATGTGACTGCCTGGTCTAGCAGTCAGGGCAAATTCCTTGGCCCTTCTACACATTACTCGCCTATATCACTGGTACATCATTAACTATAGCCCAAGCAATACACAAATCCTCTTTACCAAAAGATGTAAAATGCCGAGTCGGGTAAAGAGTGTGACTAATAAAACGTTTAATGGCTTTCATATCCCGGATACATTTCCCATAGGAAAACCTGTTTTCATGCCAGGCGGCGATGGGATCTAACTCATTACAGGCTACCGCAACAATATGATCAAAGTCTGCTGGCTCATCCAAATTCCAAACTGTATAATAATCCTCATTCTCCGGTATATCAGGAATACCATAAATAGCATTTATAATGTGAGGAGTAAACGGCACTGTCCTAGTTCTCAGGTTGACAGAGGTTAACTCACCTTCATCCGTAGCATTATGAGTTGCTACCAGAGAATAAAATTCAGCTACTAAGGTGGTGTTAATTTCTCCCGACCTTAAACTGGCTAATTCCATCCAATGCCTCCTTTCAAAAATATCTTTTACCTCCCTTCCCAAATCTTTGAAGTCTAAGCCCCTCTCTATTGCAACTAAACACTGTCCAAATTTATTTTTCAATGCTTTCTTAGCTGCAGCAGACGCGGTTCTTTCAAAACTAACTGCCAATTCTTCTTCTGTTAAAGGCCTAGTTTCTATAACTGGAATTTGGGTAGGGATATGCGGTTTGCGTTTTTTACTAGCTTTCGATGATTCGGCCATTCTACGATAATGACAAAATAACAAACAACACAAAACAACAAAACAACACAAAACAACAAGATACAAATGTGAGTGACAAAAGCAGTTGAAAATAAAAATTGCAAAAAAAAAAAAAAAAAAAAAAAACGAAATTAAGAAAATAAGTTACTACAATGTTACCTTACAAAGCTTAAAAAGGTTGAAATTTGGCCGGAAAAGATGGAAATTTCGCCGGAATAAAAGTTGAAGCTTCCCTTGAAAAATTCTTCAATTTAGATGAAAATTTGAAGAGAGTAGAGGCAAATTAGAGAAGTTTAAGAGTTGGGGTAGTTTAATGGTGATGTTGTGTGATGATTTGAAGAAAAAAATCGAGTTGGGGGAAGAGGGAGGGGCGGCTGTTTGAGAAAAAAAAAGAAGAAGAAGAAGAAGGACCCCGTCCCTTTTTAGGTTTTTCGAGTTCGGATCGATCCGGGGTTAGGTCGGATCGATCCGACCACTTTTTTTTTTTTTTTTAAACTTAATAAAACTTCTACAACTTCTAAATAAAAAAAAAAACTTTTTATAAAAAACTTTATAAAACTTTTAAGTAATTTCATAAAGATCCTATTTATAAATTTTTCAAAAGTTATATAAAAATTTTATAAATATTACAAAATTCACGAGGTCCTAATTCCAATACTTCTAAATCTTCCAGAGTTACGACGTAACGTTCTATCAACCTAACCTTAAGAAATGAGGCGTTGAATTTTCCTTTGATCTCCATCGGGATTTTCGGATAACCACCTAATCGTTCCCTTCTTAACAACATTCAAACACTCATCCTGGGATTTGGTTGTGCTTTCCCTACATTTCCCTTCATGCTCACTTTTTCCACAGCTTCTACACCTTCTTAAAAACTTTGCCCTTCTCTTTATCGAACTTCTCGATTTTCCATTACATATTTCTTTCAGTCTGATCTCTCTCAACAATTGCTTGTTTTTCTCAAAAACTGAAGCTTCTATTTTAAACGCGACATCTTTATCCAAGCCTAATTTCAAAAGCAACATAAAAATTCCTATTCTATCTAAAAAAGACATCCAGTTCTTTTACGTCTATCCGGTAAAAGACGAAACTACTTTAAACATAAATAAAACACATAAAAGTAGAGTAAAGATAGATAGCTTTGGTATTCGGGTGAGTTTAACTCCTCTCGCTTTTCGGTTTCTTGATTTCTCTCGCTTTTACTTTGTCGGAGGATCGATTAGTAGCATTATTTCTTCTTTCAAAGCGGTTCCTTCTCCTTCCACAAATAACTTTACTCTATGGCCATTGGCTATAAAAGTTGTATTTCCATCGATTAGTTCAACGACTCCAGATTTGTAAACTCGTTACTTTTAAATGGACTGTCCATCTTGATTTAAGCTTTCTGGAAATAACTTTAAGCGTGAATTGTACAAGAGCACTTTCGATCACCTACATGGAACTCACGACTATAGATTCTCTTATCGTGAAAGGATTTCGTGCGTTCCTTGTAGATTCGGCGTTTTCATAAGAATCGAGCGGAATTCTTCTAGTTACATCAATTGAAGCAATCTATGATCACCGATGACCTTAGGATCGAAATTCAAAAATTTAATAGCCTGAAGGCTCGGTGTTCTAACTCAAGCCGGGAGATGACAAGACTTACCAAAAACTAACTTATAGGAGAACAACCAATTGGTGTTTTAAAAGTCATTCTATATGCCCATAATGCATCGTCTAGTTTAATCGCCGCTTTTTTGATTTGAATCCACTTGTCTTTTCTACAATTCTTTTGATCTCTCTATTAGATACCTCTGCACGACCTTTGGTTTTGCGGATGATAGGCGTTCCTAACTTATGCGTTACACCATATTTTCAATTATCTTGGTAAATGGTCTATTACAAAAGTGTGAACCTCATCACTAATGATAGCCCTCGGAATGCCATAACGTGTAAATATATTCTTTTTAAGGAATCGTATGACAACTTTGGTATCATTAGTGGGAAGAGCTTGACTTTCTACCCATTTCAAACATAATCTACCATTACTAGAATAAATCTTTTTCCAAAAGAAATAGGAAATGGTCCCATGAAATCTATACCCCAAACATCAAATAACTCACATTCTAAAATAGGTTGCATAGGCATTTCATGTTTTTAGATACATTTCCCCATTTTTGACAAGATTCACAGGATTTGACATACTTATAAGCATCTCTATATAGCGTAGGCCAATAAAAACCACATTGTAAAACTTTAAAAGCGGTTTTCCAACCTCCATGATGACCTCCCGCCTCACGATCATGACAAAATGATAAAATACTTAAAATTTCATTATCAGGCACACACTTTTCGATTATCCCATCCGAACATTTACGGAAAAGGTCCGGTTCCTCCCGGTAATAAAATTTTAAGTCATAAAAGAATTTCTTCTTCTGCTTTGCCAAGTCCAATGAGACGGAATATAATCACAAAGTTAAGTAATTAATGATATCTCCAAACCAGGTGACATTTCCTTAGAAGGAATTCTATTCTTTAATAATCGCATGGTTGAAGGAGTATCTATTCTAAAGTTGTTCATCAGAAATGAATCTTTTAATTTTATTCCCTTTTCTTCATCATTTTCCATTCTACTTAGATGATCCGCTACTACATTCTCACTTCCCTTTTATCTTTAATTTCAATATCAAACTCTGAAGTAAGAGAATCCATCTAAGAAGACGTGGTTTCGCATCTTTCTTACTCAATAAATACTTCAAAAGTTGAATGGTCTCAGTATAAATTATTACCTTAGAACCAACAATATACGATCTAAACTTATCTAAGGCAAAATTACGATACAGTTCTTTTTTCAGTAGTTGTATAGTTCAGATTGAGTTTGCATTTAACGTATGAGATGCATAGTAAATAGCTTTGAGAATTTTGTTATATCTTTGTCCTAAAGCTGCTCCTACTGACTAAATCTTGGCATCACACATAATCTCAAACGGTAAATTCCAATCTGGTGCTATTATTAATCGGTCTCTGTAGTTAATCTCGTTTTAGTGGTCCGAAAAGCTTCCTCACATTTACTATCGAAGTTAAAAGGTACTTCCTTCTCAAGCAAATGACTTAGAGGCTTTGCTATCTTTGAAAAATCTGCAATAAATCTCTATAAAATCCTGCATGTCCAAGAAATCCTCTTAGAGTCCTTAGATTAAGCTGGTGGTGGTAATTTTTCAATTACTTCAACCTTAGCTTTATCAACTTCAATTCTATTCCAGTAGATTCGATGGCCTAGAACAATTCCTTACGATACCATTAAATGACATTTTTCCCAGTTTAAAATTAAATTGGTATCCTCGCAGCGTTGCAACACTCTTTCTAAGTGCGATAAACATTTACCAAAAGAATCTCCGTAAACACTAAAGTCGTCCATAAAAATTTCCAAGAATTTCTCAACCATATCGGAGAATATAGCCATCATGCATCTTTGAAACGTAGCTGGAGCATTACATAAACCAAACGGCATTCTTTTATACGCAAAAGTTCCATAAGGACAAGTGAAAGTAGTCTTCTCCTATCTCTCTTTGCAATGAAAATCAGTAAATAACCTGAATAACCATCTAAGAAGCAATGAATATTTATGACCACTTAACCGTTCCAACATTTGAACTATGAATGGAAGTGAATGATGATCTTTCTTAGTATGATCATTTAGTTTCCTAAAATCAATGCACATTCGATAACCTGTAATTTCTCTTGTTGGAATCCATTCATTCCTATCATTTTCTTTCACTTTGTGAAACCTCCTTTCTTTGGTACCACTTGAGTTGGACTTACCCATTCACTATCTCGATATGGGAAAAATTATTCCGTCTCTAATAGCTTAATGACCTCTTTCTTAACAATTAAGCTGCAAATTTGGGTTGAGGCGGCGTTGCGGTTGAATACAAGGCTTAGCATCTTCCTTCGTAATTATCTTATGAGCACGCAAATCTCGGGGCTAATACCTCGAATATCAAGAATCATGTCCATCCAAAAGCTTTCTTATGCTTTTTCAACATTCTAAGTAATTGATCTTCTTGTTGCTCATTAAAGTTGATGAAATAATAATCGGTAATAGATTATCGAGTTTCAAGAAAAGCATATTTGATTTAAAGGTAATGATTTCAATTCCGAGTTCTTTGGCGGATCTTCTATTGACGATTTAAGAACTGGTCCTTCTAGTTCTAATTCCAAGTACTTATGCCATGGTGGTTTAAAGGTAAAACTTTCGTATCTAAAGAAAGAATTATCTCTTTCATTTCAATGTCTTCCTCATCTTCTTTATAGATAGACAGAGTTAAGCATTCTTCTAATCTGTCTTCAAAAGTTGGTAACTAATTATCATAGACAGAATGAATATCTTCTATAAAAGAACATGATTCTGATGATGCATGATTCATAGCTTTGAAAATATTGAAAGTAACCGTCTTCATTGACTCTTAAGATTAATTCTCCTTTCTCGAACATCGATTAAAGTTCTTCCTGTAGCTAGAAATGGACGACCTAGAATAAGAGAGTCTTTGAATAACCGTCTTCCATTTCCATAACTACAAAGTCTACTTGGAAAATAGAATTTGTCTACTTTAAACAATATGTCCTTTATAATTCCTTTAGGGTACTTAATCGATCTATCGCCATTTACATGAGTCATTTCGATCTTAGTAAGCTTTCCTATGCCTAACTTTCTATAATCCTCATAAGACATGAGATTTATACTCGCTCCTAGATCACATAAGACCTTCTTAAAAGTAAATCCTCCAATTTCACACGGAATGGTAAAACTACCAGGATCTTTTAGTTTAGGTGGTAACTTATGCTTTGCAGAATGCGGAACATTCTTCATTTAGGCATATGTTCTCATATTCCTCTAATTTTTCTTGTTTTGAAATTTCTTTCGTAAATTTTCCATAAGAGTATATTAATCGGAGCGTCGATAATGAGGGATATTAACTTGAATATGACGAAAAGTGTCAAGGAAGCGAGCATACTTCATATCGCTTTTGCCTTTTGATTTGATCTTTAGGAGGGTAAGGTAAAGATTCTAGATCTATGACCCTTGGCTCCTTTGTCGTTTCTCTTTTCCTTTTCCTTAAACCTTTGAGTATTACTCAGTCGCCATGTTTCAGGTTCTTGAATTCTTTCTTTTAGATTGTTCCCTGAATCAATCTCTACTTCAGATTCCTTCATTTCTTCCTGTTTTTCATCCTTGTTTTCATTATTTTCCATTCTAACATGTTCCTTAAATAAAGTCCTTAAATCTTTATCCATGGGATCTTCGAGAATCTTAGGGATTTTACCCAATTTTCCCTTTCACTTTCAGGTTCGAACTTTTATTTCTTTTCAAGAAATTGTCTATAATTTCTTCTTCCTCATCTCAGTAAATTCAAGTTCATCTTTAGTTTTATCATTCTTACCATCTAAGTCATCTTCTACTTCATTATTCCCAAAGTTTTCAACTCTATTACTTCCATCGAGCTTCCTACTTCTCGTGAATTCACAACATTTACCTCTCTTGGGTTCCTTTCGGTGTTACTTGGTAATCCTCCAGGGTCTTTGTTATTACGTTCACCTGCCCTACTCAAATGATCTTCCATATTCCTTAATGAGGCTTCTATCGTTCTCATCCTGGTATCATGTCCACTCATAGATGTTTTCATTGAACTCATGTCCTTAGTGACTGTACCAATAGAAGTCACCATCGTTTCTATATTTTTAGCTTGAGTAGATACTACACCCATCATATTTTCCATTAGTTTTTCCCATTTTTCAACTCCTTCTGCAGGTTGAGTAGAACTTTGAGTTACTGGTATACTTTGAGTGGTATGTTGAGGATAGGATCTAGGTAATGATTGTAAATTCTGATTAGATGTGTTTTCTTGATAAACTTGATTATTATTCAAGTTCCTATATGAAGCTGGATACGGCGGTTGTCCTTGCTTGCTAGGGTTTTCAGACCATCGATAAGTAGGGTGATCTCTTCTAATAGCATTGAACGAGTTTGAGTAAGCATTGTTTAAATTTCTATGCTGCTGAAGAAAACTCACCTCCTCTCTTGAGTATCATGTCGGTTCTTCAATCCCTAAAGTGGTATTTTATCCCGATTTGAGTATTCGGTTGGTGTACTATTTTACGAACTTTGGTTCTTATTCTCGTTGTAATCCATCAAATTTCCTACTCAAATTTTCTAAATGTGCTAGAACTTCCGTATTAGATGTACATTCTCCGCAAAAGCTACTTTTCCGTGCTAGAACCGGTTTCCCACATTCTGTTATTTTTGGAAATCTATTCGATGGCATCGTAAACTAATTGAGCCTCACTCATCATTAAAGAACCACCACATGCATGGTCTACATCAGCACGTGAATCTTTTCTTAATTTACGACATAAAAGTTGAATTTGCATGTCTAAGGAATAACCATGGTGGGACACGCCTTAACAATTTTTAAATCTTTCCCACGCATTCCCAAGCGTTTCTTCAGATCCTTGTCTAAAATTAGCAACCTCGACTTTTAATTCCAAATTCCGTCCAGGAGTGAAGTATTGTTTCAGAAATTCAGTTTGAATCTCCTCCCAACTTGTAAGTGAATGATGTGGAAGAGACATAAACCAATCTCGGGCTCGTCCTTTTAGAGAAAAAGGAAACATAGTCATCCTTGTTAATTCCTTGTGAGCACCTTGACTTTGGTCAGATTGCACAGCTTCTTCAAAAGATAGAGATGATGATGGATCTTCATCATCTTCTCCTAGGAATTGGGCTCTTGCGTCAATTAAACCAAAAAGATGAGATTTAATCTCGAAATTATTCGCTCCTTCATTAGGTAAAAGTATGGGATTATTAGTCTGATTTCTTCTTATGGTTTGGTCACAGATAGGCCTTGGGTTTACTGGGTTGTTACGATTATTCTGGTTCCGATTCTGATTATTTCTATTATTATTATTATTTTGATTATTAAGGTTAATGAGGTTTTGTCCATGCCCCAGAGCATGTTCCAATTCTTGTTCAGTGTTTCATCACCGATTTGACCATTCTCGTATTTCTGTTTGAAGATGATTCGTCAGGATTTCCCGACTAGTATGACCACGTTTTCTCTCTACTCTTAACACCTTTCGTAAGTGTTTATGTCAGCTTATAAGGAGTGAGTGGGGCCTTACCATACGGTCATCAACTAACGAAAATAGAAAATAACACGAAATTGATAGTAAAAAAATTGGTAACTTACCTTTAAGGTAAGTACCGATTTAAAATAAAATTAGAAATGAGATAAGAAAAGTGTTGACTTATTCTAGAATTTTGAGCTAATATAAGTAGTAACCATAGACACAAAAAGAAATTAGCGTCGTTCTCGGCAACGGCGCTTGTAAAGCGTGACGTGGCCTTTTCTAGTGCTAATACCAGTCCTTAACCGACGATTGTATCGGGTCAAATCAGTAGTGCTAGTATGGTGAGTCGAGTATCGTATCCTCAGGGGAACTTTGTAATTCTTCTAAGTGTGGTTAAACACCAAAGAGTCATTATTAACTCAATCTAAATCTCATTTTATAGCACGAGATAACTACTATTTTACTTAACATAAAATAAATGCGTAAATTAAAATTTATTCTAATATAATATATATAGATATATAAATATATATAGATGTGCATAAGTTGCAAAGTATATATATAGATATAAATATATAGATGCCAAATATATTATTAGAGAACTAGCCAAAGTTTATATAATTGATTTATACGATCTTTTCAGTGAATGGAATATGCTCGATCTTTAGGTTCAATTGAGTAAATGAAACGGTGCACTCCTAAGGTTAACAATTCGTCCTCACATTAGTGTGTGAAATTGTCATATGTCCATTGTCATCAGTCCAAAGTCCACAACTGTTACGGTTTTTCTGAACAGGTCCCGAGTACGATTCTACCTTTGAATAAAAAGGAGTCATTCCGTTCGTCAAACGGTCAATTTTATTTAAAGGCTCCGGTTGTCAAGGCCGGCCGATTCAACTTTCCGGTTTAAGTTTCAATTAAACTGATGAATTTAACATTATTACGATCTTGAGTACAAATTTTAATAAGATTCATCTTTTAGGACAAATCTGCCCCCGGGTAGGAAACTGGGTTCCGTTGTCACGTTTTCACTCGGCCAATTTTACCCTCCGGTTTTTCTATTAACGAGTTCATAACTTAATTACGAGGTGTCAATTCATAATTAGATTATGAATTCTTTCAAGTCAAACTTTATCAATAGGAAAAGATTCAATTAACTCAATTTTATTCAATTTTACTTAGACAACATTCCTTTACCGAAAAGATCGAAATAAAACGATTACATAACTTTGGCTAGTTACTAGATTTAGCCTACTAACATTATACGAAAATATAAATAGACAAAACAAACATAAATACTTTAGGAATTTTACCCGATTACAACGATTGAATCAGAAGCTGTATTCATCCGGATGCTACAACAACTTCAACAACATTGATCTTCTGATAATTTCTCGTGCATTATAACGATACTACTTTATTTATGGCATAAGGCCTATATATATACATACTACTACTACTAAAAAGAGGTGAAGAAAATATATTTGGTACCCCCTTATGTGCCTGCAATGCTGCTCTATTTATAGGCAGTTTTTCCCCAGCCGGATCGATCCGAGAAAGGGCCGGATCGATCCGGGAATAAAAAATATTATCCCAGGATATTCTCTGCAGGGCCACATGCTGGTCTAATCATGATGTTTCCTCGGATCGATCCGAGGTAAATCCGGATCGATCCGGATAGATTTTTTCCAATCTTAATCCGAAACTTGATAAAATCATAACTTGAGTTCTGGATCTCCAAATGACATAATTCAAGATGCGTTGGAAAGCTCTTGAGGAGATCTATAACTTCCATGAAGACTTCTTTTTCAGAAAATGCCTTTTTGCTGGGCCATTTGTTCGTCGAAAATATAACTTGATACTGGCGTCATTTAACCCTTGATCCACTTGAACTTTAAATCTCGTGGCACTTCCTTTATTCCTTCAAAAGATATGATTTTACTCCACAAAATGTCATCACTCGGGGTCTTGGTTTACCTATGGTCTGTAAAATACCAAAAATACCCACGTGAATCTGACACGACACTCCGGTTATTAACCCGGTACAAAATTTATAACTTTTTATCATTTTTACTAGATTTTTATAGTATTTAGATTTATTCATAGCTATTAATATTTTATAAGATTATCTGTTATAATTACTTATATTTTATATAAAAATAGTCGATAACGTATATAAAACATCGTAATTTTTATCATATAAATGTTACACATCAGATATCTAGTAGAAGGGTGTCTCTCTCTAGTAGATATCCGGGGAATTACTAGTGGAGCCTCATCTGGTACTGGTTCCTCAATCATATCATCATCAACGTTGTTATCAAAATCAACTTCATCATCTATATCATCCTGCTGATTACCCAGGTCATCAACTGCACCATGCTCTTCTATGGGTGTAGGAGAAATGATCTCCAAGTTAGCTGCACCATCACTAGCGTGAGGTATTGAACTCTGATTTTTATGAACATCCTGCAATGTCTCATTCTCTGCGAACACAAAATCTCAGCTTTGAATCATTTTCTTGTCAATAAGATCATAAAGTTTGTACCCAAACTCATCTTGACCATAACCAAGAATAATACATTGTTTAGTCTTCGCATCAAGCGTAGACCTCTCATCTTTAGGAATGTGAGCATAAGCATTACAACCAAAGACTCGTAAATAATAGTTGATGGAGGTCAAGTTAAATTATTAACTCGAGACCTACTAACCCACTAGCAAGAGAACTAGGTTCAATTGTAGTATAGCCAGACAGAGTCGAGGTCGATCCCACAGAGACTCGGCACAAATAAAACACAACTTACTTTATCGGACTTAAATTAAAGGGGCGGTCTCACGACCAACTAAATCTTGTAAATAAAATAGCGACAACCACAAGACACAAAATACCACAAAGACAAATCAAAGACTACTAAAACACGGATAATACGGTTGATACTATCTAGACAAATAGTATTGATTACGCTAGTAGATCATAACTCCCTCATGTGAATTAGGTTGATAACGAGACAAAACAAACGTTCAAGATTAATTATTATGACTACGGAGTCATCCCCAAGGTAGATTTAGCTCGGTTAGGCCATCTAAATCATCGTGCCTCCATTACGTGACTTCGCTTTTTAATGCCTCCATCTCATATAACCGACACAATTATTTAACTAGGGATGCCGGTATAAACCGTAACCTCATCTAAGCAACATTCCTATGGTTAGGCGTGCTTCTTAGATGCCGACTCAATCTATATCCTAAGTAACAATCACTTTTTGAGTTTCATGTTAAATTATGATGACGAATAACTAAGTTGATCGAGTTTAATTACTCGTTTTAATTCCAATTCGAGAGAATCGACGTAGTCGAAGCCGATCATGATATTGCCCTACAAATTGCCAGGCTCGGTCGATCGAACGACAGCACTCGGGCGACCGAGTGACACGTCTAGGTCGACCGAACACGATTGCGGTCGGAACAAATCATGACTACTTCTTAACGTTTCTAACCTAAACACATGGGTTCGTAAATAGATCTACATCACGCAATCAATACAAATAAAATTACTCCATAATAAAACACAATGAGATCTACGAATAAAGATTGCATAATTGAATAGTCATACCTCGAAGGCGAGAGCGACTCCCACTCTTTAATGCGCTCCTAATCGGAGAATCCGACGAATCCACAATGAGCGAACATAAAGAAAATAAAACTTAAAAACTAAAATTGTATGAATTGTTTTTTTTTTGTGTTGTAGTGGTGTGTCTTCTCAATTTCGTATTCTTTGTTTATATAGGAGTTGTAGCCGACATAGGGAGAATCGGAAGATTGACACGCACTTATCACCTTAGGCTTGGGTGACCGAACCGTTACGCTCGGTCGACCGAATGGCATGGTTTCGGTCGACCGAGCCACCTTCTACGCGTTTTCAATTTGGCTCCGTCGACTTGTTCCCCACTTCACTCGTTTGTGCTGATCTGATTAATCTTTTCTTCAATGCTCCGATTTTCTTCTCTTTTATCTTGAGATCTCCTGATTGTGTGATAATTATCTTCCCGATTTATCATGATCTGCAAAATCAGCATTTATCACACAATTAATTGCTCTTTTATAATAAAAACAGCTAAATACCAATTATCATATTAATAATCACTTATCATTAAATAACAAATATAAACACGTAATTAAATATGAAATATATATAATTGACTCCGATTTAAGGTTATAATTGATGACATAAATAGGTATATTTTAACCGTCATCAAAATGCCCCACTTAAACTTTGCTTCGTCCCGAACAAAGCGTCAATAAGTCATTCCCCAAGACAACATTTTCTGTGGTCAACTCATACTTACACAAGAAACCCGAGTCAACTCATACCAGTCATGCTCATAAGATAAACATTATCCACTACTCGCTATGAATCGAAGTGATTGTGTGCATGTGCGTTGGTTTTATATAAATGTAGCCAGATTTAGAGTTTATCTGAGACTTCATATCTAAATTCACCAACATCAAGATTCATACTTCTTATGCCTCGCAATGGTTAAAGCACTAGAACAATAAGCAAGAGCGTATCTATAGGGTTTTGGACTTGGAGACCGAGTACTACTCAAGCCTCTAAAAATTAATATTTTCAATTTTTGCATATGTTTGAATACTACTAATCTCAAGGAAGAAAACTTTTTAATGAGTATCTCCCTATCTTAGATCATGCATAGCACCGAATATTACCACAAGCGCAGGGCTACTTTGGTAATTTTTCTACAAGCCCAGTGTTTTAATGCATTGTCAAAACAGTGTACGTCCCAAGCTTATTACTCCGCTCTTGTTGGCTAGAAGATCGAATACATTAGTCGACAAATATCGACATTAGGTCCTCATAACCACTTATCTACGCATTGTACACATACTTCTTTCAATTATTATAACTCATGCGGTACTAAGCGATTCACATGTCGAGTAATTGAACAATACCTAACTACTTGCAATTGTTGGCATGAATATCCTTAAGTCTACTAACAATTTATCGCAAAAGTATAATATGACTACGTACTCACGCAACTTGGTTCATGTCCTATTAATTCTAAGTATAAGAACTTCACAAGTTTAAGGGTACGAGTTAAACAACTTGGCATTTATCCATAAAAATTTTAAAATTTGGCTCAAGCTTGTCTCAGTGTACCGTTTCCCTTGACTGCAACATATAGCACAATATACATATATATATAGCTAAGTCCCCTGCCCCCCACTTAAACATGGCATTGTCCTCAATGACAAAAAATAAATGAGAGTTCAAGATGAAAGACTTAGCTCTGGAAACGGCTCCCAAGTAAAGGAACAATATCGGAGTAATCATTGGCACAGCGTGGAGAGAGACACATCATCTGTATAAACAAGCTCCACGAAATCGTCAAATACCATGTCTATGGAAGTTATAAAATAATGTGGCGTAATTAGATATACATATCTAAAAGCAGTTTAAGCCACTTTACTTTATAATGCCAAGGACAAGACCAAAAGGATTTAAACCTAAATAAATAAAAAAAAAAAAAAACTCACATGACGGCTATCAAGGAAAAAACCTCGTTTATTCGAACTTAGACTCGGAACTTGGCGAGATGAAAAAAACCGTGATAGCGCATGCTACTTTATTAAAAAGAAAAACAAAAGATAGTTATAGGTAGTAGTTCTAAATTTAAAGTCGCTAGCTCGACTCAAACTCAAGATGGTTTATTCATAGACGGGGTCCTCGAGGTACAAGACTTCCTCCTCAGCCCTCTGGCGGCAGCCCGTGATAATGCTTAATACGATGTCCATTGACCACAAATCTGGACTCGTCTTTGAAATTGAATAATTCCACCGCTCCGAAGGAAAAACTCGTTGTACTTGAAATGGGCCACACCATCTTGATTTTAACTTGCCGGAAAGAGCCTTAAGCGCGAGTTGTATAGGAGAACCAGGATCACCCTCTTGAAGGTCCTATCTAGAATCTTTTGTCATGGAACTTCTTCGTGCGCTCCTTGAAAATTTTGGCATTCTCGTATGCCTCTAAACGAAACTCCTCCAGGCGAGTTAATTTAACATCCTCTTCTCACCGCCAACGTCTCATCAAAATTTAGCATTCGTGTTGCCCACATGGCCCGGTGCTCCAGCCCACAGGTAGATGACATGCTTTTTCAAAAACAATCCTATACGGTGACATTCCAATCGAGGTTTTATATGCAATCCTATATGCCCATAAAGCGTCGTCTAAACGTAACGACCAATCCTTCCTAGTTGTATTGACGCTTTTTCTCAGGATACGCTTGATTTCTCGATTGGTGACTTCTACCCGTCCACTAGTTTGGGGGGGTGATATGCGGTTGCTAGCTTATGTCGAACCCCATACTTAATCATCAGCCTTTCAAAGGTTTATTACAAAAATGACTACCATTATCGCTATAATCGCCTCGGCGTCCCAAACCTTGTAAAAATATTCTTTTCAAGAATCTAACCACAACCCTAGCATCGTTAGTAGGGAAGCAATGGCCTCAACCCATTTGGATACATAATCAACAAAGAACTAAGATGTATCGGTTAGATAATGATGAAGTGAAGGGCCCAACGAAATCTATTCCCAAACATCAAAAAGTTCTACTTCTAAGATACTCTTGAGTGGCATCTCATTCCTCCGAGAAATATTACCTGTCATTTGACAAGCATGACATCCTCTTGCATATTGGTGTGCATCCTTAAACAATGTCGGCCAATAAAAACCGCATTGGAGGACCTTGGCCGCAGTTTTATCTCCCCCGTAGTGTCCTCCAACTTCATACGAATGACAATGCTTCAGGATATCATTATACTCTTCCTCGGGCACACATCTTCGAAAAACATTATCAGATCCTAGCTTAAACAAATAAGGCTCATCCCAATAATAGTGTCTAAGATCTTTAAAGAATTTTTTCCTTTCTTGGACAGTGAGATTCGGTGGCAGGTACTTTGCGGAGAGATAATTGACAAACAAACTAAACCACGGTTGTTTCTTCTCCTTCACAACCTCTATTCGCGAAGAAACTGCAGCACAATCATCATGTCCTCCGATGGTGGTGATGGAGAAAAGTTGTTCATCAGGAAAAGATTCTCCTATTTCAGGCAATTCCTCACCATCCTCTAACTGTAAGCGCGACAGATGATCGGCCACCACGTTCTCACTTCCTTTCTTATCTCGGATTTCTACGTCAAATTCTTGCAGCAGTAGAATCCATCTCAACAGTCTCGGCTTTGAATCTTGCTTTGCTAGGAGATACTTAAGAGCCGCATGGTCAGTCCATACAGTGACTTTAGATCCTACTAAGTACGATCTAAACTTGTCAAAAGCAAAGATAACGGCCAAAAGCTCCTTCTCCGTTGTGGCGTAATTTCTTTGGGCAGCATTCAAAGTCCGGCTTGCATAATAAATGGGCCTAAAAATCTTATCCTTTCTTTGACCCAAAGCGGCGCCAACAGCAGTATCACTTGCATCACACATCAGTTCAAACGGAAGATCCCAATCCGGTGCGACTAGGGACGGTGCAGAATCAATCTACTTTTTATTTCGTTGAAAGCTTTTATGCACTCATTAGAAAACACGAATGGTACATCCTTGGCCAATAATTCGTAAGAGGTCTAGAGATTAGGAAAAATCCTTGATAAACCTACGATAAAATCCGGCGTGGCCTAAAAAACCTCGCAAAGTTTTAAGATTAGTAGGTGGAGGTAGTTTCTCGATCACCTCGACTTTAGCTCTATCCACCTCTATACCGTTCTTGGATATGCGGTGACCTAGTACTATCCCTTCTGTAACCATCAAATGACACTTCTCCCGATTAAGCACAAGATTAGTCTCTTCACATCTCTTCAACACTCGTGCTAGATGTGTGAGACATGAATCGAAAATCGTCTCCAAATACGGAGAAGTCATCCATAAAGATTTCAAGAAATCTTCCACCATGTCCATAAAACGGTGACATCATACACCGTTGAAATGTCGCGGGGCGTTGCACAATCCAAATGGCATTCGATTATAAGCAAATGTCCCATATGGGCATGTAAATGTCGCTTTCTCACGATCCTCGGGTGAGATGTGGATTTGATAGTATCCCGAATACCCGCCAAGAAAACAATAGAAAGCATGCCCGCTCGCCTCTCGAGCATTTGATCGATGAAAGGAAGAGGAAAGTGGTCCTTACGAGTTGCGTCATTTAGTTTCCTAAAGTCTATGCACTCTGATGACCGTGATTAGCCTCACAGGAATTAACTCATTCAACTCATTGGCTTGCACCGTCAATCCTCCCTTCTTGGGAACTACGTGGATAGGGCTTACCCATTCGCTATCAGCAATTGGAAATATAATTCCCATTTCTAGCATTTTTATAACCTCATCCCTAACCACGTCCTTTAATTGCGGGGTTAAACGCCTCTGAGGTTGTGCAACCGCTTTCTTTTCAGGGTCCACGGAGATCTTGTGCATACATACGCTAGGACTAATGCCCTTGACGTCAGCTATGGTCCATCCAAATGCTCCGCGGTACTCTCTCAGAACTCTCATTAGTTTCTTCTCTTGTAAGTCCGTCAAGGATGAAGATATAATTAGCGGCAAAGTCTCATCTTGAAGAAATACATACTTCAAATTCGCAGGAAGAGGTTTTAAAGTCAAATTTGTGGGAGGTTCTTCCAAAGAAGTCTTCAGCTTTTGACCAGTGAGTTTGAGTTCAAAGTATTTATGCCACGTTGGTCTATGATAGAATCTTTCAATCTCCGCAGCACTTACTTCCTCTACAGGCCTTGGGATTCCTCTACTACATCCTGGCCATATCATCTTCTCCTCCTCACTACTTATGTACTTGACTTCATCCTCTTCTTCCAAGACAGCATCCAAGAAATCCTTGATACTTTCATGTTGTTGAAATTCTTGAACGATCCTATCGATGGAATCCAACATGAAACATGCATCTTCTCCATCATCAGGTTGCTTCATAGTATCAAAGACATTGAATGCAACTCTCTCTTCATTCACTCTTAATACCAACTCGCCTTTGTAAACATCAATTAGCGTTCTACTAGTGGCCATGAAAGGTCTCCCTAAAATCAATGGCACTTCGTGAGTTAGCCTCCATATCTAATACCACAAAGTCGACAGGGAATACAAACTTTTCAACCCTAACTAGCACATCCTCAACCACCCCACACGGTTCCTTGACAGAACGGTCAGCTAACTGCAGTGTGATTGAGGTCTTCTTAAGATCTTTCATGCCTAGCTTCCGAAAAATAGATAGTGGCATCAGGTTCACACTTGCTCCTAGATCACACAAAGCTTTGTTCAGACATACGTTACCTATGGTGCAGGAATGAGAAAACTTCCCGGATCTTTGCATTTTAGAGGGTAACTTATGTTGAAGAATGAATGGTGAGCACTCCTCATTAAGGCATATGGTCTCTAAATCTAGAAGTTTCCTTTTAGTGGAGACGGCGTCTTTTAAAAACTTGGTGTACTCAGGCATTTCAGCTAGTGCTTCAACTAGGGGTATATTGATTTGCAACTTACTAAACATATCCACGAACTTCTTATACCTCTTATTATCAAACTTAGGTTTCGGCTTTGGCGGAGGATAAGGTAGAGTTGAAGGATCGACATCGGTGAAAATTGGGTACTTATTATCAAAAAGTTCAACTCTCTAGGCCGGCGGAGTTCTTTATATGTTCTTTGCTCAGCAAAGATTCGAAGTATTAGTCTCATTGCTTGGCTCACCATCCTTATTCTTTGTGACTTTCTTGCAAGGATGGTGGAGTTACTTCTTTCCACTTCTTGTCATGATCGCATTCAAATCTTTAGGGTTCTTCTCGGTGTTGCTTGGCAACCTCCAGGAGGTCTAGTTGAGACTTGCTCGGCTAGTTGTCCTACCAGTGCGTGAGATTTTGGACTAGAGCTTCTGGTTGGTTACCTTGGCATCTGTCTTCGACAATATTGGCTAAAGTTAGTGGCTAACTCACCATAGATTTTGAAAGTTGTCCCATATTATCGGTGATTGACATTACTCGCTTTTTCTATCGCAGCCTTCCCAACCAAAAGTTTTAGTCTCATTGTGGTACATAAGGGGTAGGTGGTTTAGGCCTTTCTCCCGCATTTATGTCACTATATCGGAATCCAGGATGGTTATGATTGGGTCCAGATCCTCCTCCGACATAATTGGCTTCTTCAAGCACAAAGATTCTCACCTTGAGGTGCTACCGATTCCGACCTCTCTTTCTACTCTTGTCATCTCTCTTGCATCCCATCTACCTTATCATTGATAACAGAAAGTTGTTCTAAGATTTTGGTAGATGCACTATCATCGAATATATCAGCGGCCATCTTCACAGTAGCTATGTCATTGCCTCCCCATTGGCTATTCATTGCTATTTGTTCCATCTTTCCTTGTGCCTCCTCAGGAGATAAAAGAACAAACGCTCCATTGCTGGAGGCGTCTACTCTAATTTTCTCAGTCTCTCTCAACCCATGGTAAAAAGTTTGCATTAAAAGCCAAAGGGAGATGTCATGATGAGGACACTTCCTCATAGCTTCCTTGAAACGCCCCAAGCTTGATCAAAACTCTCCCAGGTTGTTGCTTAAATCCTAAGATGTCTTGGCGTAACTTAAAGGTTTTTCCCAAGGGGAAATACTTATTCATGAATTTTTGCAACAATTGTTCCCAAGTAGTGATAGATCCAGCCTCTAAAGAGAGAAGCCATTGCTTAGCTTTATCTTTCAAAGTGAAAGGGAAAAGCTTAAGACGAATGTTCCCCTCCGGGATTAATTCTGGTTTCACTGTGCTAACGATTTCCAAGAAATTCGTCACGTGAACACCAGGATCCTCGTTTTGGATTCCATGAAAAGTGGAATAGTTGGTCACCATTTGAATTACATTAGGCCTAGGGTGATAGACTTCCCGCAAAGAGATCATGCGGTGCTACGATAGCGGGAATGAATTGTTCAATAGTGGGCGTTGCATAACTTTGCAAAGTGCGCCTCGCTCCTTGGACTAGGGCTTGGTTCTCATTATTAACATTTGCATTCACATTATTGGCATTATTGATAACAGGATTAACAACAGGATTAGGTACCTGATTTGGATTGTTCTGAATGCCTTCCATTTCCGCTTTCCATCGAGAATGTTCAGAATGATCGGTTGTATGTCCTTCTTCCACTCCTTGCTCGCTTTCCTCAAGATTCGTATCCTCTTCTCCTTGCTTAGCCAGTTCCCTAGCTAACTTCCTATTCCTTCTCGCAAATTTTTCTATCTCAGGATTATAAGGTTCAAGCGGTTCCTTCGATTTCCGAGTAGCGTACTATAAAATAATAAACAACAATAAAACAATTAATCACTAGTAAAGGCTAGGCCTTTAACTAACTAAATAAAACAGACTCGAAATAAGTTGGAGAAAAGAAAAAGTAAACAAAACAGAAGCAGAATATTGTAAAACTGACACAGAATAAAAACAGAAAAGAAAACCGAACGTTTTTTTTTATTATTTTATTTACAGCATTTAGTCGACCGAACGTTTTTTTTTTTTTTTTTTTTTTTTTTTTTTTATATATATATTTTTATTTATGGCACTGTTTAATATACAGACTCTTATTCACGAGAATATTTACTTAATCCAGCTTCTAACAAAATAAGCTATATCTTAATTTAATGACTCGAGTCCCCGGCAACGGCGCCAAAAACTTGATGGAGGTCAAGTTAAATTATTAACTCGAGACCTACTAACCCACTAGCAAGAGAACTAGGTTCAATTGTAGTATAGCCAGACAGAGTCGAGGTCGATCCCACAGAGACTCGGCACAAATAAAACACAACTTACTTTATCGGACTTAAATTAGCCGGGCGGTCTACGACCAACTAAATGTCAGTAAATAAAATAGCGACAACCACAAGACACAAAATACCACAAAGACAAATCAAAGACTACTAAAACACGGATAATACGGTTGATACTATCTAGACAAATAGTATTGATTACGCTAGTAGATCATAACTCCCTCATGTGAATTAGGTTGATAACGAGACAAAACAAACGTTCAAGATTAATTATTATGACTACGGGAGTCATCCCCTAAGGTAGATTTAGCTCCGGTTAGGCCATCTAAATCATCGTGCCTCCATTACGTGACTTCGCTTTTTAATGCCTCCATCTCATATAACTTCTGACACAATTATTTAACTAGGGATGCCGGTATAAACCGTAACCTCATCTAAGCAACATTCCTATGGTTAGGCGTACTTCTTAGATGCCGACTCAATCTATATCCTAAGTAACAATCACTTTTTGAGTTTCATGTTAAATTATGATGACGAATAACTAAGTTGATCAGTTTAATTACTCGTTTTAATTCCAATTCGGAGAATCGACGTAGTCGAAGCCGATCATGATATTGCCCTACAAATTGCCAGGCTCGGTCGATCGAACGACAAAGACTCGGGCGACCGAGTGACACGTTCAGTCGACCGAACACGATTCTGTGGTCGGAACAAATCATGACTACTTCTTAACGTTTCTAACCTAAACACATGGGTTCGTAAATAGATCTACATCACGCAATCAATACAAATAAAATTACTCCATAATAAAACACAAATGATCTACGAATAAAGATTGCATAATTGAATAGTCATACCTCGAAGAAGGCGAGCGACTCCCACTCTTTAATGCGCCCCTAATCGGAGAATCCAGCGAATCCACAATGAACGAACATAAAGAAAATAAAACTTAAAAACTAAAATTGTATGAATTGTTTTTTTTTTGTGTTGTAGTGGTGTGTCTTCTCAATTTAGAGTCATTGCTTTGTTTATATAGGAGTTGTAGCCGACATAGGAGAATCCGGAAGATTGACACGCACTTATCACCTTAGGCTTGGGTGACCGAACCGTTACGCTCGGTCGACCGAATGGCATGGTTTCGGTCGACCGAGCCACCTTCTACGCTGCTTTCAATTTGGCTCCGTCGACTTGTTCCCCACTTCACTCGTTTGTGCCGATCCGATTAATCTTTTCTTCAATGCTCCGATTTTCTTCTCTTTTATCTTGAGATCTCCTGATTGTGTGATAATTATCTTCCCGATTTATCATGATCTGCAAAATCAGCATTTATCACACAATTAATTGCTCTTTTATAATAAAAACAGCTAAATACCAATTATCATATTAATAATCACTTATCATTAAATAACAAATATAAACACGTAATTAAATATGAAATATATATAATTGACTCCGATTTAAGGTTATAATTGATGACATAAATAGGTATATTTTAACCGTCATCAATAGTAAGATACATCTTTACCTGACCATACCTTCTGAGGAACATCATTCTGCAAAGGAACACATGAAGACAAATTAAGTACATGAACCACGGCACTCAAATCTTCACCCAAAAGGATTTAGGCTATCCGTCTTGTGAAAGCAAACATCTGACTCTCTCCGCTAAAGTTATATTCATCCTCTCCGCCAAGCATTCAATTACGGAGTCTTTGGTAGACTTGTCTCATGTCAGATACCCTACTTCTTATAGTAATAATGAAATGAACCTTTGTATTCACCTCTATTGTCAGTCCGAATACACTTCAACTTCTTTCCAGTTTCCCTCTCAACTTAAACTTGAAAATGCTTGAACATGTCTAGCACATGACATTTTGTCTTCAAAGTGTTGACCCAAAGTTTTCTTGAGTGATCATCAATAAAAGTAACAAAATAACGGGTACCACCAAGTGTCATTGGCTTCATAGGACCACAAACATCTGAATGAACAAGCTCAAGTACTTATGACTTTCTTGAAGGTGGATTTGATTTAAAAGAAACTTTAGTTTGCTTCCCTGCAAGACAATGAGCACAATTTTCCAAATTCAAACTGTTTGAACAAGACATTAAATTTTTCTTAGATAAGACAGTCATTCATTTCAAACTTATATGACATAACCTCTTATATGACAACTCGGTCTCATCACGTGACTCCATTCATGAGCCTCATCAACAATAACTTTGTCTTGGGTCAAGAAAAGTGTAGATGTATTCGTACCTCTAGCCACAACTGAAGACCCTTTTGTGAGCTTCAACTTATCATCCGAAAATGAGCTACTATAACCATCATCACACTGTCTGCAAACACAAATCAAAATCAACCGGATCCCTGGAACATGCTTAACCCGTCTAAGAATCAGCTTGGTACCATTAGACGTCTCCAAACTAATATCTACAACACCTGCACACTTTAGGATAGAATCCTGAACCATTCTCACATCACCAAAGTCACCTGGAATGTAGAATGTGAGAAACTCTCTTCTTGAAGTAGCATGAACTGAAGCACCACTGTCAACAACCCAACTAGTCATATCATACGCAAAAATAACATCATCAACCTCTTGAAACACAAGGAAATCTTCAGAATAAGTAGTATTAACATCATCTTCCTTCTTCCCATAAATTTTCTTCTCACTGTTTTCTTTTTTGACCTGTTTCAATATAAAGCAAAATTTCATGATGTGTCCCTTCTTGCCACATTGATTGCATTCAAAATTTTGTATTTGTCCTTGGATGTACTTATACTCCAACCTCTATCTTTAGAAACTCTTCTTTGACTTCTCCCCCGTGACTAAGTAACCAAGACATCTGACTATGAGGAAACACCGTGTGCCTTCCTCCTTGTCTCTTCTCCCAACACACTAGTCTTTGCAAGATCAATGGTCATAGTACAATCTGTGGTAGAATTAGATAGAGAACATCGAAAATTTCCCATGATTCTGGTAAAGAGCCAAGAAGCATCCATCCCTGCACTTCATCATCAAATATAATACACATAGCATAAAACCGAAGAAAGTATTCAAATGATCATCTATAGGAGTTCCATCATGATATCTCTAATTCATCATTTTCTACATTAAAAGCATCTTATTGTTTCCAGTTTTCCGGGCATACAAGTCTTCAAGATTTTTCCACAAAGACCTGACATGTTCTCCCCCACTAACGTGATTTTAAACATTTTCATCAACCCATTGTCTAATATAACCAAAAACATGCCTATGCAACAAATTCCACTCTTCATCTGTTCTATCTTCAGGTTTTCCAGCACTGAAAACCGGCAAGAAATAATTTTTACAAACAAAAAATCCTCCATTTTATTTTTCCAAATGGCACAGTTAGACCCATTCAAAGTGATCATTCTATTCAAGTTGGCTTCCATTTCACCAATAAAAAAAGTTCACAAAAAACACTTCCAAACCATATCAACTAAACTGGGCTCCGACATCGCTTGTTGGGAAAACAAACAACCGTAATACCATATGTATCACAAATGCACACAAATTCTTCCAAATGACCTGTTGGTCCATTGGATAGGCTAACACAAGTTTAGAGGGGGCGGGGGTTAATAAACTTGTCACTAAAAACATAAATTATCATGATTAAGGTTCGATTTTAACTTGTGTGGAGTTTTGTCGATCGAAGTGAGTCTAAGTCAAAGCTGAGTAATAACAAAACTGATTCAACCGGCAGCAGATATAATTCTAGCCTTTTTCTGGATCTTGTTATTCTATGTGAAAGCTGAGTGTGTTAAACTGAATTTTGGTGAATGTCAGTTTGTGAGCTGTGAGTTTGTGTAACAATCAGTGCTCAGAATGCTGTATAAACAATATTGTTGGTCCCAGAGAAGGGTGAAACTATAGTCAGAGGGGGGGTGAATGACTATAGTGGAGTTTCAAAAACTTTTCTTGTGTTTTAAAAGCTTTTGGGCAGCGGATAAGTCCCTTCTTACTATGTTGTTTTCAAATCAGTTTAGACAATCACAGATATGTGTTATGATGTAGACAAATTAAATAAGTGTTTGTAAAGTAAATTGCGAAATTAATTGACACAAGGCTTATAGTGGTCGGGGTGGTGTAATCCCTTAATCCACTCTTCTCTGTGATGATCGGAGGAATTCACTATTGTTTTCACAGTACAACAAGATGATTGTCCTTGGCTTCCCAAGCTTCACAATCTACAAGACTATCACTCCTTGATCTGCAATGACTTGATGATTGATCTCTTCCTTTTGCTGCTCCTTGAGATCAAAATCCTTCAACAGCTATCACAGATTTCAACTCCTTCTCGATTGCCTCGATTCGATTGCTTGACTTTGATGTGAATGTGATTCACGCACTTGCTTGATCAATCTCAATTCGAATATGACTTTGTAGTTCGATGTTTGAGTTGATCACTAGATGTATCCTTGTAAGTTCGAGAGAAGGCTTTTCTAATTGTGAGTTTTCGCTTTTTTTTTAATCGTTATTTTGTTTTTCTCGTCCATGCCTTCTATTTATAGCCTTGAATAGCCTTGATTTTGAAATTCCGTCCGTTGGCTATATTAATGAGGAAATAATCCTTGATTTTATTCTTGATTCCCCTTAATTGTATTCTCCTTGATTTGGTGATCGGATTCTTCTTTCAAATGTATAGAGAAAATCCGTCCTTGATT
This sequence comes from Gentiana macrophylla, assembly GCA_026214975.1. Taxonomy (NCBI): domain Eukaryota; kingdom Viridiplantae; phylum Streptophyta; class Magnoliopsida; order Gentianales; family Gentianaceae; genus Gentiana; species Gentiana macrophylla. The sequence continues at coordinate 77,544,901 of CM047808.1, forward strand.
GATCCTTTAATGATTGTGCATTTAATGCATGATCTGCTTTGAATCTTCAATGTATATTAAATCGATCTTGTAAGTGTCTCTTCACCGTCTCAGAACGGTGGAGTGAGCCTTCCGACTTAGCCGTTAGTTCTTTCTTCGCCGTTTTGTTTTCTCTTTGCCGCCGAGTCGAGTGTACTCACCGATTCAATGTTTTCTTCTTTGCTTTAGTTTCAGGAGAATCTTTATACTTCACCGATCCTTGATTTGGGTGAGATCGGTGTACACCATATTGGAATATTGAGTTTCATCACTTGAAACATAACTTAGACTTATCCAAGGTCATCACAGACTTCCTTGGTTATAAGTTAGATCATAATCCCTTCTCTGTATCTCTGCTGGTGCTTGGCTGGCTTCACTCTGCCGAATGTCTGTTTTCACTTTGCCGTCCTACCAACTAGTACAATACTTGTCTCGACTCAACTTATACAACATGTCGGACTCTAAGTAAAGACTTATACTGAGAATTTTCGACTTATTTCAAAGCTTGCTATAACAGCTAGTATGGCCATCATCAAAACATAATAAAATGTTCCTAACAATTTCCCCTTTTGATGATGCCAAAACCTCATAAGCTTTCGAACATAAGTAATCAAAAATTTTCATGATTGTCAATGATTAAAAACTCAAAGATTTTATTCTTCCATCATAGGGTAAAAAAAAACAAATGATAAGATAGATTGAATTGAATTAAGCAACAGGCAATTGGTTTACTTCTTCATTTCTTCAAACTCGATGCCCTTGCCTTTCTTTGTCCCTTGCCTTTGCTGCCTGTCTCTTTCCTTTGGAGCTTTCAGGCTTTGAGTTATCATCTTCCCCCTTTGTGGCAAAGATCAAAATGTGCCTCAAGGTCCTGCAATTCTTGATCGCACTGGGGAGAGGGCCAAATCTTTCTCCAAGAATTTGTTGTTGGCCTCACCAACTTTGATGAGAAAGTCGATTGCTTGCCGAGAATGCTCCATTATCTCATCCAGATGCTGAATTTTGGATGTGTGAGCATTGAGGTGTCCACCAAGGGCTTGAGATTGTTGTCAACCGTCTCAAGATGGAATTCAAGATTGGTTTGGACATGGTGAGGGATAAGGTGTTGTAAGTTGCAAATTAAGTTCCCTTGTCTCTCCATGACTTCATCTTGGATTTTGATGTGGTGATGAGAGCCTCAATCTTGTGATTGAAGGAGGTTGCTTCACTCCTTAAGGCATGCTTGATTTACTTTCTTTGTAATATTGCCTTTCCATGTCCACAATAAGGGTTGAATGTCCAGATTGAAGACTCTCTCTGGATCAATTTCTTCCGTGCCACATGGACATCCTTTTCATCCTCATCATTTTCACTCTCAAAGATCTTCACCTTCTTCGCTCCTCGTTTCCACTTCAACTTCTTTTTCTTTCTTTTCTTCTCTCGCCTCATCATTTTGAACCTCTTCTTTTCTTCCAACTTTTCTTGTTCGCCTCAGGAGGCCCGAGGTCATCTAGAGGAGGTTGTTGGAATTGAACCGTCCATCCGCTTTTTCCCCCTTGTGCAATTGTGGGGCGTTGGCAATTTCAAATTTGAGTGAGCTTTATCGGTGGCTCACCTGAAATGCTTGTCAACCGCATTACCAATGCTTTTGAAAAGCACTTCTGGAGAGGGTCGATTCATCGTCCGATATGCCCATATCTTCCGATTTGTCGCATATGAGCTTCACCTTCTGGTGTTCATCTTCCGACTCATCTTCCGCCTCGTCTATCTCTTCCTCTTGGATGAGGTGATTCTATATCCTTCCTCACCCTCCTCCAGGATAGACAATTGCCTCCTCGTTGCTTTTCTTCTTCTGCTTTTGTGTCATCACTTAATATCATAGGCTCATTTAAGTTCTGTGGTGTTGGGCACAAAGTGGTATCTACTTGTGCCTTTTGAGACATGGTTCTTCGTCCCACTCCTCGATCTCGCTTTGGATTCAGTTGTTTCCTCTTTGACCAAATAAAGGGTTTCGCTTCAGGAAGCCTTGATGTAGTGAACATTGTTTTGGACTTGTGTGGGGACTGCAAATTTGTGGGTTGTACTTTCATGGCGTTGAGCAGTGTTGAAGAGGAACCCGATGATTTCTTTTCCCGTAAATCGCCTCTTTTTCGCAAACCCTTGCTTGGTGCGGTGATTGATAAGTCAATCTCCCTTTTGAATCGATCCTTCAATCGATTGAATACGAAGGTTGCCCAATCAAACTTTATTCGTTCGTAGATTATGGCCATCGCTTGATCCCGACCTCGATTAGGTTTTCCAGTGACCCTTTCTCCCTTCAATATTTTTGGTGATGACCCGGTGCAAATTCAGCAAACGGAAGTTTGAGCGTTGATCTAGGTAGATTTATGCGTTTGTTGTTGGCTTGGGGCATTTGGCTATTTCGCCCTGAATTTTGGGATGTCCGTCGTCACAAGCTTGACATTTGCAGGACCAATTTGGGGAGGTTCAGAACTTTGTTGAGTGTATCGGGCGTGATGACTATGTGCTTTCCAAAGATTGAGCTTGTGATGCGATCAACTTCGAGTCTTCTTCGTCTTTGGGCATAAACTTTGCGTTTTCCAAAATGCTATCGATTCTCATATGGATACCGATTATTGGGGGTTTAGAAAGGTCATCACCCCAAATTTGTACAAAGAATCGACCAAAGGCGTCGTGCTTGTGCATCGTTGTCACAATAAAAGAGATAGTACTCAGGCTTGAAAAACGAGCCGGTTATGATTGATTTTTCGTAGTATTTTTCAATAGTAGTGATTTGGGAGGATGAAGCCATCGATAGGTAGAGGAGGATTAGAAGAGTATATTTTGAGGAAAAGTAGGGTTTGTAATTTGCAGAAGTCTCAGAAAGATTTACGAACATCTCTAAGTATTGTTTATATAGTGTGATTTGGGTAGTGTGAACGTGGTTTGAATATGGAAGGATTTAGTGACATAATGGCGTGATTTTGTGTATGAAAAACGCGATATTCGAGCGTAGAGGGGGAGTGGTTTGAGGCAAGTAATGATAGAGCCCGGGAATCGAGGAGTTTATAATTAAAAAAAAATATAATTACCTCCATGATCATAACGTGATCGCCACGTGTGTACTGAATAATCCTCCATAATTTCCTTATTCTCCACGTGTATTCAGAATTGATTTTGTTCACACTTTGAATTTGTCCAAGTCTTTATTTCGGTGAAGTGCCTTCGCTGGTCACTTAACCGGTCCAATGAGTTCTTCACTGAGCTGCTTCATTGAACTGTTCCTAACAATCAATTAAGTTACCTCTGCTGGATACCAGTGCCTTACCTGCTACATCTCCTGAACGGCAAAGGTTGTACCCGATTGATGAAGTCACTTAGCCGACATTACTCAGCTTAGCCGCTCGTTGATGCTTAGTCAATTTCAATCATCCCTAACTCAGTTCTCAACATACTAAATCTTTCATAACTGAGTGGTTTAGTGAAGATGTCAGCCAGTTGGTCTTCAGTTGATATGTATTTTAGGATGACATCTCCCTTTTCAACATGGTCTCTGATAAAATGATGTCTTACATCAATGTGCTTTGTTCTTGAATGCAATCATGGATTTTCTGTAATAGATATTGCACTTGTGTTGTCACACATGATTGGGATTGTTTCTCTTCGACTCCATAGTCCCTTAGTCGTTGTCTTATCCACAAGATTTGTGTGCTGTGACTACCACCGCTATATATTCTGCTTCAGCCGTTGATGTAGATATAGAGTTTTGCTTTTTGCTGAACCATGAGACTAGTCTGGTTCCTAGCATTTGGCATGTTCCAGAGGTGCTTTTTCTATCTATTTTGCATCCAAAGATAGTCGAGTCCTGAATATGATATCGGTGTAAATCCTCCATCTTTTGGGTACCAAATGCCAACATTGATGGTGTGTTTCAAGTATTTGATTATCCTTTTAGTCGCTAGAAGATGTGATTCTTTTGGTTGAGCTTGAAATCTAGCACACTCATACCCTTCTTCGCAAATGCAATATCGGGTCCGCTTGAAGTTAAGTATAATAATGATCCAATAATTCCTCTATACATTTTTTGATCAACATCTTTTCCTCCTTCATCTTTTCCAAGTATGACTCTGGCACACATTGGTGTGTCTGCTGTGCCACTTGTGTCCATCCCATACTTGTGTATCAAATCTCTTGTATATTTTGCTTGACTAATGAAAATGCCATCCTTCATTTGCTTTACTTGAAGGCCAAGGAAGTAGTTTAATTCTCCCATCATGCTCATTTGAAATTTGCTCTTCATTAGGTTTGCAAATTTCTCACACAACTTTTCATCTTCTGATCCAATGATTATGTCATCAACATAGATTTGCACTAGCAATGTGCTTGCCCCTTCCTCTAGTTTAAATAGAGTCTTGTCTATAGTTCCTTTGTTGAATCCATTCTTGATCGTAAATTGTGACAAGATGTTTCATACCAGTGCTCTAGGTGCTGTTTGAGGCCATAGAGGGCCTTCTTGAGTTTGTATACTTTGTCTTCTTTTCCTTTGATTTGAAATCCAGGAGGTTGTTCTACATAAACTTCTTCTTCCAAAAGTCCGTTTAGGAATGCACTTTTGACATCCATTTGATAGACTTTGAAGTCTTTGTGTGTAGCAAATGCTAGAAAAAGTCTTATTGCTTCCAATCTTGCTACTGGAGCAAAGGTTTCATCATAATCTATTACTTCAGCTTGGGAATATCCTTTTGCAACTAGCCTTGCTTTGTTTCTGACAACAGTTCCTTGCTCATCCATCTTGTTCCTGAATACCCATTTTGCACCAATGATGTTGGCCATTTCAGGTCTGTCAACAAGTTCCCAGACTTCATTTCTTTCAAACTCATTTAGTTCTTCTTGCATGGCTGTGATCCAATCTGCATCTTGGATTGCATCATCTATGGTCTTGGGTTCCACTTGTGATAGAAAGCAAGTTAGCATGTGCTCCAGCTTGTCTTCTTGTTGTTCGACTCCGGTGTGAATATCTCCAATGACTTGTTCTTCGAGGATGGTCTCTAAGCCAATTTAGGTGCAGTTGAAGTTGATCTTCACTTGATGCTTCCATACCTTCATGCCGAGCATGATCTTCAATTTCGTGTGCTTCTCTGTTGTATTGATATGTGGCTCCTCTTGATTTTCAAAAAGATGATTCGAATAGTAATTTGGTATGGTTGCATTTGTATAGATTTGCCTCTGTGCGACTTTTCTTCTTGGTCTTGAAGATTTTCACCATTTGTACATGGTTCATCAAAACCACATGTATTGATTCTTCAATCACCAATGTTCTTTTATTTAGTACTCTGAATGCTTTCTTTGGTGTCTCGAGTATCCCATGAAGATTGCTTCATCACCTTCTCATCAAAGGTATGCGAGATGATTTCTGTTCAAGACAAAACATTTTGATCCAAACATATGAAAATATGAGATATTGGGTTTTCTACCATTCCATAATTCATATGGAGTTTTTCCATGATGTTTGTTGATGACTGATCTGTTTTTGTGTATGGCATGTTGTGTTCTTCGCTTCAAACCCAAAATCTCTTTGGTAAGCATGCTTCACAATCATTGTTATTGTTCGATCGCTTTGAGAGTTTGCTTTTCTTTTCTTTCGCTACACCATTTTGTTGTGGAGTTCCCGCTGAGATAGTTGATGTAGTACTCCATTTTCTTCACTGATGGGTTCGATAATTTCATTTAGAAATTCATTGCCTCTATCGATCTCGATTTTGATAATTTTAGCTCTTTTTCATTCTCGGAGTCTCTCAAGCCAAGTTTGGTAGCTTCTTGAGTGTTTCTTCCTTCTTGTTCATGAAGATGGTCCAGGTGTATTTTGAGAAGTCATCCACCACTACAAGAGTATATTTCTTACCACTTACACTTTATCGGAGTGATCTGGTCCAAACAGTCCATGTGCAAGTAGATGTAGAACTCTTGTTGTAGATTGATGAGGCTTTGATTTGAATGAGCTTTTTATTTGTTTTCCTTTCTGACAAGCATCACATAGACTCTCTTTCTTGAATGAGATCTCTGGCAGGCCTTCAACTAACTTGCTCCTTGATAGTTTGTTGATGGTCTTGAAATTCAGTGATTTAATCTTTCTGTGCCAAATCCAAATTTTGTTGATTGTTTATTCTTGACAAGTAGACATGTTTCTGCCTTGGCTGTTCTCCAGTCCACCACATACATGTTGTCTTGTCTTCTACCTGCAAGAACCACTGTGTTTGTTTGACTGTGAATCACTTTGCATCCTTCTTTGTTGAAGTGCACATTGTAGCCTTTGTCACTGTAATTGACTGATGCTCATCGATTGAAGTTAAGTCCCTTGACATATGCCACATTTTGAATCTTTAGATTGTTTTTGAGTATTGTGCCTTCCCCCTTAATCTTGCCAGGGTTTTCTTTTCCTCCAAATGTGACTTTGGGTCCATCAAAAGCTTTAAAATCAGTGATCCATTTCTTGTTTCCTGTCATGTGTCTGGAACATCCACAATTGTCTATGTACTGACATCCTAAAAAAGCAGATTAATTAAGTTTGGGTACCCAACACTGTTTGGGTCCATATCTCATTAGCTTGATCATGCCTCTCATACCAAGTATGTATCCAAAAGGTCTTCTCTTTGGATTATTGAAGTCATCAACTTCATATGTATAAGGCATGGCGTAATAGCTTCTAATATTTTTACAGAAGGTATTCTGATACTTTTTTCCACCTTTTGGTGCATTTGTATCCTTCTTCACTTTCCAATATGCAATAGGAAACCTTTCTTGCTTCATGTGTCTGGGAACATAGCTAGATTGATTTTTCTTAATCACATGATGCATTTTGTGGAATGGTTTCCTCTTGTATTTTGGAGGTGTGACATTCCAATCATCCTCTCGAGGAAAAAGTCCGCTTTACCTTTCGGGATGGTGTTGTTTTTGTATGATTGGAATGAGGATTTAGTCTCATTGTTTCACTACAAAGGTGGGTTTTGACTTCACTGGAACAGATGATCTGTTGGAGACATGGTCTGTCCCTTTCTAAATTTTGGTCCATTAGTGGTCCTCAATTTAGAATTGTGTTGACTATTATCCCTACATTCATCCTGACTGTTATAGCCAAGACCAGATCTGGATCCAAACCTTTTTGAGGGTTTGTAAGCTGGTGCTTTTAGTGGTGCAGTGATTACCTTTACTGGTGAGGAGTTCTTCTTAACTGATCTGTTGGTAACAGATGTATGGTCATCTGCTTTTTGTTGATCATTTAAGTAGGTCTCCTTACTAGTTAATTCAGCTCTTGTTTTATCCAGTTCTTTCTTTAACCTCTTATTCTCTTTTCTTAGATCCTTGCATTCCTTTTCCATAATTTCATGATTCTTTTCAATTTCATCAAATTTAGTCATGAGATTTTGGACTAGGTCTGCTGTATCTAATGGAAGACTAGAGGATTGTGCAAAGTGCTAGATGTGAATGCATTAGATGAAGAACAGAAACTAGATGTTACCTCGATTCATCTCGATTCTTTAGCCATTAAACATAGGCTTGTTTCCTCGATGTCCGCGAACTATCACTTTTGTCTTCATCCAATTCTTTGGTCATGAGGCATAGGCATGCCTTTTCATTTTCTGAGCTGTCTTCTTCATCACTATCATCTGAGTCATTATCAGATGATTCTTCATGCTTTTCACTACTGGATTCTGCCTTAAGTGCCTTCTTGCCCTTTCTCTTTTCAGATGCTTTGAATTTCTTCTTTTCATCATCTTTGTCATTTTCTTCAGGACAATCAGCCTTGAAGTGACCTCTCTTATTGCAGTTGAAGCATCTGTATTCATCATCTTTCTTCTTCATGTCTCTGTTTGAGCTTGACTTTTTGTTTGATGTTGAATTTCCCTTGAATGGCTTCTTTTTAAACCTGTCAAAACGTTTAACTAATAAAGCTACATGTTCTTTTAGTTCTTGTGTCTCTTTCTTTGATGCATTCGATAAAGTTACTTTCTTTTGGTGCGGCTAATGCGATAATTTTGTGTGTCTCTCGCGGACCACCATCTTCACCGTTCAATTCGAATTCATGAGCTTTCAATTGGGACATCGATGTGAGTGTCAGTGCTTGCAAGATTTGTTGTTCCTCTGATTACTGATGTTATGATCTTCCATCTTTCAGGTAGTCCTCTCAAGATCTTCAAGCATACTTCTTTTTGTGGATATGTGTGTCCAAGCTGTTGCAGTTCACTGATGATGCTTGAGAATCTGTTGTCCATTTGATCAATGGATTCACCAGTCTTCATTTTAAAGTTCTCAAATTTCTGTTTTGCAACAGATAATTTGTTTTCTTTGACTGCTTCAGATCCTTCATTTATCAATGATAGTTTGTCCCACATCTCCTTTTGTTGTTTTGCAGTCTTTGATTCTCATGAACATGTTCTTTGTCTCTGAGTCTTTAAGATCATATCTTTTGCTACAAAGTCTAGGTTTGCTCTTTCTCCCGTCATCTTTGGTCCAATCTTTCTTGGGTTTGTCTATCTCCTTTCCTTGATCGCGCTCCTCGTGCCTACCACAAGTAGTGATCATGATTGGGCCGTCATTGATTACATCCAAGATATCCTCGTGAGTTCTTTGCAAGATGAGATAACATTCTTATTTTATATTCATCAAAATTATTAACATTGAAAACAGGTACTTTTGACAAGAAGTTTGAGGAATCCATCAGTGCAATTGAAGATAAAAATGGCAGTGAATGAAAAACTTCAGATTTGAAAACTACTTTGAAAATATGTGATCTCCTTGTTACCAGAAATTAGATCTGAACAGGTTCTGATACTAGGAACACCGCTCCGATACCAATTGTTGGTCCCGAGAGAAGGTGAAACTATAGTCGAGGGGGGGTGAATGACTATAATGGAGTTTCAAAACTTTTCTTGTGTTTTAAAAGCTTTTGGGCAAATGGATAAGTCCTTCTTACTATGTTGTTTCAAAATCGTTTAGACAATCTGAGATATGTGTTATGGTGTAGACAAATTAAATAAGTGTGTAAAGTAAATTGCAGAAATTAAATTGACACAAGGCTTATAGTGGTTCAGGGTGGTGTAATCCCTTAATCCACTCTTCTCCTGTGATGATCGGCGGAATTCACTATTGTTTTCACAGTACAATAAAAGATGATTGTCCTTGGCTTCCCAAGCTTCACAATCTACAAGACTATCACTCCTTGACTGCGCAATGCGACTTGATGATTGATCTTCCTTTTGTCTGCTCCTTGAGATCAAAATCCTTCAACGGCTATCACAGTTTCAACTCCTTCTCGATTGCCTCGATTCGATTTGCTTGAGTTTGATGTGAATGTGATTCACGCACTTGCTTGATCAATCTCACCTCGAATATGACTTTGTAGTTCGATGTTTGAGTTGATCACTAGATGTATCCTTGTAAGTTCGAGAGAGAAGGTTTTTCTAATTGTGAGTTTACGCTTTTTTTTTTTTTTTAATCGTTATTTTGTTTTTTCGCCCATGCCTTCTATTTATAGCCTTGAATAGCCTTGATTTTGAAATTCCGTCCGTTGGCTATATTAATGAGGAAATAATCCTTGATTTTATTCTTGATTCCCCTTAATTGTATTCTCCTTGATTTGTTGATCGGATTCTTCTTTCAAATGTATAGCGTAAAATCCGTCCCTGATTGATCCTTTAATGATTGTGCATTTAATGCATGATCTGCTGAATCTTCAATGTATATTAAATCGATCTTGTAAGTGTCTCTTCACCGTCTCAGAGAACGGTGGAGTGAGCCTTCCGACTTAGCCGTTAGTTCTTTCTTCGCCGTTTTGTTTTCTCTTTGCCGGCGATCGGTGTACTCGGCCGATTCAACTGTGCTTTCTTCTTTGCTTTAGTTTCAGGAGAATCTTTATAATTCACTGATCCTTGATTTGGGTGAGATCAGTGTACACCGTATTGGAATATTGAGTTTCATCACTTGAAACATAACTTAGACTTATCAAAGGTCATCACGAGACTTCCTTGGTTATAAGTCGGATCATAATCCCTTCTCTCGTATCTCTCGGTGGTGCATGGTGGCTTCACTCTGCCGAATGTCTGCTTTCACTTTGCCGTCCTACCAACTAGTACAATACTTGTCGACTCAACTTATACAACATGTCGACTCTAAGTAAAGACTTATACAGAGAATTCTAACTTATTTCAGGCTTGCTATAACAACTAGTATGGCCATCATCAAAACATAATAAAATGTTCCTAACAAATATTAAATGTTGTAAAAGTAAATAAAACAAGAATTATAGTGGTTCAATGTGGTGTAATCATGTACGTCCACTCTTCCCCTATGATGTAGGAGGAAAATTCCACTAGAACTTCTTAAGGTACGCAGATACGAAAAGTCCTATATGATAGTCCTTGACTAATCCCAAGTGTCACTATCTAAACAACTAAAGAATAGGTTGGATTGCTGCTCTTCAACTGCTTGAACCACTGGTCCTTAGAGGGTTGTATTGCCTCTTCACCAGCTACCACCACAAACACAGTCTACCCGACTGCATGTGACACAACTGTCCTTGGCAACTCCTTGACCGGATTGCTTCACAGTCTCAACCTTTGATTAAGAATCAAATTTGGGTTACAAGCATTTTTGTGCACAAGTATAGTTCATTCGAATTGCTATATATATCTGTGCTAACAAGATCAATCAAGAATTTCTTCAAGTGTTCAAGCTACACAAAACTTTTGTCCAGAATCAAACACTTTGAAGAACCACAAACAAGAATCAATTTAACGGCTATATTTAGTGACCGTTCTGACTTGTCAGTATTTCATCCAATAGAGTTGCTTTCTTTACAACGTTCGAATGTACGATCAGTTTGTTGGATGACTGATGTTAAGGGTGATTTTATACGTTTTATAAGGATATATTTTATATCAATTTCCCCCATATTCTTATGTTTTTCATAGAAATCGAGCTTTATATTGAAATATTGAGTAAATGATGTTTTCAATGGTTAAATTAATAAACGAATGTAATTAGGTGCTTAAATGGTGATTTTATATGATTTTGGAATTATGTTACGCTTTGGTATGTTTTCCTAATTTGTAGATACACATTGGTTATGGAAAAGATGATCTTAAAGAGAGAAATTCGAGTGGAGAAAGAATCAAAAGGATTTATGGAAGAATAAAAGATTTAAGGAAAGAAATCAAGTTGATTGATCCGGCCGGATTGGCGCCCGTGGAGTGAACTAGCGCCCAAAGTGTGGACGGCGTTTGAGGTTCGGACGGCGCCCATCGAAGAAATTTAGATCAGAGAGTTTGGACGCTGAAGTAGACGGGCGTTTGGCACAAGTTCAAAACAGACTGGACGGGCGTCCACCCAAAACGGACGAGCGTCCGTTGGCCGACTTTGTTTTCTATAAAAGGCCGCATATCCCCAACCCTAATAGACACATAATTTCTCATACACTAAAACCTAGAGGAGCAGCCGCACTTTGGGAGTCTCAAGGCCGGTCACCCGAGCCTTGTGCTCGGGTGATCCGGGTTAGATTAGGATCGTTTATTTTCGTTTGTTAATTCATGGAGATCAACCGTTGTATAAACTATGTGAGTTCATCTTTTTGATTTATTCAATCTTTGTTTATTTTCATGATCTTGATTTATTTTGTATTTTTCTATGCAATTTAAGATGCCATGTGAATTAGATCGAAAGATTAGTTTGCTATTGATGTTTTACAATACGAGAGTTGCGTAAACGCTAGATCACCATAGAAAGGTAGGATCTTTAATCGTTAATTCGTGACAGATTAATTGGTTAATTATCTAGGTTGCTAGATTCTAAAATACGGGAGTTAACTTGAATCTACACCTTCGTTTTGTATGGAAATTGGTCTCAACATTCGAGAGAGGAGAGATCGATAATTGAATTCACTAAGAGATTAGGGATTCATAGCTTGAGAAATGGATTCACTAAGGAATTAGGAGTTTGTATCTCGTGTAAAGGTGAAACCACAATATTGAATTAAAATCATGAGATGAACTTGAATTGAAATCACTTAGTTTGGTACAATGGATGTTTAACCCCATGTATCTTTAGTTTAGGTCATTTTTATTATTCTTAGCTTAGATTTATTTTATCTGTTCTATGTGTTTATATGTTTGTTCTTTTGTTTATTTGTTTTCTTAAGTAACAATTGAAAGGATTTAGTAGATTAGATTCAACATCCCAATTCCCTGTGGATCGACCCCTTACTTATCCCGCTTTACTAGCAATTACCCGATATTCGGCCGGTTAGTAGTTAGTTTTGCATATAGGTTAGGGTTTATAAATTTTCTTTTTGTTTAGTGATGCAAAAATCCTCCGAACAACTGACTATGAAACTGAGTATCCTGATCAGTTTCATGTTGAGTTTGTCAGTTGCCAGCTTCTTAACTGACTTAGAGCACTAACTGAGATTTTACTCTTCTTAAAAAATCAGTACTCTAATTTTTTTATCTGATTATAATTGACTTAACCAGAGTACACCTTAAGCGTATATCTTCTAAGAGTTCATTGTCCTTATGACTCTTGGGTCTTTATACAAGATCCATAAAGTCAATTTAGGTCACAACAGACTTGCCTGAATTCTAACTTTACAGTCTTGACTTTCATAACTGAGTTTGAACCCTCAGTTCTTCAATCTTCAATAACTGAGTCTGAACCCTCAGTTCTTCTATCTTCTAGATAAGCCAACTGAGTTTGTGTCCCTCAGCAAACTAAACTTCTTCAGTTCTGAACTGGTATAGTCTGCATCACTGTGTCAGTTTAATGACTTGTCAGATGATTTCCAGTTTTCAGTCTTACTACTCTCTAACTATTACAATGCTTGTCTGATGTAACCTATACAAATATCATACTCTAGTAAATCCTATACATTCAGTTCTAGACATCTTTTAGCCTTTTACTATAATAACTAGCTTGAGACTTCATCAGAGTGGTTAAGATAATAAATGAGTAAACATGATGAATCATCCTCAAAACATAAATTTTATTTCCAATGGACCCACAACAAAATTAAAGGAGGTAACCACAATGAAGCTAAATCACAAATAAAGTTAAACGAAAACACAACAAAAATAACACCACAATTTTAAAGTGGAAAACCCTCTGGATGTAGAGAGAGTAATAACCACGAGGCCGAGACCCACAAAAATCTCCACTTATCAGCAAAAGATGATACAAAATTATTCCAAACACATCAACCAACACAACTACACCAAAGCATCAACAATGAATGCAAAATACAGAAATTGTTGAAAAATATCACCAAAAACACAGCAGTCGGGTCGGCTTCTTATTGCCAAAAATTGAACCGTTCCACCATTTAGATTTAAGAAGAAGAAGAGACAAAAAAAACCCACAAAATTTCATGACGATCGGTGTCCGTTTCAATACCCGATCGTCGCCGTAAAGTTGCTACTGCAACACAAAATAAAGCTGCAAATTTGTCAATTCCTTTTGCCTCCCTTTTTGTCGTCTCTCTTCCTTTTTCCACCCTTTTTGTCATGAAGATTAGATTAGAGAAAAATTAACCTAGATTGTTCCCTTAAATAATGAGAATTTCTCTCTTCTTTTTGCCTCCCTTTTTGTTGTGAAGATTATATTAGGGAAAAATTACCCTAGCTTGTTCCCTTAAATAATGCTTGACATATTATTATTTTCTTTTATTTATTTTTCTAGTATTCAGTGGGATCCACTAGTCATTATGCAACATGTTGTGTCCGGGATTCGAATGGCCTTTTTGTCGTGATTATTAGATCAGGGAAAAATTAACCTAGCTCGTTACTTTAAATAATACTTGACATATTATTCTTTAATTTATTTTTCTATTATTCAGTGGGCTCCACAAATCATTTCACAGCATGTTGCTACCGAGATTGGAACTGGTGACCTCTCTCTGATACCAGTTGTTAAGATCAAGACCGTTCTACTAAAACCAATTGGTGTTAGTAAATGTGCTACTTTTTTTTCTTAACACAATACAGTTTTTCTGCGCCTCAGTCGAATCCTCTTACGCTTGAGCAGGCAGGATGCTAACACCCCAAGAATCCTCCCAGCATCTGCAACCACACCCACATCATCTTTACACAACATGCCCCTAGCATCCCCAACCACACCATGGAATCATTACACAACATGCCCCCAACATCTGCAACCGCATAGTTGAATCATTACGGAGCATGCTACTGCCATGATTCAAACCGGTGAAATCTCTCTGATACCAGTTGTTAGAATCAATCGCTTACTTTAAAATAAAACCAATTGGTCCTCGTAGAACGGTAAGAGCTCGATCCTAACAATATCCTGTCCCAACTACTAAGCAACACCTTCAAAGATTTTTCTCCAATTTCCCAGCAAGAGCCTTTAGCAAAGTGGTATTACTAGCACTTGGGAGGCCAAGGAGTGGAGCTATCATGAAGATTCCCAAATAGCATGAACATCCTTAAGAATGACAACTCGTTTGACACAACGTACTTTCACTACTAAAAATTCTACTTTTTGCCGAGGCTGTAAAGTGCCACTAAAGCCTAAATAAGTGACACTATAGGCTTATTGTGACGCCTATTGTTTTTGTGTCACCCGTGACAAGCAACTATGTGGCAAAAATTTCTTGCCACACCTTTAGCCAAAGTGCGGCAAAAAGTAAAAATCTATTGCCACAGTACTATACACCGCGGCAAAAAAGTAAAATCTATTGTCATGGTGGCACACCGCGGCAAAAAGTTAAAATCTATTGTCACAGTACCACATCGCGGCAAAAAAGTAAAATCTCTTGTCATGGTGCCACACCGCGGCAAAAAGTTAAAATCTATTGCCATGGTGCCACACCGCGGCAAAAATAAATAAACTTATTAAAAAAATTGAAAATTTCCCCACCCCAATCCCCACCCTACCCACCTACCCACCCCACCCCACGCCCACGCCCACGCCCACGCCCACCGCCACCCCCACCCCACACCCCTCACCCCCACCCCAAGTTTACGCCACCTGTTACTGCTAGAATATATAGAATTGTACATCATATACAGCAGATTACCTTTAAGCAGTATACAAAATACAAACATGTTGGCAATACAAAATACCTTTAAGCATTCACTTTATTAGAAAATCAAACAACATAAAGTAACTTTTGATCATAGCCAAAAGAACAAACTAGATAAGAAATACACAACATACATAATGTCTTTTATAATTGTTCCAACTTAACTAGTCCACATTGAGCTCAAGTCCATATTCAGGTCAAGTTCATGCACCCAAGTAAAATATTCAAGAATCAAAATGCCAAGACAAAACTTGAAAGCCAAACTACTATTCACCGCGGCAAAAAAGTAAAATCTATTGTCATGGTGGCCACCGCGGCAAAAAGTTAAAATCTATTGCCACAGTACCACACCGCGGCAAAAAAGTAAAATCTCTTGTCACGGTGCCACATCGCGGCAAAAAGTTAAAATCTATTGCCATGGTGCCACACCGCGGCAAAAATAAATAAAATTATAAAAAAAATAGAAAATTTCCCCACCCCAATCCCCACCCTGCCCACTTACCCACCCCACCCCACTCCTCACCCCACCCTGCCCACCTACCCACCCTACCCACCTACCCACCCACCCACCCCACCCCCTCCCCCGCGCCCACGCCCACGCCCACGCCCACGCCCACGCCCATGCCCACCGCCACCCCACCCCTCACACCTCACCCCACACCCACCCCAAGTTTACGCCACCTGTTACTACTAGAATATATAGAATTGTACATCATACACAACAGATTACCTTTAAGCAGTATACAAAATACAAACATGTTGGCAATACAAAATACCTTTAAGCATTCACTTTATTAGAAAATCAAACAACATAAAGTAACTTTTGATCATAGCCAAAAGACCAAACTAGATAAGAAATACACAACATACATAATGTCTTTTATAATTGTTCCAAACTAGTCCACATTGAGCTCAAGTCCATATTCAGGTCAAGTTCCTGCACCCAAGTAAAATATTCAAGAATCAAAATGCAAAGACAAAACTTGAAAGCCAAAACTTCCTTGATACTGCCATGGGGGTACATAAACAGAGCAAAGACATGGACCGACTGAACCAAACTCGAACAGGTTGAGCAAAACATACGCCTCTCGATCGCATCCTCTCGTTCTTTCAGTCTTCTCTCCTCATCTTGATCACGATCTTCATGCATCTTCATCATCATTTTCCTCGATTAGATCTTCATCATAATCACCATCACTAATGAATTCTTCTTCTGCGAGATCAGTATTACTAGAATCTCTCTCAATATTATTATTCAAAACCTCATCCCCATTGATTTCATCCCTACTACAATCTCTCTCAATATTATTATAAAACATATCATAACACTAATAAGGCTCGTCTTTCCTACCAAAATGAGGCCCACTTTAAAACACAAGTTTAAGATAGCAGCACGAAAATCAATCAGAGGTTCACATTACGATCACAAGAGAGAGGAAATGATGGTCTAATGGGAGTTTTTCTGCCTAAGAACAAATAAAAGAGCCAGATTCAAATGCATATTTCTAAAGCCTTTACCTTATTATCCAAATCAAGGGCCTTGGATGCTAAACCCTCAAGCCATTGAACAATGCGAAGACATAATTGTGTTGTATGATCATCAGCCACAAATTGACAGGCCTCCAAATGCGAAGTTTTAGGAAACTGCTACAAAGCAAAACAGAAAAGCTCGTGTCAGGACTATCATTACTCATCACAACTAATCAAGAAACTAGAAATTAACAGTCCAAAATGCCACAAAGATAGCCAATAGAGGTAATAATATTCAGTATATAAAATCTTCTGCAAAGAACATAAACTGGTAAAAAAAAAAAATGCATTCTCTTTTACATGGACTACCAAATAAAATCTCATTTCATAGAAACAACAGTCATGTATCTAAGATTATGAGCATTAAAAGGACTAAGGGGCTTATGCATCAGAAGATAACATGAGATATGAAGTAACAATATTTCCATTAAAGCTATTCGGGTCTCAAGCAAGAAAACACACTCTTAACAGCTTTGAAACAATATGTGTAAGCTGTTCATTGTATGTAACATTAGAAAAGTCATAGACTCATTTCCTTTTCCATATAGATACCCAAGAAGAGACCAGGAAGCAGCCTCATCAAGCAAGAGCCTAGCTTTCTGCCTCAGCATCTTGTCTTCAACAAGCCTTTCATTGGAGCCATACCTAAAGAAAAACCGTAGAAGATGAGGTCAATAACGATTGCCCGACATAAGCATTAATCAAGGACCTACCCCTTCATCCAAAGAACTTGTAATATATTATTAAATTCATTGCAAAACTAAGAGGTGAGCCCAACAATGCAAGAGGCTATATGTCCCGACTCAGCACATGAATAGAAAACTTAGGCATAACAGACTCTGAAAGAAAAAAACACTATTGACTATGCTTTCTTGGAATTGAAAAGTGTCTTTTTCAAGTATCCAAAACTTTGAAATATAGGACAAGACTATACATAAGTTTGTTTAGTAGATGGGTTTATAAGGAAATGTAAATTGTCAAAATTTTGTTTGAGACCAACCTGGTTCAGACACAATACTTGTTGGACTGCTGACATCATCAGGGGAAAATGGCTCAAGGACTGACATCTCGGTTTTAGAGTTATCTATTTGCAAGATTTTTTCTTGATACTCTTTGATTGTGAACTTGCTGTTTGTAAAGCATGACGAAGCTTCATATTATAACACTTTTCCACTCGATATGTTGGGAAACATATCTGAAAAAGAGACAGAAGTGAAAACCGTAAACAATGCAGATCAACCTTCATGGTTAATAGTAGTTAGGCTTATTTCACCTCCATGGACACCAGTGAAATCGTCGTCTGAATCGGACTCTAGAATGCTGACAGAATCAAACCAAACTTCTTCTTGACAAATCACTACAATCACATGTTTGATTCAAATTAAAAGAAATATTTCCTCAGTAATGATACACTGCATAACTCATCATATAGGCTGAGATGCAGATAATAAAGCATTAAGCAAGCAGACTTGAGCATAAAAGTTCAACTGAAACAAGCAGATTGAGCTAGAACACAAATCAAGAAAAAATGCAAGATAACAGACTTGACTCAAGACATGGACTGAGCTTAACAATGTACAAGACTGATTTATGCAAGAACATTGATGTTGAGGCCTGACTAGCACAACTAAAACTCAGATGCAAAACAGAGTTAACAGACCTGGACACTTGCAAAGGACTTATGCAAACTAAACATATTAAAGATGTTAAAGCTGTTATCATATGAATGCAGAGCAAATCATAGGTCAGAAGTAGTAATCTATTATATATGTTTTTTTCATCGAAAGCACCATTGTAAGTAACAATTGACTCGTCGAAAAAAACATAAGAGTGTAAGACCAAAAACTTAGACATCAATATGTAACTAAAGAAATCAAAGAACAAGAAAAACCTTCAACTTTAATAGTGTACAACAAGTGTTCGATAATCATATGAACTCAGTAGCAAGTTTTTTTGCAGTGAATTCCCACAAAGGTCATGTAATTGTTTCTAGCTTTACACCTGTAACGCCCCGCTCCCGGATACCGAGCCCTTATCCGGAAGAGAAACGTTCGGCGCGTATAGCATTAAATAAATCTAATATTATACGCAAGCCTCTAACGTCGTCGTATCAAATAAAAGCAAACGGAAGCTAAAAGACTCGGGCAAAAACATAAATGCTACTAAGAATAGATACAACCAAACTAAAGATAGAAATGTAACATCTATTACATTGGAAAGCCAAACGAAAACTAAAACGTCATTTAAACCTTCAAAAGAATACTAAAAGAAAATACAATGTTTCCCAAAGAACAACGTGTCTAAAGTATATAAAAGAAAACAGAATAAATAAACGCTTCAACTCCGGCGTCCACAAACGTCGTCATCAAAGTCTGCCTCGAACTCTGGATCTACCTGTTCATCTTCTCTTCCCCAAACACATAGAAAACAATGCATTTGAGGTAAGTACAAAGTACTCAATAAGAGGTAGAAGCTACAAATTAACTAAGGCTCATTAACAAGTTTATTATTTTAATTATCTTTATGAGACCGACTCAATATAGGGTTCATTCCATGTCCATCAACATGTCATGACTAACTGTTTCTAACTTAGCTTATCTTTGTTACATCCGCATTCAAGGGCATTACGCATGGTGCTGCCCACCACGAGACATCTGTGTGCAACCTATTGGTGGATCTCACCAACAGCCACGGGCTAGTCCCGATAGTATACGCGTTCGGCGAAGTCCCTCCGTACTTGGGGTCTTATGAACCTACGGAGTTATTCAATTGTAAAGTCCCTCTGCTCCTGGTGCCCTCTAATGGCCAGCAAAGTTATTCACCTATGAAGTCCCTCTGCTCCTGGTGCCCTTGGGCCAGCAGAGTTATCCACAACGAGTACCCTCTACTCCTGGTGCCTCTAGAAAGGCCAGCAAGTTTACTCGTTCTATCCGAAGGCCTACACATTGCGATATAGACTTGTGCCTTACCAAGGATGACATGATGTTTAATCTTATTACTATGCAAGTATGTAATTATTAATGGTTATTAACTAGCCACCTAAGTGTTTTCAAGTAAGCTCCCTCGCAAACTCAACTCTCTTTCCTAGACCTCTAGACACGGACAAGGCCTAGCAATTACACAGATATTGATGAACTCTAGTTCATCAAAGCACAAGCCTATCATGCTCTTCCGACGGATCCGAACTTCAACTCCCTTTAAGAGTACATTCGGTGTTTTAACTGAACGAATCAGAAGCTCAATCGAGACTTGTTCATTTTTTTCATTTCATCTTATTCAAGATCATTAAACAAACTACGCTTCAAGCTACGTATCAAAGTGACACTAGCCACCAGAACCATTGTCTACCAAATCATATACATATATATACATATTCTGGAAAAAGAAAATAAAATAACACAACACAATAATACCCAATAACTATACATTGTATAATTATTAAAACATCTCTCCCCTTTTTTTTGAGGCTGCACGGTCGAACTAAGAGGAAAAATTAAATGTCTCTAGTATACTACCACACTAACGTAAAATAATTAGATACACGGTATATATACACACCTATATATTTTACAACCTCTGTGTATTTATGCTTTCTGGGAAAAATAATTACCTTACTTTTCTTATCCTGTGGCATCAGAAAAGACAAAAGAAAAATATTAAGTCTTTGTGATGCTATTGCTCTCTCTCGGCTTCAACTAACATGAATAAGGCTCCATACATATATATTTTTTCTGTAGCTATACTTGCTTCTTTTATTTTATTTTATTTATTTATTTATTTTTTTTTTATTCTTTTTGGAGACCAACGGCAATAGCTGCTGCATAGACTAGTTTTCCTTCCTCTTATTTATTATTTATTCTTTCAATACTATATAACTATCGACAGCAACTAGAAGAAAGAAGATATATAAAATCTCCCTTTATCTCTTCGACATCAGAAAGGTACTAACAGGGTACTAACTACTAAGTCGTTTACCTTAACAAAACAAAGTATACAAAACAACACGAATCAAAAACACGATCTAACCTCTCTAAACCATAGTTAGTTTATAGGAAGAGCCTCTTACCTTTGAAGCAAGCTAATCCCAATCCAAAACTCACGAAAACAGCAGCCATGATCCTTCCTATCCCAGAAAACCTATGCGATCAATCCCAAAACAAATTAGAATCGATCAACGGCTTATAAAAACAACAACTACGAAAGGTATGAGTTTTGATCCTCAAAACTCATCCAAGAACAAAGACAGTATCTCGAATATTCATACCTTAACGAAGCTCTCGAACTTTGGGTGTTGAAACGACGCTCCCCTTCACGACGATTCCAATGCACTTTTCGGATCTCAAAGCGGTTGAGATTCGACTTAGAAAACGCAAAGAAATCTCTCAACCTTCTTTTCTAACTCACTCACACGCACCAAGGGGATTTGGAGGCTGAAAATCTAATTCAAAAGGTTAGGAAAACTGATTGGATTTATTTTTCCTTAAATAGGAAAAATCCCAATAATTAACCTAATCCCTTATTTTCCTTAATCGCCCTTTTACTTAAAATCGGATTTATCTCCAAATTATTTATATATATCGGCCAAATATATATAAATACACTTAAAATACTTTAAATCCGTAAATTATAATATTCCATTTTTCGCAAAAGACAAATCGCCTCTTTTCGAAAAGTCGGGATATTACATTCCTTCCCCCTTAAAAGGAGTTTCGTCCTCGAAACTCGAGCGTGCTCAAACCGTTGACCTTTCTTAGCACTCTCTCTTCAACACAAACCAAAACAGAGGCTTCACTTGTTTCCCTCTGGCAACAACTAACCGGTTTTTGATCTTGCTAGCCACCGAACCAAAACTTTACCGATTCCCAAACCGTTCAAAGTTCAAACCTCGTACACTCAACCCAAAGCTGACCAACCTCAACTTGAACCGCCGAAACCGTACTAACCAATCTTGTACTTGACTTCCCTTCTTAGGAAGGACACTTTCCTAGTTCAACCGTCCAAGTAGAAAAATCCTTGGGTTGCAACCTATACCAAGAGACACACCAAGTCCGTAGAATCCAAATCAGTAACTTTACTCTTGCCACGGTAGATTCCAGCGCAACCAAAGAACTTGTAGTAAACACCTAGCAACCTTGATTACTCTATCCAAAGTCGTTATAACAACCATGAGATCCTTTAGATAGTTCTTACGAACACCGAGGTGGGGTTTTGATTCTAAACCGATGAACTCGCTCCAACCGACTCACTACTGTCCTAAAACAAACCACTCGCTTCTTGTTGAGCCCTAGAACGACAACCTATTATCTACCTACCAAACTTCTAGGGTGAAAGAAAGGCATCTACTCTTTCTTGACCAAAGGACTTAAATGGTTTTGAAAAATTCGGTGCAAACACAAGTCATGAAATAATTGATTTGTACAATACAAACCGAACTGATTTTGAACATGATGTAAAAAGAAAAGTTGTAGGTATAAAAGTTTTACATATGCTACCCAAAAACCAACATTTTTGGAAAATCATAGGTTGGTTAAAATAATTATTTTCGACGACTACTGCAAGCTGTCAAAAATTTCAAAAATTTAAAATCTACGTTGTGTTGCAGATTGTACTCAAACCAGAAAGAATTTTGCACTTGACTTCAAAACAGAAATTGCAGAGCAAAAAGTTTTCTACAACATATCAAAAATTCAAGTCATTTGGGGGTGTTTAGCTCATTCAAAACAGATTGATAAATAAGAGTACCGCTGCAGAATTTTCTGAACAGAGTGCTCATCCTTGTCATGAAATTTATGAATAATCCAATTTGAAAACTGAGTTGATGTAAAGAGAGAAATTGTAGATAAGACAACTTTCTAAATGGCTGAAAATTTAGAGAATTTTTGGTATTTCAGAAATGATATTGCAAGGCATATAGAAATGTGAACAAAATCGTTTACTCATGTTGCATAACACCAAGTTACAAAAAGAAATGATTAGTACCAAACGTAACAAATAAATAATTTTTTTTTTTAAATTTTAAATCCACCAAGAGAAAGAACATGTGAGGGAAGTCTAAAAGTTCCAAAAGAAGAGAGGGGTTCTACTAAGGATCTTAGAGGAACGAACTCGAGGGAAACACGTAAGAGATGTGTGTTTAGAACTCAACCTAACCTTCGCTTAAGGAGATCGACTTTCACTTGGTCCTAGTGCAACCTAACCACGGTTTAAGGATTCTTAGTCTTACGAGGATTTACCACCCAGGTCAAGAGAGATCATAAAGGTTCAACAAGATCTAAGGAAATCTTATCTTAGAGGAAAGGAAGCCTGAAGGCGCTTCGCTCGATACCAATCATAACGCCCGCTCCCGGATACCGAGCCCTTATCCGGAAGAGAAAGCGTTTATGCCAGTATAGCATTAAATAAATCTAATATTATACGCAAGCCTCTACGTCGTCGTATCAAATAAAAGCAAACGGAAGCTAAAAAGACTCGGGCAAAAACATAAATGCTACTAAGAATAGATACAACCAAACTAAAGATAGAAATGTAACATCTATTACATTGGAAAGCCAAACGAAAACTAAAACGTACGAAACCTTCAAAAGAATACTAAAAGAAAATACAATGTTTCCCAAAGAACAACGTGTCTAAAGTATATAAAAGAAAACAGAATAAATAAACGCTTCAACTCCAAGCGCCCACAAACGTCGTCATCAAAGTCCGCCTCGAACTGGATCTACTGTTTCATCTTCTCTTCCCCAAACACATAGAAAACAATGCATTTGAGGTAAGTACAAAGTACTCAATAAGAGGTAGAAGCTACAAATTAACTAAGGCTCATTAACAAGTTTATTATTTTAATTATCTTTATGAGACCGACTCAATATAGGGTTCATTCCATGTCCATCAACATGTCATGACTAATCTGTTTCTAACTTAGCTTATCTTTGTTACATCCGCATTCAAGGGCATTACGCATGGTGCTGCCCACCACGAGACATCTGGGTGCAACCTATTGGTGGATCTCACCAACGACCACGGGCTAGTCCCGATAGTATACGCGTTTGGCGAAGTCCTCCGCATTTTGGGGTCTTATGAACCTACGGAGTTATTCAATTGTAAAGTCCTCTGCCTGGTGCCCTCTAATGGCCAAGCAAAGTTATTCACCTATGAAGTCCCTCTCGCTCCTGGTGCCCTTGGGCCAGAGAGTTATCCACAACGAGTACCTCTACTCCTGGTGCCTCTAGAAAGGCCAGCAAGTTTACTCGTTCTATCCGAAGGCCTACACATTGCGATATAGACTTGTGCCTTACCAAGGATGACATGATGTTTAATCTTATTACTATGCAAGTATGTAATTATTAATGGTTATTAACTAGCCACCTAAGTGTTTTCAAGTAAGCTCCTCGCAGAAACTCAACTCTCTTTCCTAGACCTCTAGATACACGGACAAGGCCTAGCAATTACATTACGGATATTGATGAACTCTAGTTCATCAAAGCACAAGCCTATCATGCTCTTCCGACGGATCCGAACTTCAACTCCCTTTAAGAGTACATTCGGTGTTTTAACTGAACGAATCAGAAGCTCAATCGAGACTTGTTCATTTTTTTCATTTCATCTTATTCAAGATCATTAAACAAACTACGCTTCAAGCTACGTATCAAAGTGACACTAGCCACCAGAACCATTGTCTACCAAATCATATACATATATATACATATTCTGGAAAAAGAAAATAAAATAACACAACACAATAATACCCAATAACTATACATTGTATAATTATTAAAACATCTCTCCCCTTTTTTTTGAGGCTGCACGGTCGAACTAAGAGGAAAAATTAAATGTCTCTAGTATACTACCACACTACGTAAAATAATTAGATACACGGTTATATATACACACCTATATATTTTACAACCTCTCGTGTATTTATGCTTTTCGGGAAAAATAATTACCTTACTTTTCTTATCCCTGTGGCATCAGAAAAGACAAAAGAAAATATTAAGTCTTTGTGATGCTATTGCTCTCTCTCGGCTTCAACTAACATGAATAAGGCTCCATACATATATATTTTTTCTGTAGCTATACTTGCTTCTTTTATTTTATTTTATTTATTTATTTATTTATTTATTTTATTCTTTTTTGGAGACCAACGGCAATAGCTCTTTGCATAGACTAGTTTTCCTTCCTCTTATTTATTATTTATTCTTTCAATACTATATAACTATCGACAGCAACTAGAAGAAAGAAGATATATAAAATCTCCCTTTATCTCTTCGACATCAGAAAGGTACTAACAGGGTACTAACTACTAAGTCGTTTACCTTAACAAAACAAAGTATACAAAACAACACGAATCAAAAACACGATCTAACCTCTCTAAACCATAGTTAGTTTATAGGAAGAGTCTCTTACCTTTGAAGCAAGCTAATCCCAATCCAAAACTCACTAAAAACAGCAGCCATGATCCTTCCTATCCCGTAAAACCTATGCGATCAATCCCAAAACAAATTAGAATCGATCAACGGCTTCTAAAAACAACAACTACGAAAGGTATGAGTTTTGATCCTCAAAACTCATCCAAGAACAGCAGGTATCTCGAATATTCATACCTTAACGAAGCTCTGAACTTTGGGTGTTGAAACGACGCTCCCTTCACGACGATTCCAACGCACTTTTCGGATCTGAAAACGGTTGAGATTCGACTTAGAAAACGAAAGAAATCTCTCAACCTTCTTTTCTAACTCACTCACACGCACCAAGGGGATTTGGAGGCTGAAAAATCTAATTCAAAAGGTTAGGAAAACTGATTGGATTTATTTTTCCTTAAATAGGAAAATCCCAATAATTAACCTAATCCCTTATTTTCCTTAACTGCCCTTTTTACTTAAAATCGGATTTATCTCCAAATTATTTATATATATCGCCAAATATATATAAATACACTTAAAATACTTTAAATCAGTAAATTATAATATTCCATTTTTTCGTGAAAAAGACACGTCCTTCTTTTCAAAAAAGTCGGGATATTACAACACCAATGTCAAACATATATGAAAGAATCTGTAAAACCAAAGGGCAATCAAACAAAGAAAACAAAATAAACCCAAAACAACTTGTTTTCATTCATTTTTTAAAGTAGGATCACATACTTACAAGAAATGAGAACTCATAAAGGTGGAGACGAACTCACATTCTCTTATTAATTAAAAAATACAGAAAAACTGAATGCAGTAAAAGTTGCAGGGGAATACTTACTGGATGAGAGCTTCAGGCCTGGTGTTAAATAAAATCCTGTAGCGAATTATTCCGATAACATCTATTTCCAGCTTCGATGATGATGATGAAGCTTCTTCACCATTCTCTTCTTCTCCGGTGGCTTTGATTCAACTGAGCACTAGCAACGGCTTCTTTAAAGCCACTTTTGATCCCATTAATTCATGATATCCCACTGTAAAGGTTTAATTCTCCTAAAACCTCCACAAATTTCACCATCAATTTTGAAAATTAAGGATGAAAAAAAGAAGTATAAAGGAGAAACAGGAACCTGTGAATTAAGTCGACATTGAATACTGATTTGAAGATTCTGAAGACGCTTAAGGAAGGAGGTTGAGCCTTTACCACGCCTTGGAGTTCTACGATCGACATTTCCGAACAGTTTTTTCTCCGCAGCTGCATTTCACCTTAATATACATCGCTTAATTCAGCCGGTGATTGATTTACTTACGATCAAAGGTGTAACGCCCCGTTCCCGGACACCGAGCCCTTATGCGGAAAAAGAACGTTCGACACGTATAAAATAAAAATAAATCCACTTTATACGTAAGACTCTACTACGTCGTATCAAAAACAAGCAAACGGAAGCAAAAGACTCGGGTATAAAAATTCCAAATAACCAAGAATAGAAATAAAGAACTAAAGAGGAAAAGTAATATTATTACATCCGAAACGAAACCAACGAATCCAAATCTTTACGAATTTCAAAAAAAACTAAACAGAAACTACAAAATCCAATAATAATCCAAGTCTAAGGCATAAATGAAATAAATGATAAACAAGGTCTTCATCTCCGGCGTCCTCAAACGTCGTCATCAAAGTCCTCCTCAAAGTCTTGACTAACATGTTCGTCTTCTCTCCCCCAAACACATAAATAAACATGCATTTGAGGTAAGTACAAAGTACAAAGTAAGAAGTAGAAGCTACAATTTAATTAAGGTTATTATTAAAAGATTATCTTGGTGAGACCGACTCAATCTAGGGTTCACATCATGCCCATCGACACGTCATGACTATACGTTTCTAACCTAGCTTATCTTTGTTGCACCATTATTCAAGGACACAATGCATGGTGAAAATTCCACCACGAGATATACTTGCCAACTACGGTGATTAGCACCGATAGTCCCGGGATCTCCCCTGTATGCATATACGCTCGATGGATTTCCTCCACTACCCTTCAGCCTTTTGAGCCAGTAGCGTTGTCCACCATTTATGAACGTATCACATCGCCGATTTGAATCAGTGTCTAACCAAGAATAGATGACGTTTTATCTTTTATCTACACATATGTAATTATTAACTGTGAATTAACTAGTCACCTAAGTGTTTTCAGAATAATATCTCACCTTGTTAACTCTACTCCCTCACTTAGACAACTAGACATCACATCCTATCAAATACACAGACATTGATGAACTATAGTTCATCAAAGCACAAGCCCTTTCATGCCCTTCCGACGGATCCGAACTTCAACTCCCTTTAAGAGTATATTCGGTGTTTTAACTGAACGAATCGGAAGTTCAATCGAAGCTTGTTCATATTTTAATGAATGTTATCATATTAGGATTAAGGGTTTAAAATAGTGAAAACACGATTATGAAGCCTGAAAACCAACCTGAAATGCTAAAACAGTATAAACAAAGTAAACCAGGCCAGATGCCCGTCTGACATCCTATGGACGCCCGTCCGTAACAAAACGCCCGTCCACTAACCTCGGACGCCCGTCCGTCTAAAAAACAACTACATCTCGAATCAAATTCGACCTCAAACGCCTGTCGCGCTTATTTTGACGCCCGCCTGAGTTATTAAGGTCGGACGCCCGTCGCTAGTGCAGACGCCCGTCCGATCGGGTTTTTCCCAAAACGCTAAAATCTTCGCAACTCGATTTCTGAATCGTTTCTTACCTAATTAACCTCGTTTTCAACTCAGAAAAACGTGGAAAACATATCTAAACATCTATAATCCTTTAATCAACGAAAAATCATAACTTTCTTGTATTTACGGATCATAAAACTTGATCTAAACCTCAATAACAATAATTAGAATTGTAGGAAGAGCCTCTTACCTTTTAAGCAGCAAAGTCCTACTCCAAACCACGTAAAAACAAGCAAAGAAAATCGATCCTTTTCATAGAAAACATGTGTGATAAATCCAAACTTAGATTAGATTCAATCACACGCTTCTAAACGAAAAAAACTACGAATTGATGAGTTTGCACCCATCAAACTCGATGGTGAACTGAATTAGGGCTTAATCATACCTTAACAAAGCTTCAACTTTTTGATGTCACAACGTTGCTCTCTTCACAACGATTCCGGTGGTCGACTCTGATCTGAAAACCGTCAAGGATTGACTTAGAACCGATGAAAACAATCCCTCAGCCCTAATTCTTGCACACACACACACGCAAGAGGTAAACTTTGGAGGTGGAAAAATCTGATTAAAAGATTATGGGGCTGATTAGGTTGATTTTCCCTTAAATAGGAAGAATCCCATAATTACCTAATTTCCATAATCACCCTTATTAAATCAGATTTTCTTCCTTAAAAATTTATATATATATGTCGAAATTATGTATATAAATATCCAAATTAGTAAACTCCGAATAAAAGGAACCGAACCCAATATTTCGTTTTCGCAAAATGACACGTCTGCCCTTTCCCGAAAATCGGAATATTACATTCTTCCCCCCTTATAGGAGTTTCGTCCTCGAAACTAGAACATACCTGGTAGATCCACGAACTCTGGGAATTCAGTGATCATATTATCTTCAACTTCCCAAGTTGCCTCCTCGGGTGAATGATTACTCCACTGAACCAAAACCAATGGGATCATCCGTCTCTTAATCATCTTTTCTTTCCTGTCCAAGATCTTGATCGGTCTCTCATAATAGGCCAGATTGTCTTGTAGAATTTCCGGATCAATGGTAGTTTCAACATCGTTCCTCGTCAGACACTTCTTCAACATCGAAACGTGAAACACACTATGGACCCTTGACATCGATTCCGGTAACTTAAGCTTGTAAGCCAACGGTCCAATCCTTTCCAGAATCTCAAACGGTCCAACATACCTTGGACTTAGCTTTCCCTTTTGTCCAAAGCGTTTCACTCCCTTCATCGGCGAAGCTCGCAGATACACTCTATCACCTACTTCAAACTCAAGCGGTCATCTTCTAACGTCTGCCCAACTTTTCTGCCTGTCTTGAGCTGCCTTCAGATTCTTCTTAACCAACTGAACCTTTTCCTTAGCCTGTTCAACCATTTCCGGCCCTGTGATCTGTCTTTCCCCAACTTCATCCCAAAACAACGGCGTTCTACATCTTCTTCCATACAATGCTTCAAACGGTGGCATGCCTATGCTTGGATGATAACTGTTGTTGTAGGCAAACTCTGCTACCGGTAGGTAATCATCCCATGATCCACCTACTTCCAAAACACAAGCTCTTAGCATGTCCTCGAGTGTTTGGATGGTCCTCTCAGATTGCCCATCTGTCTGAGGATGAAACGCCGTACTCAAATCTAACTTGGTTCCAAAAGCTTCTTGTAAATTCTTCAAAACCGATCGATTTAATCGACTATCTTGATCCGAGACTATAGAGATAGGAACTCCGTGTAACTTTACTATATTATCCAAGTATAGTGTCGTCATCTTCTTCAAAGGCATATCAACCTTATCCATAATTACCCAAATCGCATCATGACCGCCTCTCGTCTTAGGTAACCCGGTGATGAAGTCCATCGTAATCTTATCCCATTTCCACTCAGGGATATCCAAGGGCTTAAGCATTCCTCCTGGTCTTCTATGCTCCGCCTTCACCTTCTGACAAATGTCACACTCACACTTTAACTTGGCTATCTCTACCTTCATCGAAGGCCACCAAAACATCTCCTTCAAGTCTCTGTACATCTTAGTAGCACCTGGATGAACTGCAAAGGCAATCCTATGTGCTTCTTCCATAATTCTCTGCCTTAGGTTGCCAACATTAGGCACACACAAACGATCTTGGTACCAAAGGTTCCCATTCTTGTCTAACGCATAACCCACTGTAGGCTTTTCTCTAGCAACTCGCTTCAAATCAACCAAAGTTGGGTCTTCATCTTGCTTCTCCCGAATATCATCCATCAACTCGGATCTTGCCAACAACGGCCCCACAAACTATCGGTCCTCAATCTGATCAAACCTGCTGATTACTAGCCCATCTAACCTTTCTGCCACATCTTCGACGCTTGAAACCGCAAATACTGGTTTCCTTCTTAAAGCATCTACCACTATATTGGCCTTGCCTGGATGGTACTGAATATCCAAATCATAATCCTTTACGAACTCTAACCATCTCATCTATCTCATATTCAGATTCTCTTGAGTGAAGAAATTCTTTAAACTTTTGTGGTCGGTGAAGATCCTTGCTTTAACTCCATACAAGTAGTGCCTCCAAGTCTTTAATGCAAACACTACTGCTGCTAACTCCAAGTCGTGTGTCGGGTAGTTCTTCTCATGCACCTTCAACTGCCTAGATGCATAAGCAATCACTTTTCCTCCTTGCATCAACACACAACCTAAACCCTGTCCCGAAGCATCTGTGTAGACATCGTAGTTATCAAAAATCTCTGGAACTGCCAGAATTGGGGCTGTAGTCAACTTCTTTTTCAACGTCTGAAAAGCCATTTCACACTCTCTAGTCCATTCAAACTTCACATTCTTCTGTGTAAGCTTAGTGAGTGGAGTAGCTATTTTCGAGAAGTCCTGCACAAATTTCTTGTAGTAGCCAGCCAAACCAAGAAAGCTCCTTACTTCTGAAACTGTAGTAGGTTTGGGCCAATTCTCAACTGCCTCAATCTTTGCTGGATCAACTTGAATGCCATCTCCCGAAATGACATGTCCCAAGAAACTGACTTGCTTCAACCAAAAGTCACACTTAGAGAACTTAGCATATAACTGGTTCTTCTTTAAAGTATCCAACACTATCCTTAAGTGTTCCTCATCTTCATTCTCGTCCTTAGAATATACTAGGATGTCGTCTATGAACACTATCACAAACTTATTCAAGTATGGCATGAAAACGCGCTGCATCAAATCCATAAATGCAGATGGAGCATTAGTGAGTCCAAAAGACATAACCAAGAACTCATAATGTCCATACCTCGTATTAAAAGCCGTCTTCGGTATATCTAAATCCTCGGAGGAAGAAAACGGAGGTAGTGTTTCCATTTTACATTTTCCAGTGAGGAAGAAAAGGGGTTTTATTTTATTTTATGTTTGTTTTATATGGTATTTTTTTTTACAGAGAAACTGTTCCTTGTATAATTTCATTTGGTGCAAGTAAAATATAAAAAACTTAAAAAAGAAAAAACACTTTATGCCACGGTCCGTGCCATTTTTGACGCTATACGCTAAACACTTCATGCCTGGAACGGAAAATAAAAAATAAAAATTTGAGATAGTTGCATTTTGTGGCAAACATTGTGAAAGTGCCACAAAATAAATGTCTATAGCAATAGTTTTAGGTAGCGCGGCTAAAAATTTGAGACAATAGGCTCTTTTTCTTGTAGTGTTTGAAATAATTCTCTAAAACAATCGTTAGTCATTGGAACCAACATGAGACCCTCATGTATAGGTTTCCAAGACTTTTTAATCTTGCCTTTGTCAAAGATTGCAACGCAGAAAGTTGAATGTGGAAGGATGGGAGTGGGTGTGGGATTGGAGGCGCCGAATTCGGGGTAGAGAACTCAGTGAGCTGGTTGACTTGATCGCTTTTCTCCCAGATCTTGCACCTAATACTCATCATCATGATACCTTTTTGTAGCTTAAAGAGTTGCAACTCTTTATCTATAGCTAGAGTAAAGAAGATCTTTCTTGGTACCATTAGTGTCTCTGCATCCAATGCATCACACTCATTCCATTGGAATAACATGCTTCAGTCTAATGTGAATATTCACTACTGAAAGATGGCTAGGTGTAGGCTACCTACCATACTTAACCTATTGAAAAAAGGTATTGGGCATCCTTGCCTCTCGTGTACTTATAATAACTTGGATACGGAGGATGAAAATTACTTGTTTATGCTTTGCCCTTTCGCTAAGAAGATTTGGGATAAATTCTTTGCTTGGGGGGGTATACAACTCGCTCCCCTAACAGTTTGATAGTCTTTCTATCTCTTCATTCTGTTGCATGTAAATCTCACCTATTTCTCCAAGGTTTGGGATGCAACCTGAAAAATTGGGTGTTGGAGTATATGGAAACGAAGAAATAACTCTATCTTCAACGCAACGTCTAGCTCAGAAGAAGATATTTTTGAAGAAATCCAATTGCTTAGATTTCCTTAGATTGATTGTCGGTGTGACAAATTCTCTTTAGATTGGACGAAGTGGGAGGAGTGACCTTAGATAGCTTGTGCTAGTTGTCTAGTTCATTTAGGATTTGCCTTAGTTAGGAGTTTTTTAATCTCTTGACATGTGTGTTTTGTATTTGGATGAGCTAATAGCTTGTGTTTTTTCTTCTTTGGCTTATCTATTTTTTGGTCAAAAACCGGATATTTTATTAAACAAAATTATTTGAACAAAATATACATCTCAATAGAGTTTGTAAATTTACAATTGATGATGCCAAAAATGGTACATCAATGTTATCAAACGGAAGGATATCATTTCTCGGTGTACAGTGGTGGCTCTCCGGCCAAATGGATGGTGTTTGGGGTGGTTGTGAGTCGAGCCGTGGAGGTCGCCCACGTACACTCAGAGAGAGGATCAAGCCACGCGTAGTTCTCGGTATTGGAGGAGTTGGCTTATTTAGTGTGGAGCCAAGTGTTGTATTAGGCATATTGAGAATCATTTTTTATGGTGGAGGGAGACCTCCTATTTATAGGTATGAGCCCATTTAGGGCTTAGTGTGTATTTACGGTTAAGGCCAAACGAGTAGGATAAGACACGTGGCTAAGATAATGGGCTCGGATACGAGGCTTAGCGGATGATCGAGGCCTCGAGCCGAGGTAGACGAATCGAGGTCAAGAGGCCGAGGTCGATTTAATCGGTCGAGAGGCCGAGCCGGTGATCTTCACAATAGATAAGCTCGCCGGAAATAGGCGAGGTCACTAATAAACTCGTTGGCGGGCCCGCAGTGTCTGGGTCTCGCCCGATACATGTCGCGAGAGGGCTCGATAATCTTTGGTTTAATCGATGGCGAGGCATTGACATACTTGACCGGGCGTTTGACTGATCTCATTTGGGAAGATAAAATATTATAATAGGAGCGGGGCAATTTCTGGTGTATCAAAGGCCCCCTGCTCTGTGCCTTGAGCGATTCTCTTGAAGCGAAAGGGATAGAGCAAATAAATTCTGGATTATATGCAAGGAAATTGTCCTGCGAGTTGACTGTCGCGGCGCGTCGTCTTTCCTCTTTGCCTTGCTGTAGAAGAGTAGGCCATATAATAATATAATGCATTGACTTCGCATGTAAAGGCCCCCGTGCAAATGCAATGTCGACTGAAGTCAGGTTTGCAAGAAGTGCCCACTGATTGGCGAGTTCCACAATAATAATGCCGAGATAGATCGGACTTATAAGAGAAGGTTCGCCGAATGGCGAGTTCCAAAATAATGATGCCGAGATAGATCGGACTTATAAGAGAAGGCTCGCCGAATGGCGAGTTCCAAAATAATGATGCCGAGATAGATCGGACTTATAAGAGAAGGCTCGCCGAATGGCGAGTTCCAAAATAATAATGCCGAGATAGATCGGGCTTATAAGAGAAGGCTCGCCGAATGGCGAGTTCCAAAATAATAATGCCGAGATAGATCGGACTTATAAGAGATGTTCGCCGAATGGCGAACTCCAAATAATCATGCCGAGATAGATCGGGCTTATAGAGAAGGCTCGCCGAATGGCGAGTTCCAAAATAATAATGCCGAGATAGATCGGACTTATAAGAGATGTTCGCCGAATGGCGAACTCCGAAATAATCATGCCGAGATAGATCGGGCTTATAAGAGAAGGCTCGCCGAATGGCGAGTTCCAAAATAATAATGCCGAGATAGATCGGGCTTATAAGAGAAGGTTCGCGAATGGCGAAGTTCCAAAATAATGATGCCGAGATAGATCGGACTTATAAGAGAAGGCTCGCGAATGGCGAGTTCCAAAATAATGATGCCGAGATAGATCGGACTTATAGAGAAGGCTCGCGCGAATGGCGCGAGTTCCAAAATAATAATGCCGAGATAGATCGGGCTTATAAGAGAAGGCTCGCCGAATGGCGAGTTCCAAAATAATAATGCCGAGATAGATCGGACTTATAAGAGATGTTCGCCGAATGGCGAACTCCGAAATAATCATGCCGAGATAGATCGGGCTTATAAGAGAAGGCTCGCCGAATGGCGAGTTCCAAAATAATGATGCCGAGATAGATCGGACTTATAAGAGATGTTAAGCGAATGGCGAAACTCCGAAATAATAATGCCGAGATAGATCGGACTTATAAGAGAAGGCTCGCCGAATGGCGAAGTTCCAAAATAATGATGCCGAGATAGATCGGGCTTATAAGAGATGTTCGCGAATGGCTTAACTCCGAAATAATAATGCCGAGATAGATCGGACTTATAAGAGAAGGCTCGCCGAATGGCGAGTTCCAAAATAATGATGCCGAGATAGATCGGGCTTATAAGAGAAGGCTCGCCGAATGGCGAGTTCCAAAATAATGATGCCGAGATAGATCGGGCTTATAAGAGATGTTCGCCGAATGGCGAACTCCGAAATAATAATGCCGAGATAGATCGGACTTATAAGAGAAGGCTCGCCGAATGGCGAGTTCCAAAATAATAATGCCGAGATAGATCGGACTTATAAGAGATGTGCTACAAGGAGCTGTTCTCGATATACGCTAGTAGCAAGCGGTTTGAAATGCACAGTATAGAACGTCAGATATGCCGCAAAGGTCGTTTCGATCGATCGCGCTTGAGATGCAAGATATAGAGCTAATCGGATATGCGCGCGAGGTCGTTTCGATCGCGATCGCGCTTGAGAGCTTGCGATGTGAATCGTCGTGCTCGTTGGTCCGACCGAGGTCGACATGTTGAGGTGCATGACATGTAGCGATCCGGATATGCCGCGAGGAGCTGTGCAGCCCGTCGCCGCTGATCGCGCTTGAGAGCTTTGCGATGTAAATCGTCCGTGCCCGTTGGTCCGACCGAGGTCGACATGTTGAGGTGCACAAAGATAGAGCGGTCGAGATATGCCGCGAGAGTCGTTACGGTCGCGCGATCTGCGCTTGAGAGCTTTGCGATGTAAATCGCCCTGCGTGCTCGCTGGTCCGACCGAGGTCGACATGTTGAGGTGCACAGCATAGAGCGATCCAGATATGCCGCGAGGAGCTGTTCTAGTCGCCGCGACTGCGGCTTGAGAGCTTGCGATGTAAATTGTCCGTGCCCGTTGGTCTGACCGAGGTCGACAAAAGTGAGTCGTTGCTGACGTCGCTGGAACTGAAGCCGTTGATGATCGAGTTGCGATGATTCACGAGGAACACTAGAAGTCTGTCGACTGTAAAAAGCTGTTGGTGGCGAAGCAAGATCGGTGCGGTATCATTCGATTACCTTTTTCGCAAGACCGGATATGAGAGTATATCCATGGCGAAGAAAACTACCGAGCGATGCAATCGAACCGTTGAAGCGCACCCCAATGGTTAATGGAGGCGGTGTTCCATGTAGTTGGCGCGGGCATCGAATCGCCGAGGCGGACTCTAAACAGATTGAGGTCGTGGCGCCAGATCGTATTCAACAAGTCTCATCTATTTCGCAATAAAAATGCAAGCACCGAAAGAGTATGTACACACATACTCCTCGATTCCAAACTTTGTAAAAACAATTTCATTTGATCTCTGGAAAAGTTTTAATTTTCCCAATTAAAACACAAGTACTAAGATGAGGGGTACACCCTACTCCTTTTTTTTTTTTTGTGACCGCAGTGGGCTCGCTGAATTCGTAAGTCCGAAAATCCATTTTCTCGCCACTTTCAGAGATAACACATATATATATATGGCCACATATATATATATATATATATATATATATATATATATATATATATATATATATATATATAATCCTTGCTATTAGCCTATTATTAGATTTTTCTGGATGATGCCGCATACATACAGAGTTGGTAAAAGTTGGTGCCGCTCCTTTCACATACAGAGTCAATGACCTCCCACCACAGAGCTTTCATCATGTGTTCGGGAATGAAAATAAGCAAATCAAGATTATTGACCGCATAAAAAAAAATCACCTGGTAATGGGTTCCGGAATTCGGGGCCACAAGAAAAATATTTGCTCATTTCAAGCTCGAATCTTTGGCAACCGAGCTCCGGCCCGGTCATCTTCTCCGCAATGGAATCAAACCGGGCCAATTGGATGCTTTAGAAAGAAGAAACCTCCGTTGCTATCCTCTTTTAATCACAGAGGAAACGAACTTGCTATATTCCACATCTCGATTTCACTTTCGATTCGAACCTTTGTTCATCAAGCTTTGAGAATTCGTAGAAAGCTTGATATTAGACCACTTCTCTAAACACATCCGATCTTTGAAGAAAAGTTGATCTTTTTCACTTGGATATTAGCCGTGGCTTTTCTTTCATTTTCCGGCGAGACTTCAAAGAATGAATCACCGGAAAGGCCTTAGCTTGTTCCATAATTTTTTTTTAGATCTGGATGAAGAACGATTAGATCTTGATGAACACTTGGCCGGAAAACCAAAAAAAAAAAATGGGTGGTTTTAGGCCGTCGGAAATACTCGGATCTGACCGGAAAAGTGACGAAAATGTCGATTTCCCGGTAACGGAGCCATTTGATGATGCCAAAAATGGTACATCAATGTTATCAAACGGAAGGATATCATTTCTCGGTGTACAGTGGTGGCTCTCCGGCCAAATGGATGGTGTTTGGGGTGGTTGTGAGCTGAGCCGTGGAGGCTGCCTACGTACCCTGTAGAGAGGGATCAAGCCACGCGTAGTTCTCGGTATTGGAGGAGTTGGCTTATTTAGTGTGGAGCCAAGTGTTGTATTAGGCATATTGAGAATCATTTTTTATGGTGGAGGGAGACCTCCTATTTATAGGTATGAGCCCATTTAGGGCTTAGTGTGTATTTACGGTTAAGGCCAAACGAGTAGGATAAGACACGTGGCTAAGATAATGGGCTCGGATACGAGGCTTAGCGGATGATCGAGGCCTCGAGCCGAGGTAGACGAATCGAGGTCAAGAGGCCGAGGTCGATTTAATCGAGGTCGAGAGGCCGAGCCCGGTGATCTTCACAATAGATAAGCTCGCCGAAATAGGCGAGGTCACTAATAAACTCGTTGGGCGGGCCCCCTGGTCTGGGGTCCGCTTCGCTGATACATGTCGCGGAGGGGCTCGATAATCACTGGTTTAATCGATGGCGAGGCGTTGACATACTTGACCGGGCGTTGACTGATCTCGCTGGGAAGATAAAATATTATAATAGGAGCGGGGCAATTTCTGGTGTATCAACAATCAAAAGACTTAAAGTTACATCCAAGCTACTTTAAGTTCATGGGATTTATGGATTGCCTCAGAAATAAAAACCATATGTGGGGGTCGCTGTAACCATGCAATACTTGATTCCGCCAATACCATATACTTTGAATGAACTCACGATAGGCATTGGAATCTCCTAAATTCTATGGGGGTCGCTGAGTGTAATGTCCATGAAATACTTGGAATCTCCAAAATTCTATGTTTTCGTGCTTGTACATATTCACATGTAGGCATCATGTGAGCCAAAGAGACGTCTATGTGTTGAAATAAAATGCTGCCAATGGGGATGGTTGATAACTTTTTGTAAGAGATAGTTTCTGGGAAAAATTGATGCTTTCATTGATAAAATGGCATATAAATAAAAGTAGTAGAAAACTAAACACTAAGCCACTTCCTATAAAAGAGGAACAATAGGATCATGGCTATAACCATCAATAACTACTCTAGTAACGGGAAAACATGTGAAAATGGGAAATAACATGGCTGACATAGACTTAGGTAATATAAAACTTAATTAGTATAATAGGTAACATAATACTTCCAACATTCCTTCCCTTAATCTGAGCTAAGAGTTTCGATTACTTCACACATGCGCTGCTTGTCTCTGAGCATAAAAAATTGATCCCTTTTAAGTCCTTTATTCAATATATTTTCCAATTGATCTTCACTTCTGCAATGCTTCAACTCAATGATCCATTCTTCACATTGACCCCTTAGAAAGTGGTAGATCACATCTATGTGCTTCCTTGTGTTGTGTAAGACTAGATTCCTGGATAACTTAATGGTGGAACTGTTATCATAGTATATGATGTTCCTAGCCTGCTGATTTACCCCTAGAATTTGGAACATTCTTCTTAACCAGATTAGCTGACATAAGTAGTGTGCTGCTGCTACAAACTATGCTTTTGTTATGGATAGGGTGACAATTGGTTGCTTCTTTGAGGACCGGCTGATAACACTTGTTCCAATCATAAACAAAAAACCAGAAATACTATTCCTATCATCATCATCTCCTGCATATTGCTGTCTGAAAATCCATTCAGCCGAGCCTTCCCTGTTGAACCATACTTGATGCCATGATTGATGGTTCTATTTAGGTATATCAGCACCCTCTTTAGATAGTTTAAGTGATTCACTGAGGGTGACTCCACGTGTCTGCTTGACACACTTAAAGCATATATGATGTCTGGTCTTGTTGCTGTCAAATAGAGAAGGCACCCTATCATCTGTTTGTATTGGGTGGAATTCACCTTTCCCCATGTTCCTTTCCGGCTGAGTTTCGGACCAGCTTCACAAGGTGCGAGTGCTGGGCTGATGTCCTTGATTCCAAATCAATGGATAATTTCAGATACATACTTCTTTTGAGAAATAAATATGCCTTAAACAAGTGTATTCTATGACATCAACATTCTATCCATTATGAGCTAAATGTAGTTGTTTCGACCTATAAATATGAAACATTTTGAGTTGAATATCATCTGTTGGGTTCGTGCGTCGAGTATTTTGAATTGAACGTTTATTTTCCATTATTCGATATTATTTCGTGCGTTATTTGATTATTTTCAGGAAACGAAATATTGGGCTGAGTATAATAGATAATTCTGGAGTGGACTAAATGAAAGGATTGGGCCTAGGGTATTCCAGAACCTTCCAGGCTAAGTCGGCACAAAGAAAAAGTATGAAAATATGCCCGGTTTACCGGGAGGTACCACTGGTTTACCGAGGCTCTAGAATCTTCTGAAATGAGTTTTCTTGGACGAGGGGTAGTTCTAGGTGTTTCTAAGTCGGATTATTTAGCTATAAATAAGAGTAATCGCCATGAATGCAATGTACAGTACCATAAACTTACAAGTATTATGCAATAAAAGTTCTTTGTTCTTTATTTTATTTTACGAGTTCTAGTTGGAGAGATGAAGTAGCCGTCTAGGAAGAGATCCGAGGGAGATCTACACTCATCTTTGAGGGTATGATTTTTTGTCGGTATGATTTTCTGTCTTTTCCATGATGTAGATCTGTCGTTGTTTTATTCGATTAGTATGTGCTAACTGTTTAGTTAGTTTAATTGTGTAGTAGTAAGTTTAGTTTACCTCATGTATGTATAGATCTGATTCGTTGGTGAAGAAATCATGAATTATTGATTGCGTTCTTTAGATCTGCGACGGTCTATATTGCTAGATTTGAATACCTAGTAAATTACTAGTTCATCATAATCGGTGCCAGCTACGTTGATCGACATGTTTAATTTACATGTTATTAGACTAATCAACTATTTCATGTCATCGTAAATTAGCATGAAGGACTTGCAAGGTGAAGTGTCAATTAGGACATAGTCTTGATAGATCCTTAGGAACGTGCTAGTCATTGTCGATAGCTGCCTAGGGAGGTTTTCGGTCTCGTGCCGGCATCTCTAAAACTTAATGCGTATGAGATAATACAACCAACAAAGGATGTTAGTTGCGTATAGATTGTTTGATGTCCTTACAATGGAAGTAGATAGGATTAGGAGTAACACCCATAGCTGACAATGAATTAAAATTTACCAATGGGGATGACTATTGCATGTATGGGGGGAATAACTAATCACTCATAGTTAGACTAATACATTAGAAACTTTTGTTTTCTCCGTTTGAACTTGCATAATCTAGTTTGCTTTTTGTTACCAACCTTACTTTTGTCTATAATCTAGTTTGCTTTTTGTTACCAACCTTATTTTAGTTTGCATTCTTACGAGTCTCTGAAGGATCGACCTTGACTCCTCATTACACTACTAATATAGACCTAGTCCTATTTCTAGTAAGTGCTTTGCACGCAATCAAGATTTTGTGGCGCCGTTTCCGGGGACTCGTGTGAAGTGTCTTTATATATTCGATTCTATTTTATTGAGTCTATTTTATAGTCTGTTAATACTGGAGTAGTACATAGTCAGTTTTGTTTGAATCTGGAAAAAAATCACACCCGGTTAATCGAGGGTTACCCACGGTTAACCGAGGCTCCCAGATTCGGCAGAATCGGTTCTGTCAGTTCAGCGTCGAGTCTGTAGTTAGAGATTGTATTTTGTGTCTGCCAGGTGAGTGTAACAGCCTCCGAGGCAAGTCACTAACTTTTTTATTCTTTTTCTATCTTGTAGTATGCTACACGAAGTGCAACAGCCAAACTCAAGATATTCATACCTACGATCAAAATGTTCGTTAGACAAAATAGAAAGGAAGCTCGAGAGAAGTTTGTTAGGCTGGCGGATGACATAAGTTCACACGAAGGAGATCACAGCGAGAAAGAGGAGGAAATTCCACCTTTGGAGGATGCAGACAACACAATGGCACAAAATGGACAAAATGGTGTCAATGGAAGAAACGGAGAAGGAGTTGTGGTACAAGGAGATAGGACAACTCTGCAAAGTTCTGCAATGCCGTCGATTGAGCAATTCGTGCCAACAATTGTTCAGCCAGAGAATGTGGCTGAGATCTTTCACCCAAAGCAAAATGTGATACAAATGGTGACCTGTTAAACTACTTTCCATAGAGTACAACCGAAGATCCAAGTGTACACGTCACTAACCTTTTTGAGATAGTTAGCACGGTCAAACCACCAGGAGTACCTAAAGATAACATCAAGCTACAATTGTTTCCATTCACTCTGAAGGACAATGCAAAGATATGGTTATTGTTTCTAGCACTAGGGTCGATCCAAACTTGGACCGATCTGCTGCAGAAGTTTATGAATAAGTACTGCCCGCCCAGAAAGTCACTACAGATGAGACAAGACATCATGAATTTCAAGTAGAAACCAGCCGAGACTTTCAAGGAAGCATGGTAAAGGTTTAAGGAAGCACAACGGAGATGCCCTCACCATGATATCACATTACCCATACGAATGCATAGTTTCTATCAGGGATTATGGCCAAGTGAACAAATGAGGGTTGACGCATCAAGCAATGGATGTTTTGCATTGCTATCACCTGAAGAAGCTGAAGAAAAGTTGGAACAAATAGCACATACAAGCCAATAGGGAACGTATAAAATTGAGCATGTCAAGGTAGCTGAAGGCGTATTTGGAGAAGATACGTCTCAAACGATCTTATACCAGTTAATGACAATGAATGAGAAAATAGATGGCTTGCAAGATCGCATTGCCAAGGTTGAGAAAGTTCAAGAAGTTCAAGTAACCAACACCGGAGATGTGAACTATCTAGGGAGGCAAGAAAATCCCTATGGGGGCGGATATCGCCCGGGTTCTCATGACCACCATAGTTTTCGACTAAGTGACCCTAATGGTGGAGAGAGACCAAGGAAAACTGGTGGATTCATGCCTCAATTGAACAAGTCAGGTGGTTGGGAAGCAGCCATGGATAGAATGATCTCAACTGTGACCGACACGGTTAATCAATTCACCAAATCAATGACCGAGCTGAATGAAAACTTCACCACATATTGTCAGAAGAATGATGCAATATTGACCAATTAGGAAGCCTTAGTGCACAATCTGTAGCACCACGTTGGGCAGATCGCCGCACAAGCGTCAGCCTGTCCTCCAAGAGGATTGCCAAGTAACACTGGAAGAATCCGAAGGACGTGAATGCAATAATGACTAACAGTGGAAAGGAACTGCCTGGACCAGTTATCCTTGTTGGTCCCTTGAAAAGGCTTTGGTTAAGTGTAGAAGGGGTGTTAAATAAACATAACACTTAAAACCTTTTGGAGTTGACAAACTCAGCAGGGTCAATAGTCTACTGACTATTCAGCGTCTGCTGACTATTAAAGCCATTGAATTTTTTGCAGCGGAATATATTAGATTAAGCCTAGTTACACGTTGTTTTAAATATGATACTTTGTTTTAGATACTCAGTAGTGTAAGAGTGTGTGATTCAGTAGCTAGTTCAGCAGGTTAATGTGATAAGCATGCAGATAAAGTAAATTGCAGAAAGTAAATGCAGTAAAGTAAAGTAGGCAAGTTTTATAGTGGTTCTAGGTGGTGTAATCCTGTCAATCCACTCTTCTCCTGTGATGTTGGAGGAAACTCACTTGATATTCTTGAGGTAGCTGTTACAAAAATCCCTAAACTGTTTGTCCTAGACCAATGACTATGGGTTCACAAACTAAACACTAGGAACAGGTAGAATTGCTGCTCCTAAGTATTCCACCGATCCTTGAAGGGTAGGATTGCCTCTTCTCCATCTTCACCACAAAACACAATAGCCATTGACACTTCAAACGCTTCTTCTCTGTCTTGCAGCCTTCTTGAAAAGAAGGGGTTGAATCAAGTAAGTGATTTAGCTTATAGCAAGCTTTGATCAGGATGAAAAATCAAGTGACTTGTAATCTTCATGTGTGTATACAGGATATAACTTGATTGTAGAAACACTTGAAGAAATTCTTGATCACCAATTAAAGCTTAGTTGGTATCAAAGAGGTAAGATTGCACTTTGATCAATTTCTTGCTCAAAAACTTAGTTGCTTCGTATGTATTCTTGTTCTTGCAATTTGAATAAGGAGTCCTCTATTTATAAGTGTAGATCCTGTGATTTGTATTTGAATTTAAAATACAACTGTTATAAGATTGTCTGAATATTCCTGAAAATTCCCTCTGCTGTAGAATTCTGACACAATCAGTGTCCTTCTCGATACCCACCACAACCATTGATTTAATTCCATTTGATATGGCTCTGAAATCCTTACAACATTCCTTTCATCTTGGCCATTGATTGACTAATTAATCCAATGCTTTTAATTCATCCTTATCCATTTAATCTTTTAGAAAAACTTGGATTAATTCGACTACATTAAGAAGACACCTGTTGTATAGGTCTGCTGATGTCCACAAATGTCACCTGACTTTTAGTCTGGTGTGTTTTATAAACACTTCAGCTGACTGCTTCTCATCTAACTTTTTATTATGAAGTTAGAGTACACACTTTTAAAACATAACCAAGTTCCAATCATCATTTTTACTTTTATGGAACTTAGACCTTCTACACAAGGTATATGTGATAAGTTTAGGTCATCAGAGACATCCTTAAATTCTGATCCCATATCCTTGAATTTAAA
This sequence comes from Gentiana macrophylla, assembly GCA_026214975.1. Classification (NCBI taxonomy): domain Eukaryota; kingdom Viridiplantae; phylum Streptophyta; class Magnoliopsida; order Gentianales; family Gentianaceae; genus Gentiana; species Gentiana macrophylla. The sequence goes on from CM047808.1 coordinate 77,588,349, forward strand.
TACTAAGTTTGATCCCTTAGCCTTCTCAGCTGAGTTTGATCCCTTAGCCTTCAACTATCAGCAGGTCATATATACTACTGACCTAGACACTCTACTGACCTAGATAGGTCTGCTGATCAAGTCAGTTGACCTCTTTACAGTGATTTTTTGATCAAACATATACAAAGATTAAACTCTAACAAACCTATACATTAAATCAAGACATCTTTTGCCTTTGCTCTATAACAGCTAGTCCTGGAACTCATCATTAAAACTAAGATATGTCCAACAATTTCCTCTTTTAGTGATGATGCCAATAACCTCCTTACCGCAAAGCAAAAAGATAAAAACAAAAACAGACCAAATTTTATTCATATATCATTTTTGTTCAAATTTGTTCAAAGCTATTACAACTATGATCAACATAAAAATAAACTGCAAAGAAGAATAAGTCTGCTGATCTAGTTTCTATCTCTGTCTTGGTCTCTCTTATGTTGATATTATCTTATTTCTCTTTGCACATCTAGCATCCATTGGTTTTCAATTCTGTAGAAATCAATCCAAGTGTGTACCATTTTCCACCACTTCCAAGCTTCAGCCAAAGTTAACTGGACATCATGCCAATTAAATCCTCCCCTCATGTAGAATAGCTTGAATTCCTCTAGGCAATCTTCTGCTCTTTAATCAGCTGACACCTGTCTTCCTCCAGAATTTCTAGCAAGACCTCCTATTCTAGTTTGACCTCCTCTACCAGTTGTTTTTAAGGATTTGATCATTGTCTCCCACAATTTTAGTCCAAGGAAGGAATTTAGACCTTCCTGAAAAGTCAAATCTTGACAGGGTCTTCTTCTTACATAGAAAATAGTCTTGAATTCTTTCAATAGGTCATCTCATCAATCAGATTTACCAGCGCAGTGCTTCATATTCATTGATTTCACCTCAAATCTCTTCTTGTTGTAGATCCTTGTCGCTCTTTTGCTTATGTTGTCTCGAACTTCTTCCCCTTATTGACATCATCAATAAACGGTTCAAGAAGCCAAAACACTCTCCCGTGTGTTAACCAAATTATTTAGTTGTCCTTCTATTATTTTTGTTCTAGTATCAATCAAGTAATCCAAATTTTACCATTGTTTGCTCTAGAAAGTTTATCCTTTCGGTAAGTTTTGGATCAAATGCAGCAGGGTTAGGTGTCTCAGCCAACTTATCAACCTTTTTGTGAAAAGATGCAATCTGGTCAATTATGAATTTATCTTTCTTTATAACATCCTGCTTGACAGACGTAACTTCTCTGAGCATATCATTAATGGCAAATTGTACAAAGGTGACATTAGATGCAACTGTCTCAGAAGTCCTTCCTCTGTTCTCCACTAAATTTACCAAATCTTCAAATCTTGCTCACTCCTTGTCAATTGAGTTCTTAGCTGTGTGATATCATCTCTGACAACTCTTAACTCCTTCAAAATGTGTATTGGTATCGCACTGTGCCCATACCTACCATACCACCAAAGAAACTTCTCAGTAGATCCTTCATTATTGTCATTAGCTCTTAATACCCTCACCACAATTTCTCTTGTCCCGTCGCATACATAAGGTTCAGGACCTTCTTCAACCAAATCAGGCATTTGCTCAATGATAGGTTCATCTTTCATAGCTTGAGGCTCTTCCTCTTCTTCTTGAGGTAACTTAAAATCTTCATCACTCTATTCATAGTCAAGAAGTTGTTCTTCAGATTGTTCTCCAGCAACTTCTTGCCCATTTTTGCCATCATTAACCACTTCCTCAGTAGCCTCCAAACTAGATACAGGGGATTCTTCCAATCCCAACAAAATATCCAACCTTTGTCCTAATACTGTCTGATCCTCAGTACTTTGGACCTCCAGTTCCGACCTTTGTTCAGTTGATGTCTGATCCTCATTAGACAGAATCTCCATGTCTTCATTAATAAAGGGAAAAACAGCCATGTTTTCCTCCAAAACACCTCTTACCTCAGCAATCTCTCTTAGTAATTTAGCAGCTTGAGACAAGGATTCATCAGTGTCAATGGTATCTTAATACTGAGCAGATTCCACTGAATTATCATCACCGCTTCGGCCATTGTAATTTCAGTAGTATCTTTCAAGATTGCATCTTCAAGAAGTGTTGTTGTGGCAATCTGCAAGTCCAAATCTTCAGTCTGTAAACAACAAACAGTTCTTGGTCTAGATTATCACCTCTCGACGCCTTCAGAGAGACTTGCCATCCCCAAAGCAGTTGCTCATTGTCTTCTCATGAGGCTCTTGTCCTGTAGGCTCAGTTGATCTTTCTTTTCCAACACCACTGGACTCACCAGGATGCATAGGATGATCATTATATAAATGTGATGATGGCTCATCACTATAATCAAATGGGGTAAACTTGGGATCTTTAAACATTATCTTCCCCTTGTTTCTTCCATCTTGAATAATTTCAAGTAATATCATCTCTAGGAGTGATGTGCCTATCAGTCCTAGCAAAATTTCCACCCTATGATTTGCAAAAGCCCATTCTTCAAATCAACTTATGGGTTCTGCTGCTGGCTTTTGCCTCTTGTAAAAACCAAACTTCCATGCAAAGTATTGTGCAATCTTCTTGAAATCAAGATCTTTCTTTGGGTTTTTAGTCTTCTTAGTCTTCTTTTCATATGGCATTGTAGGTTTTCTTGTAGCAGGCTTCTCTACTTGTTGACTGCCAAAAGTCTCAACAAGATCAGTGAGAGTATCTTCAGCAGACACAAAGAGATCAGTAGACTCTTGAGCAGGTACATTTGTGTCTACTATCTCTAGTTGTCCCACACTGGCTTCCCCTTGAATTGTATGCTCCTCAGTAGGGGTCTCCTCTATCTCTCCTTCCCCCTGAGTCTTTGCAGTTTCAGTAGGGTCTTACACAATTTTATTTGCCTCCATAGTAGACTCTACAACTTCCTATTCAACAACTTCTTCTGCTGCTTCTTCTCTGTGTTCTTCTAGAACTCTTAGTTATTTTCCTTTGCCATGTCCCTTCTTCTTTGCCACTTGATTTCCTATTTTAGAAGGTTGTTCAGGGGACTCAAAGAGAGCTTCTTCTAGTTGCTCCTTGCTTGCAGCCTTTCTCTTCTTGGATGCCTCTTTGAGCTGTTCTTTAGTTAAATCAGCAGCAGCCTTCTTAACAAGCTCAACAGGCTCAGAGGGCATATCAGCAATGCTAACTTCAGTAGACTTGGCAGTGTCTACTGATTGCTTTGTCTTCTTTGGCTTTATCACATCGTTGATCTTTCTTGTGTCAAAGACACTCTCTCTCTACTTTCTTTGGTGCAATAGATTGAACATCACCCCTAGATTTTGTTCTCGCGCTCTTGATCATTATCACTTTCCACTTCTTGTACCGCATCAACATTATCTAAGCCTAGGATAGGAGTATTGATCTCTAGCTTATATCTGGCCTTATTGATGTTTGATGGTGCAACATTAAAAATCCTTATGTGATTCAGTAGGGCCTGAACCATCACCTAAAGGTTTTGTCTTCGTGAAGAAACTCGAACCCATATATCCAATAGATATATTATCTCTCCGCTTCTTCCTTATGGTTTCTCTTCACTGTCATAATTTTCTTCATATATTGAACAAAGAAACCAGCCCAATCAAACATCATGCTCATTGAGATGATTATCATCATGTCTATTTTGGGTCCGGATAATGTATCAAGGCTTCCAACAAACCCCAAAATATTCTTAGCAATATATTTTCTCAGCAGGTTATACTCCAAGGAAATATTCTCGTTATATTCGTGGCAACTGGTGCATCTCGGTTTGTTCCGATTGATTCAACAAAAGCCACCTTGGTAACTCCATAGATTCGGATTTGTAGGGGATCCATTCCTGGACCAAATCCAAAGACCTCTCAAAGAGGTCTCGATGAAATCTCAATCTCTTGAGCATTTCTGATCGTTGTAAAGAGCTTCCTGTCATCTCTAACCACCATATTTCTCTAGAAATCACTAACATTCTTGTATGAAATCTTTTCCAACTCGAGATTTAAAACGTTCTCCAAAGCCCTTCATATCATATGATTCTTCTTCCTGTGATGATTGCTAACTCGTTTCATTAGCATCTTTAACATATCCTCTAACACTTTGACTTGTTCCAAGATGAACATCTTTATCTGCCATCGTTAATTGAAAGATTTGAGTAAGACGAAGATGAAGAACTCGGAAAATATGCATTCAAACACTTGTATATTTTGCAGAGAATATGATCTGATTTTCATATACATTTTGTGTATATATATGTATATATAGGCAGATGTAGTGGGTAGGACATCTCAGGCAGGTACTATGCACATACTGTAGCACTATACATGATTTCAGACTGAATTTAATAAGGTAATGCCATGTGTCCCACTAATTGATCCCACTAAGGTAATAAACCATTATGTACTAGTAGCAACTGTAATAAATGATAAGATTAATATCCTTTTATTCCACTATTGAATTTCATTAAAGTCTAACTTTATCAGCAGAGTAATATCTCTAGCAGACTTCTTCAGTAGACTTCTCTTTCAGTAGAGTGTGTAGTCTGCTATATTCTTCAAGAGACTCAAGAGTTCAAGAATTGGCCGATGCATAAAATGCACAACTGATCTTCATATAGCATAGTTTTGTACAATTGATAATACAAGATGAATTATAATACCAATGATTGATCTGTCAAGTGAGCTCACCCAACAGGGTAAAGACCAATCCTCTTGGAAAATTCATTTGCTCAATTTTCCAAACTATAAGAGTACATGGAATTGTTGATACCAATGACTAGTCTGCCAAGTGAGCGCACCCAGCAGGGCAAAGACTAATCCCCTTGGTGAATTCCAGTACCCTGCTGACTATAAAAAGTTAGTCAACCTTGATAATTCCATGTTCAGTTCTTAACTTAGCAAACCTCTCTTTTTCCCAAAGGATTTGTAAAGATATCAGCATGTTGATCTTAAGTAGGGAAGTTGTTGGAAATAAAATTTATGTTTTGATGATAATTCATCATAATTATTCAAAGTATTACCTTAACCTCATTGATGAAGTGCTGAAGCTAGCTGTTATAGTGAAAAGCTAAAAGATGTCTAGAACAGAATGTTTAGGTTTTACTAGAGTCTGATATTTGTATAGGTTACATCAGACAAGCACTGTAATAGTTATTGTGTCGTAAAACTGAAAACTGGAAATCATTTAGAAAACCGGAAATCATCAAGATAAACAAACTGACTCAGACTACACCTATATGAAACTAAAGAAGATAAGTTCTCTGAGGGACACAGACTCAGTTGGCTTATCTAGAAGATTGAAGGACTGAGGGTCACAGACTCAGTTATAGAAGATTGAAGAACTGAGGGTTCAAATTCAGTTATGAAGACTACGTCGAGACTGTAAAGTTAGACTTCATGCAAGGTTGTGGTGACTTGAACTGACCTTATGGATCTTGTATGAAGACCTAAGAATCATAAGGGCAATGAATTCTTAGAACATAATGAGTCATGGTGTACTCTGATTAAGTCAATTATAATCAGATGAAAAACTGGAGTACTGATATTTAAAGAAGAGTAAAATCTCAGTGAATGCTCCAAGTCAGTCAAGAAACTGACAAGTGATAATCTCTCGTATAAAGCGATAGGAAACTCGTTTTATATGTCAGTCATCCAACAAACTGATAGTACAGTCGAACGATATAAAGAAGCAATCTTATTGGATGAAATATTGACACAGCAGAACGGTCAGAAAATATATCCGTTACAAAATAGACGTTGATACAATTCGAATTCAAGCCAAATGAACGTTGGACCTCACACAATAAATAGAGGACTTTGCACCAAGGATTAAACACAGATATTTAACTAGACTTAACTTGTGCATTATTCATTCGAATTGCTATCATCTCTACGCTATAACAAGATCATATCACGAATTTCTTCAAGTGTTCAAGATACAAAGAATCTATCAAGAATCAGACACTTTGAAGAACCACAAACAAGAATCAGTTCATTGATTCTCAACCCAACCTTGATTCTATATCAAAGGTTTAGACTCGTGAAGCAAACCGGGAAGGTTTTGTCAGGACAAGTTTTACAAGCGATCAACAGCAGACTGTGTTTGTGGTGGTAGCTGGTGAAGAGGCAATTCAACCCTCTAAGGTCCAGTGTTCAAACAATTGAAGAACATCAATTCTACCTGTTCTACAACTGTTTAGATAGTGAAGCTAAGGATTAGCCAAGGACTATTGTTTTGGACTTTTTGTAACAGTTCACCTCAAGAAGTTCTAGTGGAATTTTCCTCCGCACCACAGGGGAAGAGAGGACGTACAGGATTACACCACCTGGAACCTCTATAATATTCACCCTATTTACTTTACGCTTTTATTTATTTACTCAGCATTTACTTACAACATCTTGATAATTGATTGTTATACACTTCACAGTTCACAAACTGACATTCATCAGAATTCAGTTTACCACACTCGCCATAGAAGAATAACAAGATCAAGAAAAAGGCTAGAATTATATCCACGCCGGTTGACTCGCTTTTTATTAAATCAGTTTGACTTAAACTCAGCTCAGCCAGCTTAACTCCACACAAGTTTTAACTGAACCATAATTTGTTTAAAATCCAGCTTAGGGAAAGTTTTTGGTGACAAGTTTATTAACCCCCCCTTTAAACTTGTGTTAGCCTTTCCTAGGGACCAACAATTGGTATCAGAGCAGTGTTTCTTTGACAAGATATCATTTGCGCTATATCTCCTCCAGTTGTTCTCATTTGAAAGCTCCATTCCAGTTAATTTACTATCAGTCTTCACTCACTCACAATGGATAACAATCAATATGCGAGACAGATGCTTATGTGCAACATGGACAAATTTGATGAATATAAACGTCGATGCAGTGCTTTTCTTGCAAATTTACTCATGATGAAATGATGGATGTACTCACCGATGGACCAATTCAGATCACTCACATGCAAACTTTGGTGGAGAGCAAGTTTGAGTTGCAAAGCCCAAATCCGAATGGACTAGTGATGATCGTAAGCTTAAACAATCTCAACAATTTGCTATGGATTTTATCCTCGTAACTCTTGACAACAACATGTACTTAAAGGTGAAAGAATGCACAACTGCCAAGGAAATGTGGGACAAACTACAACTTGTTTGTGAGGGAACAGATTCAATCAAGGAAAACAAAATTTCTGTTGCAAAACAAAAATTTGAGAATTTGAAGTTGAAATCTAGAGAAACCATTGATCAAATGGAAACAAGATTCAGTGCTATCATGGATGAATTAGATCTACTCAAGTTTGAATACTCAAAGAAATTTATCAATACAAGAATCTTGAAGGCATTACCAATGTGCTAGAAAATGAAAGTCACTGCTATGGAAGAATCTAGAAGACTTGACATAGAGGATTCATTCAAAATCTTCTCAGACTTGAAATCTTATGAATTCAGTGAAGATTTTACAAGTACAGCTGCAATAATCAAAGCTCTGGAGGAACCAATGACCACAGCACTTGCAGCAGCATCAAATGACAATCAAGAAAACTCTTCAAGCAATCTTCATGAATTGGATGAGAGGGAAGAACAGATGGCTCTAATGATGAACAGAACCAAGAATGAAGAATGGACACTCCAACCACTCGAAGTTCATCAAGAGGACTCCTGAGAAAAGAAAAGATGATGAATATCTCAGTTTCAACTGCAAGAAACCTGGATATTATAAAGCTGAATGTCCAGAACTGACGAAGAAGACTCCTCCAAGAAGTGTTGGTAGAAGAGCACTCTTTGCTGGAGATGAGTCAGATTATGAAGCCGGTACTGAAAGACTATCAGATGACATAGCTTTAATGGCACACATGGAAGATCCAAATGAGGTATGTGAATCCAATTCTAAATATTCCTTAGCTCAAATTTCCATGCAAAATGCATGTTCTTCGACTGCTGACTCTAATCCAAAAAATCTAGAATTAGAAGAAACTCTTGATTTAATTGATGAATCACTAGTAACTATTCAAGTTTGGTTATGAATCAATTAAAGCCGAGAAAGAGATTCTAATTCTTGAAGTTGAAAGATTGAAGTTCGAACTAAAAATGTTGAAACCGACTAAAATCGATAAAGAAAAGATTCAAGATCACCTCATCATCACGACAAAAGAATCGAATCATTAGCTCAATCAAGTTCCGTTACTGGATTCAAATCAGGAAATCCGTATGGAGACAAGACGGGTTTAGGATTTGATACACAACAATCTTCTAAGAATGGAACCAAAGAAAGTCGCCGAACCTAGTACCAAAATTGGTATTAAGTTTGTAGATGAACAACTTCCGCAAACTGAGAAAATTGTTGAACCAGTAAAGCCAGTATCACATAGGATAAATCAGTTTTCCAAGAAGACAACTAGATTTACCAACAAGGGTAAGCCAAATGGTAAATCAGCTGTATCCCAAGAAAACCGAACTGGGAAATCAACTACCGGGTCCACGAAAACCAATCAAGTCAAGAACCAGAAAAGTTTCAATCAAAGTAAATCCAAGAATGTCAATCATTCAAAGATTCACACATTCAGGGGGAAAGGAAGACTATACCCAACTGATGATGATTGGAAATTTACTGAACCTACTAATAAAACTGATAATGACAATCATTCCAGACAGAGAACTTATCACAAGATTCATTCCAAAAATCAGCAGAGAGCTAATCTCAGTTCTCAGCAAAAGCCCCAATACCAAGGTCACCTGCACCTCAATTACATAAAAGGAATGATGGTTATTATTCAAGTTTTAATAGAAAGCATGATGGAAATAAATTTCAGCCAAAAGATCTGAGAGATCATATAAATAAGACACAATCCAAACATAGACACTATGGGAGTGTGGCTTACATATATGAAAACAAGTGCACCAATATCCGAAGAATACCTAAAGGATATATCCCCAGAGTTGTGTACCGACAATCGACTCTCATGGACCCAAATCGAGTTGGGTACCTAAAATTATTTAATTTTTATTGCAGGATATATGGTACTTTGACAACGGTTGCTCTAGGCACATGACAAAGAGCAAAGACTGTCTCAGAAATTTTATTGCAAAAGATGGACCAAAGGTTAATTTTGGAAGCAAAGACAAACCTGGATACACCAGAGGTTATGGCACCTTAATCAGGAATGGACTTACAATCAAGAATGTATCTTATGTAGAAGGATTACACTACAATCTACTCAGCACCAGTCAATTCTGTGATATCGGATACAAAGTTACTTTTGACAAAGAATTCTGCGTTGTCGTCAGATAATCAGCTTATCAAGTTGTTTTAGCCGGAAGAAGAAAAGAAAATATGTATGTAGTAGACTGGACAACAGCCGTTCTGTCGAAACTTGTTTGCTTGTGCATACCAAAGCAGAAATCAGTTGGCTATGGCACAAGAAACTGAGTCATCTTAACTTTGATGACATCAACACACTTGTTAAGAAACAGTTAGTCGTTGGACTACCGGAAATATCATATAAGAACGATAGCTTATGTGATGCTTGTCAACAGGGAAAGCAAACAAAAGCAAGTTTCAAGACCAAGTCTCAGCATTCAACAACCAGACATCTAGAGTTACTACACATGGATTTATTTGGACCTATTACACCAATTAGTATCAGTGGAAAGAAGTATACATTGGTGGTAGTAGATGATTTTTCAAGGTACACTTGGGTAATCTTCTTAAACAAGAAAAGTGAAACCAAGCAAAGACTTACAGAATTACTCAAGAGACTTCAGAATCAGAAAGGAGTATCAGTCGTGAAAATAAAATCAGATAAGGGAACTGAATTCCTCAACAGTGTGATTATTGAATATTGTGAAGAAAATGGAGTGTTACACCAACTTGTCGCCACAGAACACCTCAATGAATGGTGTAATGAAAGAAAAACAGAACACTCAAAGAAGCGAGGAGGACTATGAACTGTGAAGCAAAACTACCTGAAAGATATTTGGCAGAAGCAGTTAACACAGATTGTTATACACAGAACAGAGCTCTCATGATCAAAAGACATGAGAAGACCCCTTATGAAATTTGGAATGGAAGAAAACCAAATGTTCTCTACTTTCATGATTTTTGAAGCAAATGTTTCATACACAACAATGGGAAAGATCAACTTCATGTTTTTCAGACCAAAGCTGATGAAGGAATTTTTCTAGGATACTCAAGTGTCAGCAAAGCTTTTAGAGTACTAAACAAAAGGACACTCAAACATAAAGAATCAATTCACGTGGTATTTGATGAACCAAACTTCCCTGGTGAAACAACTGAAGACAGACGTAACTAGTTTCTCGGGCCTCGATTACTAATCTCGCCATAACCGCTTTTGTTGACATTGGGAGACTAATTTCAGAATATTCAGATCCAGATCAATCTCGGTTTCCAACTACTAAACAAACCACACCGAACTACATGTTCCCGATCCAATCAAGAAACTCAAGAACCAAATAACAAGATATCGATCCTTTGATGCAAGCACCCACGTATCTATGGAAGAGAGATCACCTCAAGAACAAGTAATTGGTGATAATCAAACCGGGCGCTCGAACAAGACATCAACTAGATACAATGATTGCATGTTTTCTATCACAATCGAACCTAAGGAAATAGAATAAGCTTTTGAAGGATCCAGATTGGATATTAGCTATGCAAGAAGAATGAATGAGTTTGAAAGAAATCAAGTATGGGAATTGGTAGAAAGACCAGTTCATGTGAATATCATAGGAACCAAATGGGTTTTCAGAAACAAACTTGATGAAAACGGGAATATCATCAGAAACAAAGCTAGACTTTTAGCTAAGGGATACTCTCAAGCAGAAGGCATAGACTTTGATGAAACCTACGCACCAGTTGCAAGATTAGAAGCAATCAGACTATTTCTTGCCTTTACAGCTCATAAGAAATTCAAAGTTTACCAGATGGATGTTAAAAGTGCATTTTTAAATGGAATTCTTGAAGAAGAAGTATATGTTCAACAACCACCTGGATTTGAAATCAAAGATCAAGCTGATAAAGTTTTCAGACTAAGGAATGCTCTTTATGGACTAAAACAAGCACCAAGAGCTTGGTATGAAACTCTATCTCAGTTTATAGTAGATAATGGTTTTATCAAAGGAACTATAGACAAAACTTTGTTCAGAATGAAAAATGGTGAAAATACTATACTTGTTCAAATTTATGTTGATGACATCTTTTTTGGATCGGAAGATGAACAATTATGTGAGAAATTTACAAGTTTGATGAAAAGCAAATTCTAAATGAGTATGATGGGAGAATTGAATTACTTCCTTGGATTACAAGTTAGATAATTAGATGATGGAATTTTCATTCACCAAACCAAGTATACAAGAGAACTTATCAAAAAATTTGGTATGGAAAAATCAACTGGAATTTCTACACCAATGGGGACCAACATCAGATTAGATGAAGATAAAGAAGGCAAAGATGTTGATCAAACACTTTACAGAAGGATGATATGGAAGCTTACTTTATCTTACAGCAAGTAGGCCAGATATATCATTTCATGTTGGAGTATGTGCAAGATTTCATCAAAACCAAAAGAAAGTCATCTCACGCTTGTGAAAAGAACATTGAAATATCCGAAAGACACAGATGGAGTTGGAATATGGTATTCAATTGAAGGCTTAATTCAAGCTAAAATCTTATTCAGACTCATATTATGCTAGATGCAAAGTGGATGTAAAAGAACATTAGGCACATGTCAGCTTATTAGAAATAGACTTGTGTCATGGTTTAGCAAAAAGCAAAACTCAATCTCAACTTCTACAAAATGGGTTTTAATACATAGCAAATTGGAAGTTGTTGTGCTCAAGTTTTATGGATTAGACAAAGAATTAAGAGATTATGGGATAGAAGAAGGAATGATTCCCATAATGTGTGATAACACAAGTGCAATTGCAATCACCGATAATCCATTTTTACACTCAAGGACAAAGCACATTGATGTGTGTCACCACTTCATAAGAGATCATGCAAAGAAAAAGGATATCACAGTTCTTTATGTACCTGCTGAAGATCAATTGGCAAATATCTTTACAAAGCCATTGGACAAAAACATATTTGCCAAACTAAGAACTGAATTGGGGATAATAAAAGGCAATTGAAATCAGTTAAGCCAGAAATTCGTCAAGGGAATTAATCTTTGTTATGTTGGGTGCGCTCACTTAACAGATTAGTCATTGACATCAACTATTTCAAACTGATCAACTAAAATTGAAACTGACAGACTTTACTAAAACTGACTAATTTTGTCAAAAACTGAAAGTTACAACTACAAATCGACTTCGCCTCGGTTTTTATCCTACCAACTTAAGTCAAAGGTTGACAAGATAAAACCGACATTGGTTATATCGCATTTAATTATCAGAGTTAATTTTTCGAGAAAAATGCGTGTACACTCCACACATTCGTCGTAACAAAGGCACACATCGGTTACCCAAACCATCATGGAATTTGAAAAGTTGTACTACTCAACCGCCAATATATCTTACCTATTTATTCAACCCTCGTTCACACTATTTCCAAACAAATTTCAAATTCTTCATCTCTCTCTTAAAAATAGAATCAGACTCTTCAAAATCCTTTTCTTTCAAAAATCAATTTTTGTGTTCATACCAGATATGGCCACTTGCATAAATCAAAACAAGAAAGATTGATCACAGAGTTAGATGAATTTTCGATTCGACATCTATGAATCAATGTGCAACCATACTGTTAGCAAGTTGGATTTGTAATAAAATCCGTAAACAACTCTGTGTCTAAGGAATCTTCAAGAAGTTAAATTCAACGAACCATGTGATGTGGAAGGAATTCGCAATTTTGGGAGAATATGCGATTGGTAATGAAAGCTCTCGATCACTAAAGTCCATGGAGATCGACATATCAATGAAAGAGTTATGAAGTCATTATTCAGTTTCACAGATTCATCTCGTGACATCAATAGATTTGGCTACTCTACCATTACAAAAAGAGGCTTTTTTCCAAGCAACTTACCTCTCTAAGGAACCAAGAAAATTGATAGTCATGTTGACAAAATCAAGCTTTAATTTGCGCACCTCAAACAGATGGCTCAAAGCAAACATGTCATTGGAAAATCCAAAGAAGCCAATACACTATCCGAGGAGAACATTTATCTCGATGAACATAATTTGGGATGAAATAGAATTCAATTGGGCAAAGTTATGTAGTCAATTAGATAAAGAAGCATGCATTTAGCCGAATTTAGAAAGGTACAAAGAGCTCAAGTCAAGGTCGTGCAATCTGTTGGTAGATTTTGACAGAAGAAAACACTCGCTGGAATCATTCAATTCTATCCGCAAAGACTCAAGGAAGGGAAGCAAGCAAGGCAATTTGAAACTACAAAGGAAATCGCGAAGCAAAAACAGGAACAACTTCCCAACCTGAAGCCAGTCAGAAAACTGTGTCTCAGCAGGAAGCTGAACACAAAGGAATCAAGCGAAAGGCAGACTCAACACAAGAAATAATAGTTGTAAGATGTTTATACCCAGCAACCTCAAGTATGACAGCACCAACTGAGGAGGAACAACAACAACAACAACTCGATAAATCAAGATACAAGGAAAACACTCTTGCCGATAATACTTCTCAATCACAACATCAATCAGTTCAGCAATCAAACCCAACCTTTGAAGCTGATAAAATTGTCAGACTAATGAAGATGAAGCTTAAACCAGAGGATTCTCGTGATATTAGTCTACAGATTGAAGAGAAGTTACTCTTGGAGAAATTGGAGATCGGAGATTTATATACTCTATTTCCTATATTAGAGTTTCTTGAAAACTGTTTCAAAAGGTTTACTGAACTAGCTCAAAGGAGAGAATCAGCCACTTCATCTGCCTCCAAAGAAAGTTCAAAGAAAATGATGATGATGAAATGCTCATACGAGAAAAAAGTTCGATGTGACTACAGTTTTGCATTCAGAAATTCAACCTCAACCTCTAAATACACAAACTGTATGTCAGCCTGAAGAGTTGCCAGTTGGAAATCAGACAACTGACACTCAACAAGCAGCTGAAGAAACTGATAATCACTAACTAATGATTATTGAAGATATCACTCAGCCCAAGGATCAACCTGAAACGACATATGATCCTTATGACATCCTAACAAAAGATGAGTTGGCCAAAGTTCATGAAAACTTGAAGATTGTGCTCAGTCACAAGGATGCACAAAATGGCCTTCTATCTAATATTTCTGGATATCTCGATTACAGAACGAGAACAGATGTCTCAGTTCATGCAAGACTAGACATGATCCACAAATCCAGTTCAAGTTCTGCTTCAGAAATACTTTTACTTAAACAGAAACTAGAAGACACAACCGCAGTAGATCGGGAAACTCATGCTCAGGCTTATTGGCACATGAATCAGCATATCTACGGGTTAGAAACTCAGCTTAAGGATGTAATTGCTTCTCAGCAACGTATATCAACCGACCAACAGGAAACCCATGCTTTGGTAGATCAGCTATATGATGCCAAAAAGGGGGAAGCTGAAGAAGAAAAGCTGAAGTTACTTAAAGAGATGAAGCGACTTGATGAATAATTGCAAACATACAAATCAGATCCAAAGTTCTTAAAGAAAGAGCTAACTGACGAGCAGTTCATTGAGAAATACAGTCAACTTGGAGAAAAGAGAGCTACTCATACAATGGATCTGTGGATGAAGTTTATCAACGATCACAATCCTATTAAAGTCAAGTACAAGGACAGGACATTTGAAGAATCCTTGAACTACTTTTTATCTGATGTATTCTCAAAGCAGAAAATGGCACAATATATGAAGAATCAGAGGATTGATGATAAACTGAAGATTAAAGACAAGGCTGAACAAATGAAAGCTGATGTAGTAGAATTTGAAAAATACTACTTGAAAGAATCAGACTTACCAAAGCTATTTCTATGGAGAAGATGGAAAGAAGGAAGTCAAGTTGACTACAACAAGACATTTTCAAAGGAAGACACCAGCTAGAAAATGAATATCGTCTGTATGACAAGGAGAAGAAGTTTATTTCAGTTAAGAAAAAGCTTAGTTTTTAATCACAGTTGTTTGGACTAAATGTAATTATTCCAGTTTTTGCTCATTCTAATGAAACCCAGTTTTCAAGTTTTACATTGTTTTGATCTTTAAGCTTTTCTTTTAGGGAGAGTTTTGGCATCAACAAAAAGGGGGAAATTTTTGGAAATAAAATTTATGTTTTGATGATAATTCATCATAATTATTCAAAGTACTACCTTAACCTCATTGATGATGTGCTGAAGCTAACTGTTATAGTGAAAAGCTAAAAGATGTCTAGAACTGAATGTTTAGGTTTTACTAGAGTCTGATATTTGTATAGGTTACATCAGACAAGCACTGTAATAGTTAGTGTGTCGTAAAACTGAAAACTGGAAATCATTTAGAAAACTAGAAATCATCAAGATAAACAAACTGACTCAGACTACACCTATATGAAACTGAAGACGATAAGTTCGCTGAGGGACACAGACTCAGTTGGATTTTTCTAGAAGATTGAAGGACTGAAGGTCACAGACTCAGTTATATAAGATTGAAGAACTGAGGGTTCAAACTAAGTTATGAAGACTACGTCGAGACTGTAAAGTTAGACTTCAAGCAAGATTGTGGTGACCTGAACTGACCTTAGGGATCTTGTATGAAGACCTAAGAATCATAAGGACAATGAATTCTTAGAACATAATGAGTCATGGTGTATTTTGATTAAGTCAATTATAATCAGATGAAAAACTGGAGTACTGATATTTAAAGAAGAGTAAAATCTCAGTGAACGCTCCAAGTCAGTCAAGAAACAGACAAGTGATAATCTCAGTATAAAACTGATAAGGAAACTCAGTTTTATATGTCAGTCATCCAACAAACTGATAGTACAGTCGAACGTAATAAAGGAAGCAATCTTATTGGATGAAATACTGACATAGCAGAACGGTCAGAAAATATATCCGTTACAAAATAGACGTTGATACAATTCGAATTCAAGCCAAATGAACGTTGGACCTAATACTATAAATAGAGGACTTTGCACCAAGGATTAAACACAGTGATTTAACTAGACTTAACGTGTGCATTAGTCATTCGAATTGCTATCATCTCTGCGCTATAACAAGATCATATCAAGAATTTCTTCAAGTGTTCAAGCTACAAAGAATCTATCAAGAATCAGACACTTTGAAGAACCACAAACAAGAATCAATTCATTGATTCTCAACCCAACCTTGATTCTATATCAAAGGTTTAGACTGTGAAGCAAACCGGGAAGGTTTTGTCAAGGATAGTTGTTACAAGCAGTCGGGCAGACTATGTTTGTGGTGGTAGCTGGTGAAGAGGCAATTCAACCCTCTAAGGACCAGTGTTCAAGCAATTGAAGAACAACAATTCTACCTGTTCTACAACTGTTTAGATAGTGAAGCTAGGGATTAGCCAATGACTATTGTTTTGGACTTTTTGTAACAGTTCACCTCAAGAAGTTCTAGTGGAATTTTCCTCCGCACCACAGGGGAAGAGAGGACGTACAAGATTACACCACCTGGAACCTCTATAATATTCGCCCTATTTACTTTACGCATTTATTTATTTACTCAGCATTTACTTACAACATCTTGATAATTGATTGTTATACACTTCACAGTTCACAAACTGACATTCATTAGAATTCAGTTTACCACACTCAGTTTTCATTGAAGAATAACAAGATAAAGAAAAAGGCTAGAATTATATCCGCTGCCGGTTGACTCAGTTTTGATTAAATCAGTTTGACTTAAACTCCGCCCAGTAAGCTTAACTCCACACAAGTTTTAACTGAACCATAATTTGTTTAAAATCCAGCTTAGGGAAAGTTTTTGGTGACAAGTTTATTTACCCCCCCTCTAAACTTGTGTTAGCCTTTCCAATGGACCAACAGAAGTATAGATACACCACATCTTTCTTTTCCACATGATCACTTATGAAATGATGTCTCACATCAATGCGTTTGGTCCTTGAGTGCAAAACACGATTTTTTGTCATTGCTATTGCACTTGTATTGTCACACATTATGGGAATTTCTCTTTCTTCAATCACATAATCCCTTAGTTGTTGTCTTAACCATAATACTTTGTGCATGAGCTTCAAGCAAAGAATGTATTATGCTTCACTAGTGGAAGTTGATATAGAATTTCGCTTCTGGTCGAACCAGAAACAAGTCTAACGCCCATCAATCGAAATATTCTTCTTGTACTTTTTCTATCAATCTTACATCCAGCATAATCAGAATAGGATATAACTATGAAACTTCCATATTTTGGATACCATATTCCAACTCCCAAGGTTTATTTCAAATACTTGAGAATCCACTTTACTGCAGCTAAGTGACTTTGCTTTGGTTTAGATTGAAACCTTGCATATGCACCTACTGCAAAAGATATATCATGTTTGCTGGCTGTAAGGTACAGTAGGCTTCCTATCATCCTTCTGTATAAAGTCTGTTCAACATCTTCACATTTTTTTATCTTCATCCATCCTGATGCTTGTACCCATAGGTGTTGATACTTTGGTGCTATTTTCCATACCAAACTTCTTCAGCAGCTTCTTGGTGTATTTTGTTTGATGAATGAAGATTCCATCTTTCATTTGTTTCAATTGTAATCCCAAGAAATTGTTAATTTCTCCCATCATACTCATCTGGAACTTGATTTTCATGAGATTAGCAAAATTTTCACATAACAATTCATTTTCATAACCAAAATTATGTCATCCACATAAATCTGCACTTGCAGGGTTCTGTCTCCTTCATTGATTCTGAAAGGAGTCTTGTCAATGGTTCCTTTGGTAAATCCATTATCCACCAAGAATTGAGATAAAGTCTCATACCATACTCTTGGTGCTTTCTTTGGTCCATAAAGTGCTTTGTTGAGTCTATACATTTTATTTTCTTGATTTTTACTTCAAAACAAGGAGGTTGCTGAACATAAACCTCTTCTTCTAGAATTCCATTGAGAAATGCACTCTTTACATCCATCTGGTATACTTTGAAGTTCTTATGTGCAGCATATGCCAAGAACAGTCATATATCTTCCAATCTTGCAACTTGGGCATATGTCTCATCAAAGTCTATTCCTTTAGCTTGTGAACAGCTTTTTTCCACTAGTCTGGCCTTGATAAAAACAATGTTACCAGATTCATCATGTTTGTTTCTGTAAACCCACTTAGTACCAATTATATTTGCATGATCAGGCCTCTCCATTAGTCCATACTTGATTTCTTTCAAACTCATTGAGTTCTTCTTGCATACCAATTATCCAATAAGGATCAGAAATTGCTTCTTCAACAACTTCAGGTTCTATTTGAGACAAAAAGCATCTAAACATTGCTTCTAATTGTCTTCTTGTCCTTACACCTTGCTGTACATCACCAATTCCTTGGTTTTCTTGATTTACAGGGACCTGATCATCAGTAAGGTCTGCTGTAGGTTCAAAAGGGGGATCAGTAGATCCTTGAACAATATTTGTTGTTGTATCAGTAAAGTTACCAGCAGGTCCTTCAGTAGGGACATCATCATATCCAGAATCTGAAACCTTTAAGTCACTTATCTTCTTTAGTACATCAACATATTCTGGATCATTGACTTCTTGATGTATAATAGGTTCTGGAACATCTTCATCCTCCATTCCAGTGAACTAATGTTCATCAAACATACATGTATGGACTCTTCATGTTTAAGTGTCCTCTTCTTCAGCACCCTGAAAGCCTTGCTGACTGAAGAGTATCCCAGAAAGATTCCTTCATCTAATTTTGGTTGGAATGTCTTCATTGTTCTTATGATTTAAGATAAAACATTTCCTTCCAAATGGATGGAAGTATGAGATATTTAACTTTCTTCCATTCCATATTTCATCAGGTGTCTTCATGAGCTTCTTGTTCTCTGAGGTTCTATTTTGTTTTGTAGCATGTTGTGTTAACTGCTTCGCCAGCCCAAGACTCTCTCGTGTATATTGCTTCACAAATCATAGTCCTCCCCGCTTCCTTTAAAGTCCTGTTTCTTCTCTCAGAACCCCATTCAAATTGAGGTGTTCCAAAGAGTCGCTAATTGATGCAACACACCATTATGTTCACAATATTCTCTTATTACTTTATTTAGGAACTCAGTACCCTTGTCTGATTTGATCATCACTTCTATAACACACTTCTTATTTTGTAGTCTCTTCAAAAGTTCTGGCATCTTTTGAAGTTTTACACTTTTCTTGTTCATGAAAATCACCCAAGTATATCTTGAATAATCATCCACAACTACTAGAGTGTACTTCTTCCCTATTACACTTGTTGGTATAATTGGTCCAAACAGGTCCATATGCATCAGCTCCAAAACTCTCTTGGTTGATTGTTTAGTTTTTGACTTGAAGCTTGACTTTGTTTGCTTCCCTTGCTGACATGCATCACATACTCCATTCTTCTTATATGTGATCTCAAGTAAACTAATAACCAGCTTCTTTTTGACCAACTGATTGATATCATCAAAGTTTAGATGATTCAACTTCTTGTGCCATAACCAGCTGAGTCCAGAGTTTGTATGCACAATAAGACATGTTTCAGGAACAACAGTGGTCCAGTATACTACATACATGTTTTGTTGCCTTCTTCCAGCCAACACAACTGGCTCTCCCATTTCACTTATGACAATGCAGTATTCTTTGTCAAAAGTGACTTTGTAGCCTATGTCACAAAATTGTCCAGCGCTCAACAGGTTGTAGTCCAAGCCTTCAACATAAGCAACATTCCTGATTGTCAATCCATTCCTCACCAGTGTTGCATACCCTCTTGTTTATCCTGGTGTATCCTTGTTTCCAAAGTTGACTTTAGGTCCATTCTTTACCACATAATTTGCCAAACAGTGCTTACTTCTGGTCATATGTCTGGAACATCCACTATCAAAGTACCAGACACTATATGTCTGGAACATCCATTAGTGTGTTTTAGTTACCCAAACCATTTGAAAAGTGTTGCACTTTTGTTCATATATGTATGCTACATTTCCATACAATCTAACATTTGGTTGTGTAGCATTCACATATGGTTTCTGGATTTTTGGTACAAAATGTTGTTTGAAGTGATTTCTGTTGTTAAAAGCATTAGCATAACCATATGATTGCTGTTTATTAGGAATAGTCCTTTATTGTGGTCTCTGCTGAGATCTCTTGTGGGGGCATCTACTAAGTCCTCTGCTGATTCCACTGCTGAGGTCTAACCTTAGCATTATGGTTGAATCTATTGTTTCTAGCAGCAGTGGCAGGAATATTCCAATCTTCATCAGTAGGGAACAATCTGCCTTTCCCCCCCTGAGATAAGTATCCCTTGAATGATTAACATTCTTGGGTTCAACATTCTTATCCTTGAAATATTTCTAGTTCTTACCCTTTTGTGGTCCAAAGAGACTTTTTGCAAAGAGTCTCGCTATCGCCAGTCTAGAAGGTCCAAAGCAGACCTACCCTTGGAATTACTCATTTGTTTAGGTGTCGCTATCCTTTTGGACTTCTGATCTTGCTTCTTTGAATCATTAGCGTGCTTTATCGCCTCGTAACCCTTTTAAGGTTTTGGATTTTATGCGACCACAAACTTAGGACCAATTCGGCACTAGTTCACCACCCTTACTTGATCCACCCTTAGAGATTGTTGATTTTAAAATCTAAGGCCTATTTTATCACGATAAGGCTTTTAGATTTTAATCCAAAGATTAGCACTAGATTGTGCAAACAGATTCGATTGCTACTACTAGTGTGGTAGATCGACATCGATTATGTTCATCATCATTTTCCTTACCTTTGAGAATTCTTAATTCAGCATTCAATATTTGGATTTCTACTTGAAGTGTTTCTCTTTCAGCCTTCACAATCTTATAACCAGATTGTATTATCCTCAGTTGATTAAGGAGGGCATCTAGAAGCTCTTCATTGTCCGAAATTTTTGGATTGGAACCACCAGTGGACTCACAATCACTTTCAGTAGGAGTGTTCATTTATGCAGAATTGTATACCTCCTCAGTTACATCCATATGAGCCATAAATGCATAATCATCCATATGTTCTATGAGAGCTATGTCATATGATTCATTTCATTTTTCTGATTCCACTTCATAGCCAGATTCATCATCAGCAACCAATGCTTTCCTACCAGATTTCTTCTATTGACCCTTGTTTTTCAGCAGGTCTGGGCAGTCAGGTCTAAAATGTCCAGGCTTCATGCAGTTAAAACATAGGTAGTCAGGATCCTTCTTTTGGTTTAACTCAGGACAGTCAGGTTTGAAGTGTCTTGGTTTCTTGAAATTGAAGCACAAAAAGTCATGATCCTTCTTTGATTCATCCTTTTTTGTGTTGTTTTCTTGCCAGAATTCCTTGTAGATGCCTTTCTAGTTTTCATCATTCTAATTATTTTAGTTAGTAGGGCTATTTGCTCTTGCATTTCATCCAAAGACATCATCATCTTGAACATTTGATGATTCTTGTTTATGAGCAAAGCAGCCTCAAGGTCTTTGTTGTTTTTGTTGCTTTTTTTCAAGACTTGCAACAAGGTCTTTCTTTGGATTCATATGCTTTAAGATCGAGAGAACCGCTTGAAGGTGTCCTCCTCATGTAGTCTCTTGACTCGACCATTGCGTGTTGACCTTCATTTTTTAGACTTCATTTATGTAAAGCTTTGAGAATCCTGGTGTTGATCTCTTTTTTGTGTAAACAACATTCACAGGTGAGTTGATCCGAACTGTATTAAATGCACAATCAATAGAGGATCAATCAAGGACGGATTTTCTGAAAAACGTTCGAAGAAAAATTCGATCATTGAAATCAATGAGAACATAATTAAGGGGGAATCAAGAATAGAATCTAGAATTATTACCCTCATTAAGATAGACAACAAACGGAAATTCAAATCAAGGATAATCAAGGCTATAAATAGAAGGCATTGACAGAAAAAATAAAAGGGGAAGAACAAAAAATCTGAACAAAAACTCTGTAAAAGTGAAAAACCTTCTATCTATGCTAAAAAGAAATATCCAGTGATCAACTCAAAACTGAGAGCTACAATTCAAACATCAAAGCATTAAGATTGATCAACAAGTTTGTGAATTCAATTCACATCAATCAAGCAGCTGAATCAGAGCCATCTGAGAAGGAGTTGTGTTTGTGATAGCTGCTGAAAGATTTGATCCCAAGGAGAGCAAATGAAAGAGACTCGAAAGTCACCAAGTCGATCAAGGAGTGATAGTCTTGAAGATTGTGAAGCTTGTGAAGTCATGGACAATCGTACTATTGTATCTGTAAAAACAATAGTGAATTCCTCCAATCATCACATGAGAAGAGTTGAATAAGGGATTACACCACCCAGAACCACTATAAGCCTTGTGTCAATTTACTTTCTGCAATTTACCTTACTGCATTCATTTAATTGCCTATATTATACCTTATTTATGTGATTGCCTAAACTGCTTTGAAACAACTTAGTAAGAAAAGACTTATCCACTGCCCAAAAGCTTTTGAATATAAGAAAAGTTTTTGAAACTCCACTATAGTCAATCAACCCCCTCTCCCCCCTCTGACTATAGTCTTACCCTTCTCTGGTACCAACATGAACAGACGAGTAGGCAGAGCAGCAGTAGGTAGCAGGTAAGTCTTCAGGAACTGTAACTATTAATCCTGCTACTTTTCCGTATCCCCTTAGGAAATATAAACCAAATAATGATGATGCTCGTAATAAAAAGTTCATAGAATATACCTTTGGTAGAAGCTCTGGTTGGAATGCCAGAGTATGCAAAATTCTTGAAAGAAGCAGTCTCTACAAAAAGGAAGTTCTTAGACCTTGAGACTATTTGCATTAACGAGGAATGCTCGGCAGTTTTGCAACGCAAACTGCCTCCTAAGAGTAAAGATTATAGGAGCTTCCTCATACCTTGCACAATTGGAGGAGTGTGCCTAAACAAAGCGTTATGTGAATTGGGAGCAATTTAATGCCACTCTCCATCTTTCATAAGTTAGGCATGAAAGAGTTGAACGAAACATCTATAACCCTTCAATTGTATGATAGGTATATGAAGCAACCGTGTGGAGTGGTGGAGGATGTTCTGGTGAAAGTTGATATGTTTGTATTCCCCATAGACTTTGAAGTGCTGGAAATGTAAGCTAACCACGATGTTCCATTGATCCTAGAAAGACCGTTCCTAGCGCAAAGTAAGACAATGACAGATGTTCATAAGGGTGAGTTGAGTCTAAGAGTAAATGAGGATAGCGTAGTGTTCAATGTGATGAAAACAATGAAATATGCACAAGATGTGGGAGAAGCATGTTACATGCTAAATGCCATAGATGATGACAAGATCAAGCGATAATAAAATACTTGATCACCATAAACCAATACTAGCAAGAGGACTAGGTCCATCGTAGTATAGCTATAGCGAATCAAGGTCGATCCCACAGGGAACCAATTGTGGATCATTTATATACAAACAATTAATCATTCATGCCAAGCACACAGAGGCGCTCTACGACCAACAAAAGACAAGAAAGATAAAGACTGACTTGACACAACACAACACATAAACAACGTAATTAACCTCCCTAATTACTATGTTATCGTTTGGATCTAGAGATTCTATATAACTAAGCTAGACTCGACAACTATTAATCCGATTCGTATTTCTTTTATATTGGCTACGGGAGTCATCCCCTAAACTTGACTTAGTTCCGGGTAGGACACTAGATCACTATGCCATATTACGTGACTTCACTTCATAGGCCTGCATCTCATATAACTTGCACGCTTACAATACTAGGGATGCCGATATTAACCGTATTCCTCACCTAGGCAACATTCCTGTGGTTAGGCGTACTTCGTAAGTGATCGCATCAGTCTTCATCCCATTAACACTAACTTTGTAGGTACATGTTAATCTACGATTTACGTATAATTAGATGAGCTCAATTCCCTAATACAGAACAGATCTAGATCTCGCTGAAAGTCCTGGAAGATCAATTCATGAGCCGACCTAGGAGCCCTATATTGGTATTTTCTAATCATACGCTAATTAAAACAGACGAGCAACGTAGCCGTAGCCATACCTACTAAGATAAGAAATTCTAGGTGGACAATCACACCATAAAGACATGGCTAGATTGACGCGGTGAAAACCAAAATCTTAGCGTTTCTACATACGTAACGGATAAAATAGAGATTCATAAGAAATTATATAGATCTACTAAAAACACGATTGTCGATCATACCAAAGTCATCTATAGGTCACCGGATTACAGATCTGGGCGTGTGGATCCTTATAGACAAGGAATCCCCAATGCCTTATATCATATCCTTAGATCTACATCGTTCAGTGAAGAACGAACAACCTCAAACGATAAACAATAATTGGGGGGACTTAATTACAAAGAACAAATAAATACAAGAACTCACATAATTGATGTTGAACTTGTATTAAAACAGCTCTGAGAAACTGAGAATTTGTGTTATGAAAAGTGATATTTAAGATGATACAATGAAATAAGTATAATGGGCTGGAAAACCAACTTAGGATAAACTCCAGCCGACCTAATTTACGTTTCTTAAACCCTAATGGAGTGTAAAATGCGTCGAGATAACTCCAAGTCTATCCTCGATATTTTGCTGACCTCGCCCCCAGTGAATGCCTGCCTCGGTGCCAGCGAGTTGTCTGCCTCTGATTGACTCACTGGCTTTTCTTGTTCCTTAGTCCACTCTTCGGGCTACTTTGATATTTATCATTTATTCAATCCGATTCTGCTCCGATTTATCTTGAGATTTACTTCCTTCGTTGGTAGATATCCTCAGATTCATCGTAATCTATAAAATCAATAATTATAGCATAGTAAATCATATTTTAATAATAAAAATAGATAAATACCAAATTTATTCTATAAATCACACAACAATAAATAATCATTATAAACATGTGATTTAATATAAAATATATAATATTAAGCTCGATTTAAGGACAACGTTGATTACTTTTATGGGTATAATTTGACAGTCATCAACTACCCCCCATTTAGACTTTGATCGTCCCGAACAAAGCATCAATAATTCATTCCACAAGATAACATTTTCCAATGGTCAAATCATACTTACACAAGAAACTCGAGTCAACTCATGCCATTCATGCTCATAAGGTATCCATTATTCACTACTCGCTATGAATCGAAGTGATGAGTGCATGTGCATTCTGTTTTATATATTCGTGGCACGATTAAAGTTTATGCTAACATTCTTTGTCTTAACCTACCAACATCAAGATTCCCACTTCTTAAGCCTCGTGAATGGGTAAAGACATGGTGCAATAAGCAAGAGCGTCATCCAGAAGGTTTTTGGACTCGGAGACCGAGAAATACTGAAAGCCTCTTAAAAAGTTGAATTTCTTTGCATTTTCATAATTTAGAGTATTGACACCTTTCAAGAAAGAAACTTGATTTAAAAGTAAAGTATGCATTGCAAGAATCCCCCTCTCACGGATTACTCAATAGCGTTGAATATTACCACAAGCTCGGGGCTACTTTGATAATTCTCAAGCTTATTACTCCGCTTTGATGGCTAGAGGATAGGAATACATCAGCAGATAAATATCGACACTAAGTGGATATAACCAATCATCTACGCAATATACACATAATTTCTTCAGTTATTATAATTGTATGTAATAGCTTTCGATTCAAAGATTGAGTAATCGAATAATAAATAACTACTTGCAACAGTCGGCATGAATATCCTTAACTTTACTTCATATAAGTATAATATGATCACGTAATCATGCAACTCGGTTCCTTTCTTACTAATTCAAAGTTAAGGATTCACAAAAGTAAATGCGATTCTTGCTTAAAATTTTAAATTTAGTCATTTATTAATTATTTGATATAATGGAAGCTAAGTGACTCGTGTAATTTCCACTTAAACGATGCATTGTCCTCAATGCATAAAAAGAAAGTAAAGCATAGGAACTTAGCTTCGGTCAAGCGCTGAAGTGGAACAAGTCGATGAACTTCGAGGCACATAGATAGGCTGTGGAACTAACAAGAGATATATCGCTCTAAAACAAATCTTCAACAAAGCTCGAAACTCGTTACAGCGTTAGCCCATAAAAAGTAATAATAAAAAATGGGCAGTAGAAGAAATAAAATAAACCTTAAACCGATGTTTAAGCCCTCACAATGTTTATTTTATAGCATTAAAACTACTCGTACAAACATGAATTACTGAAACGAATAAGATAAAGGATATACAGACTCAAAAAAAAAAAAAAAAAAAAACATGCAACTAAAGATGGTAGTCTTCATCTATAACCTCCACCGCTTAAATATTCTTAAAACCGGGTGGAGAAGACAAAGATAAAAAAGCATTACCCCATGTGGGAAAAAATGAGGTTGACTGGATCAACCATGTATTCAATCCAGTGTAAAAGAGAAACTTGGTAACGTATACCAAATTTAATGTGACCTATAGGCTAAAGAAAAAATCAGATACTTTGCGCAGACGCTTCACATTTTGATTGGATATCAACAACTTAGGCAGATGTAGCTTCTCCTCGAAATTACTACTCACCCAATTTATCACGTAGAAGGTCTCAACGTCATCAACAAGGTCGGATCGGTGTGATATTTTAGAACAAAACTCATCATCTATATGTGCCGGAAGGGTCAGAAAAATTGTGAAATTGAAATCTTCCAGTAGAAAGAGAAGTTTTATTTCGATCGAACAAAAAACTTATAAAATATAGCTAGATTCAGAGCTACACTTACCCCAGCTAGGATCACGAAAACCAAAATGATAAAAGATAATCATTAAAACGTATCAATATTTCTAATTCCGCAACACAAGGGTATTTTGTAAAAAAAAATGGAGGATGATAGTATGATGGGTTTAGAAGATGATATACATAAGGATGGTAAGAAAAGATAAAGGGTGGGTAAGAAATTGTGTTTTGGGTGGGTGGAAAATTGGTTAAGGAATTTTGCTGGGTAGGTAGTGTTTAAGGGATTGGGCTAGGGTGGGAGAGTGAAACAGATGGAAAGACAGAGTGGGAATGAAAGAATTTTTAGAAATGTGAACTGTTGGGTCAGATTGGTGAGAGGATCGAAAAGTTTGAAGGTGAAAAAATGTAAAGGGAAAGAAAAGGATAGTTGTAGAACGAACTGCACACTACTTTGGATTTTCACTTGGATCACCATTCTATAAGGTTTTGGAAGTTGACCAAAATCGTTCCGGTTTACACCAATCATTCTCTGTTACATTTTCAATAATTCTCAAGCTCTCTCAATGCTTCCATCTTAAGGTTGATTGCTAAATTTCCTTTTCTTTAGCAATTTCTCGACTCTCCTATGGAACTGTACTTCACGTGGCCTATATTGAGTAGAAAAGTTTAGCACATCCATAGCCTAATGGCCATCGGAACACGGCAAATAAAAAACCTCAACACATGTCACGTTACTCTTATTTGACTCAAAGAAAACAAAACCTAAAAAACTAAAAAGAATTTCTAAGGGTTGTAAAGAAATAGTTCTGAGTTTAAAGTCCTCAGCTCGACTTTCCAAAAATTATCCTTGTCAGCTATCCTTCTTGGATCGCCAAATATTGACCCCTTGAGCACTATATGAGGTGGGCTCGTCGCTTTTGCCGATTAATACCCTTCCCTTGGTTGTGAGTCATAGGAAACGCCATTTATCCGTACCATTTATACAAAGCTCTTATCTCGGCTCTCGTTTTAGGAACTAATGAATTCTAAGGAGATTTACTCCTAGGGATTTACTTTATACCCATTCTTCTATAAGTCTGTGATGTATTATTTATATATGATTAAAAATACGTTATATTATTATGTTTTATTAACGAATTCTATATAAAATATATGAAATTATGATATAAATAGTATGAAATGTTAATCTTTATAATTTAGAGTAGTTAGTAGTAAAAATAGTAAAAAAGTTGTAATTTTGTACCGATTTTAGTAAATCGGAGTGTCGTGTCAGATTTACGTGGGTATTTGTGATGTTTTATTGCAGATTTATAAACCGAGACCCCGAGAATAGACATATTGAAGTTTAATCATATCTCTGGAATGATTTAGAGAGTGCCACGAGCTTAAATGGTCAATTGAATAGCTTAAGTGGACAAGTGGCCAACCAATTTGGTTAAGTAATAATCGAGAAATGTCTTCGACAAACGAATGGCTCATCAAAACGACATTTTCAGAAAAAGTGTTCTTCGAGAAAGTTGTAGATTTTTCCGAGAGCTTTCCAATGCAATTTAAATTATGAAGATTGGAGGTCTACAACTTAAGCAAAGTGATCAAGTGGCTAATCGATTTGGGTTAAGAAAAATCCGAAAAAGCTTGGAGGAACACGAGGTTGTCAAGAAGGCGTTATCTGAAGAAGAGTCCTTCATGAAAGTTGTAGAGTTTCGAGACCTTAATTTTGGCATTTCGTTTGCAATTTTGGAGGGCCGAACTCGAGATATGAATTTTAGAAGTTTAATAATTATATAAAATAAATAAATATCTCCATCTTGCACATCTTGATTGCAATCATGAGTGGAAGCAATCATTAGTCCGGACCGATCCGGCTTAATCTCGGACCGGTCCGGCCTTGAGACCTTTGCCTATATAAGAAGATGCAGCAGCAACGGCTCGGGGAGTACCAAAATTTATATATATACATCTCATATATATATATATATCTCCTCTCTTTCTTTTCTTTTCTTTTTTATTTTGTAGTTTGTAAATAAGGCCTTACGCCGTAATAATGTAGTTTTAAGTATCGTTATAATGCTCGGGAAAGTCTCGGAAGTTCGGTGTTGTAGAAGTCGTTGTAATGTCCGGAAGAATACAACTCTGATTCAGCATTTGTAACCGGGTAACTTTTCTTAAGTATTTATGTTTGTTTTTATATTTTTCGTTGTTATAATGTTTTTAGGCTAAATATAATACTGGCCAAAACTATGTAATCGGTTTTATTTCGATCTTTTCGTTAAGGAAATGTTGTTAAGTTAAATTGACTAAAATTGAGTTAATTGAATCTTTTTCTATTTTAATCGTATTCGTATTGACGTATTTAAATCGATCTGAGGAATTCATAATCTAATTATGAATTGACGCCTCGTAGTCAAGATATGAGATAAAAGATAGAAAAACCGGAGGGTAAAATTGGCCGTGTGAATAACGTGATAACGGAATCCGATTTACTACCCGGGGGTAAATTTGTTTTGGGAGAAATGAATTTTATTATAATTTGTACTCGAGATCCTAATAATGTTAAATCATCAGTTAATCGAAACTTAAACCGGAAAGTTAAATCGTCCGGCCTTGACAACCGGAGCCTTTTAAATAAAATTGACCGCTTGTGAACGGAATGACTCCTTTTATCTAAAGGTAGATTTGTACTCGTGACACATTCGTAAAAACCGTAATGATTGTGGACCTTGGGTGATGCAATGGACATATGACAATTTCATACGCTCGTGTGAGGAGGAATTGTTTACCTCGAGGAGTGCACCGTTTCATTTACTCAATTGGACCTAAAATAAAAGGAGAGATCGAACACATTTCATTTAATCGAAAAGATCGTATAAACCAATTATATAAGTTTTGGCCAGATTCTCTAAAATTATACATTTAGTAGTTTGGTACCTATATAGTTATATCTATATATATACTTTGCAATTTATGTACATCTATATATATTTATATATCTATATATATTATATTAGAATAACTTTTAAATTACGTATTTATTTTATGTTGACTAGAATAGTAGTGATCTGTGTTATAAAATTGCGGTTTAGATCGAGTTAATAACAGCTCTTTGGTGTTTAACCACACGTAAAAGAAATTACCAAGTTCCCTGTGGATACGATACTCTGACTCACCAGACTAGATCTACAATTTGACCCGGTACACTGCCGGTTAGGATCTGTATAGCCTAGGTAATGTCCGTCAGCTTTCTGGCGCCGTTACCAAGGTTAGGTTTAGGTTTGTCAGCTTTTTGGCGCCGTTGCCGGGGAAACGTCGCTAATTTCTTTTTTTGTGTCTATGGTTACTACTTGTATTAGCTCAAAATTCTCAAGAATAAGTCAACACTTTTCTTATCCCATTTCTATTTTATTTTTCGTTGGTTGTTACCTTATAGGTAAATTACCAATTTTTACTACTATCAATTTTTATTTATTTTCTATTTTCATTAGTTGATGACCGTAGTGGTAAGGCCCTCTCACTCCTTATAAGCCCGACATAAACACTTACGAAAGGCGATTAAGAGTAGAGAGTAAACGCTGGTCATACTAGTCGTGGAAATCGACCAAGAATCATCTTCAAACAGAAATACGAGAATGGCTGAAATCAGTGATGAAACACCTGAACAAGGGCTGGAACATGCTCTAGGGCATGGACAGAACCCTGTTAACCCTAATAATAATAATAATAATAGAAATAATCAAAATCGGAACCAGAATAATCGTAATAATCCGCCAAACCCGAGACCTATCTGTGATCAAACCGTAAGAAGAAACCAGACTAATAATCCCATACTTTTACCTAATGAAGGAGCGAATAATTTCGAGATTAAATCTCATCTTTTTGGTTTAATTGACGCAAGAGCCCAATTTCTAGGAGAGGATGATGAAGATCCACATCATCATCTCTATCTTTTTGAAGAACTGTGCAATACAGCCAAAAGTCAAGGTGCTCATAAGGAATTAACGAGGATGACTATGTTTCCTTTTTCTTTAAAAGGAAGAGCCCGAGATTGGTTTATGTCTCTTCCACATCATTCACTTACAAGTTGGGAGGAGATTCAAACTGAATTTCTGAAACAATATTTCACTCCTGGACGAAATTTGGAATTAAAAGTCGAGGTTGCTAACTTTAGACAAGGATCTGAAGAAACACTTGGGAATGCGTGGGAAAGATTTAAAAAATTGTTAAGAGCTTGTCCCGATCATGGTTATTCCTTAGATATGCAAATTCAACTCTTCTGTCGTAAATTGAGAAAAGATTCACGTGCGGATGTAGATCACGCATGTGGTGGTTCGTTAATGATGAGTGAAGCTCAAACAGTTTACGATGCTATAGAAAAGATTTCCAAAAATAACAGAATGTGGGAAACCGGTTCTAGCACCGGAAAAGTAGCTTTTGCAGGAGAATGTACGTCTAATACGGAAGTTCTAGCACACTTGGAGAATTTGAGTTGGAAATTTGATGGCCTCTGAGAAAGAAGCGTAATTCGGAAAATAGTACACCAAATGAATACTCAAGTCATGATAATGTGTCACTAGGGATCGAAGAACCAACATGATATTCAAGAGAGGAGGTGAGTTTTCTTCAGCAGCATAGGAATTTGAACAATGCATACTCAAACTCGTTTAATGCTATTAGAAGAGATCATCCTACTTATCGATGGTCCGAAAACCCTAGTAAGCCAGGACAACCGCCATATCCATTCCCATATAGGAATAATAACCAAGTTTATCATGAAAATACATCTAATCGAATTTACAATCATTACCAAGATCCTATCCTCAACATACCACTCAAAGTATACGGTAACTCGAGTTCAACTCAACTGCAGAAGGAGTTGAAAAATGGGAAAAATTAATGGAAAATATGATGGGTGTAGTATCTACTCAAGCTAAGAATATGGAAACAATGATGACTTCTATTGAGTACAGTCCACTAAAGATATGAGTACAATGAAAACATCTATGAGTGGACATGATACGAGAATGAGAACGATAGAAGCCTCATTAAGGAATATGGAAGATCATTTGAGTAGGGAAGGTGAACGTAATGCTTGATGAGACCACCGGAGGATTACCAAGTAACACTGAAAGAAACCCAAGAGAGGTAAATGTTGTAGTTACGAGAAGTAGGAAGCTTCGAGTGGTAGTAATGGAGTAGAAAACTTCGGGAATAATGAAGTAGAAAATGATGAAACTAAAGATGAAATTGAATTCACTGATGAGGAAGAAGAAATTATAGAGAATTTCTTGAAAAGGAATAGAAGTTCGGAACCTGAAAATGAAGGTGAAAAATGGGTAAAAATCCCTAGGATTTTGAAAGACCCTATGGATAAAGATTTAAGGAATTTATTCAAGGAACATGTTAGAATAGATGAGAAACAGGAAGAATTGAAAGAGTCTGAAGTAGAGATTGATTCAGGGAACAATTTAAAGGAAAAAATTCAAGAACCTGAAACATGGCGACTAAGTAATACTCAAAGGTTTAAGGAAAAAGGAAAGAGAAATTGACTAAGGAGCCAAAGGTTATAGATTTAGAATCTTTACCTTACCCTCCTAAAGATCAAATCAAAAGGCAAAACTGATAAGAAGTATGCTCGTTTCCTTGACACTTTTCGTCATCTTCATGTTAATATCCACGTTATTGAAGCTCGATTAATATACCCGCCTATGGAAAGTTTTCGAAAGATATACTATCAAATAAGAAAAAATTAGAGGACTATGAGAATATATGCTCGAATGAAGAATGTTCTGCATTCGCAAAGCATAAGTTACCACCTAAACCGAAAGATCTCGGAAGTTTTACGATTCCATTGAAATTGGAGGATTTCATTTAAGAAGGTCTTATGTGATCTTGGAGCTAGTATAAATCTCATGTCTTATGAGGATTATAAGAAGCTAGGCATAGGAAAGCTTATTAAGACTGAAATGACTCTGCAAATGGCAGATAGATCGATTAAGTACCCTAAAGGAATGATTAAGGACGTATTGGTTAAAGTAGACAAATTCTATTTTCCAGTAGATTTTGTAGTTATGGAAATGGAAGAAGGATATTCAGCGCCTCTTATTCTAGGTCGTCCGTTTCTAGCTACAGGAAGAACTTTAATCGATGTTCAGAAAGGAGAATTAGTTTTGAGAGTCAATGAAGATGAAGTTGCTTTCAATATTTTCAAAGCTATGAACCATACATCACCAGAATCATGTTCTTTTATAGAAGATATTCATTCTGTCTATGATAATCATTTACCAACTTTTGAAGACATATTAGAAGAATGCTTAACTCTGTCTATCTATAAAGAAGATGAGGAAGACATTGAAATGAAAGAGATAATCCTTTCTCTAGATAAAGGAAGTTTTACTTTTAAGCCACCATGGCATAAGTATTTGGAGTTAGAACAAGAAGGACCAGTTCTTGAATCATCAATAGAAGATCCATGAAGAACTGGAATTGAAACCGTTACCTTTAAATCGAAATATGCTTTTCTTGAAAGCGATAATCTATTACCGATTATTATTTCATCAACTTTAATCGAGCAACAAGAAGATCAATTACTTAGAATGTTAAGAAAGCATAAGAAAGCTTTTGGATGGACGATTGCCGATATTCGAGGTATTAGCCACGAGATTTGTGTTCATAAGATAATTCTGAAAGAAGATGCTAAACCTTGTATTCAACCGCAACGCCGCCTCAATCCGAATTTACAGTTAATCGTTAAGAAAGAGGTGATTAAGCTATTGGAAATGGGGATAATTTTCCCCATATCAGATAGTGAATGGGTAAGTCCAACTCAAGTGGTACCAAAGAAAGGAGGTTTCACAGTGAAAGAGAATGATAGGAATGAATGGATTCCAACAAGAGAAATTACAGGTTATCGAATGTGCATTGATTTTAGAAAACTAAATGATCATACTAAGAAAGATCATCATCCGCTTCCATTCATAGTTCAGATGTTGGAACGTTTAAGTGGTCATAAATATTACTGTTTCTTAGATGGTTATTCAGGACATTTACAGATTTTCATTGCAGCAGGAGATTGGGAAAAGACTACTTTCACTTGTCCTTATGGAACTTTTGCTTATAAAAGAATGCCGTTTGGTTTATGTAATGCTCTCTGCTACGTTTCAAAGATGTATGATGTCTATATTTTACGATATGGTTGAGAAATTCTTAGAAATTTTTATGGGCGACTTTAGTGTTTACGGAGATTCTTTTGGTAAATGTTTGTCACACTTAGAAAGAGTGTTACAACGTTTGTGAGGATACCAATCTAGTACTAAACCGGGAAAAATGTCATTTAATGGTATCGGAAGGAATTGTTCTAGGTCATAGAATCTACGAAATAGGAATTGAAGTTGATAAAGCTAAAGTCGAGGTAATTGAAAACTACCACCACCACCGGTGAATCTAAGGACTCTAAGAGGATTTCTTGGACATGCAGGATTTTATAGGAGATTTATTGCAGATTTTTCGAAGATAGCAAAGCCTCTAAGTCATTTACTTGAAAAAGAAGTACCTTTTAACTTTGATAGTAAATGTATGAAAGCTTTTCAAACCTTAAAAGCGAAGTTGATTCTCGCACAGTGTTGGTAGCACTTTGATCGGGATTTGCCTTTTGAAATTATGTGTGATGCAAGCGATTTAGTTTGTAGGAGTATATTTTAGGTCAAAGGTATAATAAAATTCTCAAAGCTATTTACTATGCATCCCACACATTAAACGCAGCTCAACTTAATTATGCAACTCTGAGAAAAAGAACTGCTATTGTAATTTTTGCCTTAGATAAGTTTAGATCATATATTGTTGGTTCTAAGGTAATAATCTACACGAGACCATTCACTCAAGTATTTCTTGAGTAAGAAGGATGCGAAACCACGTCTTCTTAGATGGATTCTCCTACTTCAAGAATTTGATATTGAAATTAAAGATAAAAAGGAAGTGAGAATGTAGTAGCAGATCATCTAAGTAGAATGGAGATCGAGGAAGAGATAGGGAATGAAATTAAAGATTCATTTCACGATGAACAACTATTTAGAATAGATACTCCTTCAACCATGCAGTTATTAAAAATAGAATTCCTTCTAAGGAAAGTTCACCTTGGTTTGGAGATATCATTAATTACTTAACTCGTGATTATATTCCGTCTCATTGGACTTGGGCAATGTAAAAAGAAGTTCTTTTTACGACTTAAAATTTTATTCTTGGGAGGAACCGGACCTTTTCCGTAAATGTTCGGATGGGATAATCGGAAAATGTGTGCTGATAATGAAATTTTAAGTATTTTATCGTTTTGTCATGATCGTGAGGCGGGAGGTCATCATGGAGGATGGAAAGCGCTTTTAAAGTTTTACAATGTGGTTTTATTGGCCTACACTATATAAAGATGCTTATACATATGTTAAATCTTGTGAATCTTGTCAAAAATGGGAAATGTATCTAAAAGATGAAATGCCTATGCAACCTATTTTAGAATGTGAGTTATTTGATGTTTGGGGTATAGATTTCATGGGACCTTTTCCTATATCGTTTGGAAAAAGATTTATTCTTGTAATGGTAGATTATGTCTCAAAATGGGTAGAAAAGTTGAAGCTCTTCCCACTAATGATACCAAAGTTGTCATACGATTCCTTAAAAGAACATATTCACTAGATATGGCATTCCAAGGGCAATCATTAGTGATAGAGGTTCACATTTTTGCAATCGACCATTTACTAAGTTAATTGAAAAATATGGTGTAACGTATAAGTTAGGAACACCCTATCACCCACAAACCCGTTGGTCGAGTAGAGTGTCGAATAGAGATCAAAAGAATCGTGGAAAAAACAGTTGATTCAAATCGTAAAAATCAGGCGATTAAATTAGATGATGCATTATGGGCATACAGAGCGACTTTTAAAACACCAATTGGTTGTTCTCCTATAAGCTAGTCTTTGGTAAGTCTTGTCATCTCAGGTTGAGTTAGAACACCGAGCCTTCTCAGGCTATTAGATTTCTAAATTTCGATCCTAAGGCTGTCGGTGATCATAGATTGCTTCAATTGACAGAACTAGAAGAATTTCGTCTCGATTCTTATGAAAATGCTCGAATCTACAAGGAACGCACGAAATCTTTCCATGATAAGAAAATCTTTAATCGTGAGTTCCATGTAGGTGATCGAGTGCTTTTGTACAATTCACGTTTAAAGTTGTTTCCAGGTAAGCTTAAATCAAGATGGACAGGACCATTTAAAGTAACACGGGTTTACAAAACTGG
The DNA here is from genome assembly GCA_026214975.1 of Gentiana macrophylla. Taxonomy (NCBI): domain Eukaryota; kingdom Viridiplantae; phylum Streptophyta; class Magnoliopsida; order Gentianales; family Gentianaceae; genus Gentiana; species Gentiana macrophylla. The sequence goes on from CM047808.1 coordinate 77,624,438, forward strand.
AGCTGTTGAACTAACTGATGGAAATACAACTTTTATAGCCAATGGCCACAGAGTAAAGTTATTTGTGGAGGGAGAAGGAATCACACTGAAAGAAGAAATAATGCTACTGATTGATCCCCCGACAAATTGAAAAAGCAGAGAAAAATGAAAAACTGAAAAGCAGAAAAACTGGAATCAGCCGAATACCAGGTGCTATTTATCTTTACTTTACTTTTCTGTATTTTAATTATGTTTAAACTCTTTTCGTCTTTTACCGAATAGACGTAAAAGAACTGGATGTCTTTTTTAGATAGAATAGGAGTTTTTATTTTACTTTTGAAATTAGGCCTTGATAAAGATGTCGCGTTTTCTATAGAAGCTTTAGTTTTTGAACAAAACAAGAAATTGTTGAGAGAGATCAGATTGAGAGAAGTTTGTAATGGAACATCAAGAAGTGCGATAAAAAGAAGGGCAAAGTTTCTAATGAGATCTGAGAATCTGTGGAAAAAGTGAACATGTTGAATGACTGTGGGAAAAACACAACCAAATCCCAGGATGAGTGTTTGAATATTGTTAGGAAGGGAACGATTAGGTGGTTATCCGAAAATCCCGATGGAATTCCGAGAGATAATTCAAATGCTTCATTTTTAGGAGTTAGGTTGATCGAGCGTTATATCAGTACTTTGGAAGATTTAGAAATCGAAGAATTAGGAACCCCTTAAGTTTCGAGTCTTTTCATATATGTGTATTTTATAAATTTTTTTTAAAATGTTATAAAGATTTTATTAAATTTTTAGAAATTGTTATAAAATTATAATTTTCCCCATATCAGATAGTGAATGGGTAAGTCCAACTCAAGTGGTACCAAAGAAAGGAGGTTTCACAGTGAAAGAGAATGATAGGAATGAATGGATTCCAACAAGAGAAATTACAGGTTATCGAATGTGCATTGATTTTAGAAAACTAAATGATCATACTAAGAAAGATCATCATCCGCTTCCATTCATAGTTCAGATGTTGGAACGTTTAAGTGGTCATAAATATTCTTGTTTCTTAGATGGTTATTCAGACATTTCTGATTTTCATTGCAGTGAGGAGATAGGGAAAAGACTACTTTCACTTGTCCTTATGGAACTTTTGCTTATAAAAGAATGCCGTTTGGTTTATGTAATGCTCTGCCACGTTTCAAAGATGTATGATGTCTATATTTTTACGATATGGTTGAGAAATTCTTAGAAATTTTATGGACGACTTTAGTGTTTACGGAGATTCTTTTGGTAAATGTTTGTCACACTTAGAAAGAGTGTTACAATATTTGTGAGGATACCAATCTAGTACTAAAGCCCGGGAAAAATGTCATTTAATGGTATCGAAGGAATTGTTCTAGGTCATAGAATCTCTGAAATAGGAATTGAAGTTGATAAAGCTAAAGTCGAGGTAATTGAAAAACTACCACCACCAGTGAATCTAAGGACTCTAAGAGGATTTCTTGGACATGCGAGGATTTTATAGGAGATTTATTGCAGATTTTTCAAGATAGCAAAGCCTCTAAGTCATTTACTTGAAAAGAAGTACCTTTTAACTTTGATAGTAAATGTATGAAAGCTTTCAAACCTAAAAGCGAAGTTGATTCTTGCACCAGTGTTGGTAGCACAGATGGGATTTGCCTTTTGAAATTATGTGTGATGCAAGCGATTTAGGTTGTAGGAGCTGTTTTAGGTCAAAGGTATAATAAAATTCTCAAAGCTATTTACTATGCATCCCACACATTAAACGCAGCTCAACTTAATTATGCAACTACAGAAAAAGAACTATTGGCTGTAATTTTTGCCTTAGATAAGTTTAGATCATATATTGTTGGTTCTAAGGTAATAATCTACACGAGACCATTTGACTCTGAAGTATTTCTTGAGTAAGAAGGATGCGAAACCACGTCTTCTTAGATGGATTCTCCTACTTCAAGAATTTGATATTGAAATTAAAGATAAAAAAGGAAGTGAGAATGTAGTAGCGGATCATCTAAGTAGAATGGAGATCGAGGAAGAGATAGGGAATGAAATTAAAGATTCATTTCTGATGAACAACTATTTAGAATAGATACTCCTTCAACCATGCAGTTATTAAAAATAGAATTCCTTCTAAGGAAAGTTCACCTTGGTTTGGAGATATCATTAATTACTTAACTCTGTGATTATATTCCGTCTCATTGGACTTGGCAAATGAGAAAAGAAGTTCTTTTACGACTTAAAATTTTATTCTTGGGAGGAACCGGACCTTTTCCGTAAATGTTCGGATGGGATAATCGAGAAAATGTGTGCTGATAATGAAATTTTAAGTATTTTATCGTTTTGTCATGATCGTGGAGGCGAGGAGGTCATCATGGAGGATGGAAAGCGCTTTTAAAGTTTTACAATGTGGTTTTTATTGGCCTACACTATATAAAGATGCTTATACATATGTTAAATCTTGTGAATCTTGTCAAAAATGGGGAAATGTATCTAAAAAACATGAAATGCCTATGCAACCTATTTTAGAATGTGAGTTATTTGATGTTTGGGGTATAGATTTCATGGGACCTTTTCCTATATCGTTTGGAAAAAGATTTATTCTTGTAATGGTAGATTATGTCTCAACATGGGTAGAAGCTGAAGCTCTTCCCACTAATGATACCAAAGTTGTCATACGATTCCTTAAAAAGAACATATTCACTAGATATGGCATTCCAAGGGCAATCATTAGTGATAGAGGTTCACATTTTTGCAATCGACCATTTACTAAGTTAATTGAAAAATATGGTGTAACGCATAAGTTAGGAACACCCTATCACCCACAAACCAGTGGTCAGGTAGAGGTGTCGAATAGAGAGATCAAAAGAATCGTGGAAAAAATAGTTGATTCAAATCGTAAAAACTGGGCAGTTAAATTAGATGATGCATTATGGGCATACAGAACAGCTTTTAAAACACCAATTGGTTGTTCTCCCTATAAGCTAGTCTTTGGTAAGTCTTGTCATCTCCCAGTTGAGTTAGAACACCGAGCCTACAGGCTATTAGATTTCTAAATTTCGATCCTAAGGCTGTCGGTGATCATAGATTGCTTCAATTGACAGAACTAGAAGAATTTCGTCTCGATTCTTATGAAAATGCTCGAATCTACAAGGAACGCACGAAATCTTTCCATGATAAGAAAATCTTTAATCGTGAGTTCCATGTAGGTGATCGAGTGCTTTTGTACAATTCACGTTTAAAGTTGTTTCCAGGTAAGCTTAAATCAAGATGGGACGGGACCATTTAAAGTAACACGGGTTTACAAAGCTGAGTTGTTGAACTAAGCGATGGAAATACAACTTTTATAGCCAATGGCCACAGAGTAAAGTTATTTGTGGAGGAGAAGGAATCACACCTGAAAGAAGAAATAATGCTCTTGATTGATCCCCGACAAATTGAAAAAGCAGAGAGAAAAATGAAAAAAGCAAAAGCGTAAAAGCTGGAATCAGCCGAATACCAGGTGCTATTTATCTTTACTTTACTTTTCTGTATTTTAATTATGTTTAAACTCTTTTCGTCTTTTACCGGATAGACGTAAAAGAACTGGATGTCTTTTTTAGATAGAATAGGAGTTTTTATTTTACTTTTGAAATTAGGCCTTGATAAAGATGTAAGCGTTTTTATAGAAGCTTTAGTTTTTGAACAAAACAAGAAATTGTTGAGAGAGATCAGATTGAGAGAAGTTTGTAATGGAACATCAAGAAGTGCGATAAAAAGAAGGGCAAAGTTTCTAATGAGATGCAGAATCTGTGGAAAAAGTGAACATGTTGGATGCTGTGGGAAAAACACAACCAAATCCCAGGATGAGTGTTTGAATATTGTTAGGAAGGAGCGATTAGGTGGTTATCCGAAAATCGATGGAATTCGAGAGATAATTCAAATGCTTCATTTTAGGAGTTAGGTTGATCGAGCGATATATCAAGACTTTGGAAGATTTAGAAATCGAAGAATTAGGAACCCCTTAAGTTTCGAGTCATTTCATATATGTGTATTTTATAAAATTTTTTTAAAGTGTTATAAAGATTTTATTAAATTTTTAGAAATTGTTATAAAATTATAAAAGTTCCTTCAAATTTTATTTTTAGTAAGTTTTAAATTTTATAAACTTATTTTTAAGGTTTTAATTATGTTTTATTAGGATTTGTATAAGTTTTCATTAAAAATCATAAAAAGTAAAAAAAAAAAATCGAATAAGTGAAAAAATTTGGGCACGGACCGATCCGGCCTTAACCCGGACCGGTCCGGGGTCTAAAATCATAAAAAAGACGGGGACCCTTCTTTTCTTCTTCTTCTTCCCTAATTCTTCTAACAGCCGCACCCCACACACCAAACCCCACCATTACGAATTTTTTTTATTTTTCTACAACAAAACTTCATCTCACACTACACCATTACTTAATTTCTTCTCATTATCATCTCCTCTCTTCAACACAAATTGAAAAATTCAAAAAGGGTAAAAACAAGCTCCATTTCATTTCGTGACTTTTCAACTTTTCCGGCCTACTTTTCAACGTTTTCTACATATTAAGGTATAATTTAGTTTATCTAGTTATCGATTTCGTATTTTTCATAATTTTTAGATTAATTTCAATTGTTTTGATTTTAGAGTGTATTGTGACATTTTATTTTTGTTGTTTTTGTTGTTGTTTTTGTTGTTGATTGGCATTACCAATATCGTAGAATGGTTGAGTCGAGTACTAGAATCTAAAAGAGAAAATCAAAATTCCTATATCAACTCCGTCGTGAGCGCATGATAATTTTATCATCCGAGGAAGAAGCCGTAAGCTTTGAAAAACCGCATCACCTGAGGCTAAGAAAGCGTATAAGAAAATTTATAGTAAGTGTGATGTTCGGTTGAAAAGGATTAGACTTGGATGACTTAGGTGATGAAGTTAAGAATATCTTTAGAAAGCGTCAGTGGTTAGATTTAGCAGCCAGAAGGGAAGGGGAGATTAACACGACTATAGTAGCTGAGTTTTATTCGGTTTTATCTACAATGTCAGAAGCACAGCTTACTCAGTCGGAAACTGTACCCTTACGAGCCAGAAATATTCCTTTTAACCCTGCCGTCATTAATGCAATTCTAGGAGTTGAAGAATTTCCTGAGGAGGAGGATTACAGGGTAGTTTATAATTTAGATGATCCTGCTAGCTTTGAGCAGATCGCCACGAGAGCCAGACTGCTTTTTGACCCGACATTTGTATGGGTTGAAAATAGGTTTAACACGGAAACTGTTTTAGAGGTTGAGGGCAATTAAAAGATTTATTAGCCATAATCTCTATCCTTCTAGTAAACATCTTTGCTTTTGGAAAGGAAGATGTTTGTATCGCTTGGGCGATGGTAAGCGATGTTAGAGTGGATGTTGGAAAGGTCATGTTTAAAAGAATTTTTGAGAGTATTGTCATCGCGGACACAGGAGTCATCTATACTTTCCTTGTTTTATCTCGATTTATGTCGTAGGTTGGGAGTACCATTCACGCCTAATGACAAGTTATCTCTGGGCTGATGGAAATCGATTGGACCTAGTTTGACTAGTCTTCCGGATGGTAGTATTAGCTCTTTGCTTAGAAGGCGTCAAACTCAACCCCGGCTCACCGAGTTTTACATCTTCTTCTTTTCCATCTTTTTCTAGTCGGCCTCAACAAACTCCTTTCTCCAACACTATCACATATGACATGTTTCAATCTTTAGTGACGAGATGTTGCACGTGGTCAAGCCAATGTGGCTTTGTATATTTGAAAGTACTAAGCGGTGGTGTGATGATCTTGGTAGAGGTTTAAGGAGGACCCGGCGATTTGCTTCGTAATCCTAATTTTGATGATCCTGCCTATCCACCTTGTCGATCCGATTCTTATATCTTGCAGAGTGGGTAACACCTATTCCACCACCTTGAGCTTTCATCCATCGTCATATCCTTTTGGAAGCCAATCTAGTGGGACAGTGTATTTTCGACAGTGTTCGAGAGACCCAGCGATGTCGAGTTGGGGAGGATTCAGCGAGTTTGCACATGTCACGGTGGCATGAGTTCGATGGGTCTTGATAGTTCAGTCAGGACCACGACTTCAGTTTAGCCATCAGCTTCTCAGTCGTTTCCGAGTTCGAGTTTTCAAGTTGATCCTGAGGAAGACTACGATGAAGATTGAATTTAATAATTTTGATTAAACATTTTTATTGCACTCTTTATTCGACATTTGTCATTTAGATATTGGTTTGTTTTCATTTTTCGTTTAGTTTGATTTTACAATCGTTTTTATAAAAATTTGGTTTGCATTTTAGATCGTTTAGTTTTATAAAAACTATATAAAAAAAAATTTAAAAAAAAATTTTATCATTACTACGCTCGTTTTATAAAAATAATGTGTCGTTTTATCCGTTCAGTATCAAAGATAACATACTCTTTGTGAAATATCTTCAAAGTATTATGCAATGTTTCACACGTGAAGTAAAAAACAAAACACAAGTTGTCTTTCACCTCTGTCCCCTCAGTAAAAGTAAGATGAGGCCGGACCGGTCCGCATATTCTCGGACGGGCCGTGAAGAAAGGTAAGGTCGAGTCATTTTAGAGTCGGTCTAATGCGATACACACACGTATACTTTTACCATCTATTTAAAGAAGTAAAGGCAGGAGCAACAATTGCTCATTCTTTCACTGTCTATCTACCTTAAACTGTATTTCTTTCACTTTTTTTATCGAGTTTTAAAAATGTCAAACCACTCTTCACCGTCGGTTAATTCTTACGAGCCACATACACCGGATCATCCGGAATCTCAAGCTTCTAATGAGAGTATCATTTTACACAATCATTTTGCAAATTCTCCAATCCTATTGGAGAAAGGTTTAAATTTAGATAAGCTTGATCAATGGGGAAAAACTATCATTCGAAGTTTTGGTTGGAAAAAATTTGTCCAGTACACGAGAGGTAGGATAAATGTCTCAATAGTGCGAGAATTTTATTCTTGCACTTATGACGACATCTATGGTCGATATCGCAGATTGTTCTAGTAAGAGGGAGTGATTGTTCCACTCTCTTCATCTATTATCAATCAAATCTTTGAAATTCCACCAGTTACGATGCCACATTTTGAATTGCAATGGGGACTACAAAATCCCTCTAATCATTTGAATAAAGTACACGAGTCGTTCCAATGTCTGTTCCCGCTTTTTGATACAATTCACGATATGTCAACACGAGCTCTACTTCCACATCTAAAGGCGTGGAAGCATTTTATAAATTCTCGAGTTTATCCCACCTGGGATTTTGGAAGTTTGGCTGAGAATGAAATGCTTCTACTTTTTGCTTTGGCATTCGGTGTATTTGTCGATTGGGGTATATTGATTCAAAGGACAGTGTTGGAGTTTGCGATCACGAGAGGTAGTAGAGGGAAACCTATGCCTAATTCATGGATGATATCACGTTTGTGTATTCTTCTGAATGGAGTAGAAGAAATTTGGAGACGGATGAAATTTTTCCGTCAGAGATAGTCGGTTTGGATTGCTACCAGTTGATACACCGGGTTGTTCGTCTACCATTTAGAGAGTTGTTTGTTGGTTTTATTTAAGTTTGAATAAGTTAAATTAAGTTAAGTTTTAGTTTCTTTAGTTAACTTAAGTTTTTCTTTTAAGTTTGTAATAATGTATCTTGTTTAATATATATGTCTTAGTTTTTTTAAGTTGTTTGTTTTTATTTAATGATATAATTAGTATACGTTAAAATAAAATCAGAAAAATAACGTTAATAGACAATTTTAATTTTATTTTCGAACCTACTACTTTACTACTTATTGAACATCGGGATGATGCCACTTCGTAAGTGGGGAGTAGAGTTAGGTTAGAAAATTCATTAAAATTTTCGAAAAATAGTCAAAAATAATTATATTATATGTCTAATTTAGATTTTAATAAGATTTTAAGTTTATATAATTGAGTAATTAATATTAGATATTGTTTTCATGAAATTATATAAGTATGTTGATATTTATAAGTAAAATTTTTTAGAATCATTTTCAATATGAATTATGAGTTTGGAATTGGACTTAGTTTGTTGATTTTTGGCACCACAAAAATATAACTATAGCCAAATAACCTACCCCAGCCTTGATTAGAGTGATCAAGACCTCACTCGAAATTGTCAATTGTGATTAAATAACCAAGCTATAGCTAATTTTGGTCTACATTTCCTTGAAATTCCATAAGTTTTATGCGTACTTATGAAAGAGATGAAGACATAAAAGCTAAGTTTTGGTATATCTTTGAGATTGAAAAAATTAGATAAGTATTAGTATATTTGATCTTACCTCATGACACTTGCAAGATAGTCGATTTTGGTAATAAGTTCGGATATATTAATATTACGAATTAAGAACGAAGCACCATATTTTGTAATTAATCAAATATCAGGTATCTTCCTTATCTGTGATTAACAACTTTAAAATAAAAAAAATATATCGGTTGTAGCTACCAATGATTGGAGTGAGTAGGGTATTATCACGAAATGCCCTATATCACTATGAGGTAATTATGCTCCGATTGCCTAATGATAGTTGTCACTAGGGTATTATCACTAAAATGTCCTATTCTTTGGGAATGAAAACACAAGATAAGATGAAAAGAAAAAGTTGAATCATAAGATCTCAGGAATTATTACAAGTTTAAGGAAACCGGACTTGTAATTTTCGATCGAAAGAGTAGTACTCCGATCAATCTTGATGAAGCAATGCCTGTAAGTTTGATTTTCTACACACACTCACGCTTTTAGTTCTTAATCTTGAAAAAAAAAAAAAAAAAGAAGAGAGAAAATCTGAAAAAAAATGTGTTATTAATCGATGATTATTTTTGATCAAGAATATGAAGATGTAGGTACGTACGACTTGCCTCTTTCTCTTTTTGATTTCCCTTTTTTCCGATTAACCAACATCTTGAACTTCATAAGCCATTTTTGTCGACTACCTGACCAAGTTTCCGATTCCAGAATTTCATAATAGTTGCGATTAAAAATAATTCTAATATTTTATTTATACTTATTAAGTATTACATGTATAATTTTATCTAAATAATATTTGATTATTAAGTTATTTAATTTATATACTCTTTCTGTCTTCGTAAGATTTTAAATTAAGATAGATAATATATTTATAATATTGACAATATAAATTATAATCTGATAAATTATACTATCTTTTATTACCGCTTATTTTTGCTCGAGGGGCGATCAAAAGCTAAGTGGGAGTAATTTGATGTATTATTTATATATGATTAAAAATACGTTATATTATTATGTTTTATTAACGAATTCTATATAAAATATATGAAATTATGATATAAATAGTATGAAATGTTAATCTTTATAATTTAGAGTAGTTAGTAGTAAAAATAGTAAAAAAGTTGTAATTTTGTACCGATTTTAGTAAATCGAGTGTAAGTGTCGATTTACGGGTATTTGTGATGTTTTATTGCGATTTATAAACCGAGACCCGAGAATAGACATATTGAAGTTTAATCATATCTACGGAATGATTTAGAGAGTGCCACGAGCTTAAATGGTCAATTGAATAAGCTTAAGTGGACAAGTGGCCAACCAATTTGGTTAAGTAATAATCGAGAAATGTCTTCGACAAGCGAATGGCTCATCAAAGCGACATTTTCGGAAAAAGTGTTCTTCCACGAAAGTTGTAGATTTTTCGAGAGCTTTCCAATGCAATTTAAATTATGAAGATTGAGGTCTACAACTTAAACTTGGTGATCAAGTGGCTAATCGATTTGGGTTAAGAAAAATCCGAAAAAGCTTGGAGGAACACGAGGTTATCAAGAAGGCGTTATCTGAAGAAGAGTCCTTCATGAAAGTTGTAGAGTTTCTCGAGACCTTAATTTTGGCATTTCGTTTGCAATTTTGGAGGCCGAACTCGAGATATGAATTTTAGAAGTTTAATAATTATATAAAATAAATAAATATCTCCACTTTGCACATGCTTGATTGCAATCAGTAGTGGAAGCAATCATTAGTCGGACCGATCCGGCTTAATCTCGGACAGTCCGGCCTTGAGACCTTTGCCTATATAAGAAGATGCAAGACAGCGGCTGGGAGTACCAAAATTTATATATATACATCTCATATATATATATATCTCCTCTCTTTCTTTTCTTTTCTTTTTTATTTTGTAGTTTGTAAATAAGGCCTTACGCCGTAATAATGTAGTTTTAAGTATCGTTATAATGCTCGGAAAGTCTCGGAAGTTCGGTGTTGTAGAAGTCGTTGTAATGTCCGGAAGAATACAACTCGATTGAGATTTGTAAACGGGTAACTTTTCTTAAGTATTTATGTTTGTTTTTATATTTTTCGTTGTTATAATGTTTTTAGGCTATATAATACTGGCCAAAACTATGTAATCGGTTTTATTTCGATCTTTTCGTTAAGGAAATGTTGTTAAGTTAAATTGACTAAAATTGAGTTAATTGAATCTTTTTCTATTTTAATCGTATTCGTATTGACGTATTTAAATCGATCTGAGGAATTCATAATCTAATTATGAATTGACGCCTCGTAGTCAAGATATGAGATAAAAGATAGAAAAACCGGAGGGTAAAATTGGCCGTGTGAATAACGTGATAACGAAATCCGATTTACTACCCGGGGGTAAATTTGTTTTGGGAGAAATGAATTTTATTATAATTTGTACTCGAGATCGTAATAATGTTAAATCATCAGTTAATCGAAACTTAAACCGGAAAGTTAAATCGTCCGGCCTTGACAACCGGAGCCTTTTAAATAAAATTGACCGTTTGACGAACGGAATGACTCCTTTTTATCTAAAGGTAGATTTGTACTCGGGACCTGTTCAGAAAAACCGTAACAGTTGTGGACCTTGGACTGATGCAATGGACATATGACAATTTCATACGCTCGTGTGAGGAGGAATTGTTTACCTCAGGAGTGCACCGTTTCATTTACTCAATTGGACCTAAAATAAAAGGAGAGATCGAACACATTTCATTTAATCGAAAAGATCGTATAAACCAATTATATAAGTTTTGGCCAGTTCTCTAAAATTATCTGTTTAGTATTTTGGTACCTATATATTTATATCTATATATATACTTTGCAATTTATGTACATCTATATATATTTATATATCTATATATATTATATTAGAATAACTTTTAAATTACGTATTTATTTTATGTTGACTAGAATAGTAGTGATCTGTGTTATGAAATTGCGGTTTAGATCGAGTAAATAACAGCTCTTTGGTGTTTAACCACACGTAAAAGAAATTACCAAGTTCCCTGTGGATACGATACTCTGACTCACCAGACTAGATCTACAATTTGACCCGGTACACTGCCAGTTAGGATCTGTATAGCCTAGGTAATGTCCGTCAGCTTTCTGGCGCCATTACCAAGGTTAGGTTTAGGTCTGTCAGTCTGCATCATTATGCTCTCTCAAAACTCAACGTCTTATTTAGATTGCGAATTCTCAAAATGACACAATTCGTTGCTCCCCTGGCAAGTAGATTAGAAGCATTCTTATGTGTAGGACACTGAGATTGAGCGTTCTTCTCGGTTAACAGAACTACGAGGAACTCTTTATTCACTGCTTGCTTCAACTACTACATGTTTCCTTGCACCCTCTAGATGAGACAGATTTTGGGCAGAACCTTCCACACTAATAAAATTAATCTTACAAACCAGCCCCGGGCTAAGATTCATACGCAGGTTCATGTATAGGCTAACTTATGTTCAAAAAACCAAAAGATAGTAAAACATAAGCAAAAAAAGGTAGTACCTTGCCTTCAATATTATACCACGAAGAATTTAAGCCTTTAAATTTTTATTTTTTGTCTTCGTTTTTATTTTTTTTCGGAGCTGTCTTGGTGCTTTAAAGGTATTGCTTACTTCGATTTTCCCATCGTAGATTCGTAGATCCACATGTTGCTGGGTTATTTTCTCAGCGCCCGTGAAAAATTACTTAATCGGATTATTGTTTCCCTGGTTTCTACAAACAAAAAGAAAAACAAAAAACAAACAAACCGTAGACTGACTTTAACATGGTTTCCCATGCTACTATCAAACCTATGGATTAAACATACAGAGATAAACAGACACACAAAGTCCCAGAAAATAGAACCAGGCTCATTTGGCGTGAGAGCGATCTTCTTTGGGGAGCGAACCACGGTATTCAGCATTCCGGAATATTTACACAGAGCAGACAACCAGAGGGATTCAAAAACGTGAAAACAGACTCTAAAACAGAAAACTTAACATGAATAAAAAATTATTTATACATAAAATTGACCGTTGGTTCCCGGAACGGCACCAAAACTTTGGATCTAGAGATTCTATATAACTAAGCTAGACTCGACAACTATTAATCCGATTCGTATTTCTTTTATATTTTCTACGGGAGTCATCCCCTAAACTTGACTTAGTTCCGGGTAGGACACTAGATCACTGTGCTACATTACGTGACTTCGCTTCGTAGGCCTCCATCTCATATAACTTGCATGCTTACAATACTAAGGATGCCGATATTAACCGTATTCCTCACCTAGGCAATATTCCTGTGGTTAGGCGTACTTCCTAAGTGATCGCATCGGTCTCCATCCCATTAACACTAAATTTGGAGGTATCATGTTAATCTACGATTTACGTATAATGAGATGAGCTCAATTCCTAATACAAAACTGATCTAGATCTCGCTGAAAGTCCCGGAAGATCAATTCATGAGCAGACCTAGGAACCCTATATTGGTATTTTCTAATCATATGCTAATTAAAATAGACGAGCAACATAGCCATAGCCATACCTACTAAGAAAAGAAATTCTAGGTGGACAATCACACCATAAAGACGTGGCTAGATTGACGCGGCGAAAACCTAAATCTTAGCGTTTCTACATACGTAATGGATAAAATAGAGATTCATAAAGCAATTATATAGATCTACTAAAAACACGATTGTCGATCATACAAACGTCATCTATAGGTCACCGGATAACAGATCTGGGCGTGTGGATCCTTATAGACAAGGAATCCCGACTGCCTCATATCGTATCCTTAGATTTACATCATTCGGTGAAGAACGAACAACCTCAAACGATAAACAATAATTGGGGGGACTTAATTACAAAGAACAAAGAACAAATAAATACAAGAACTCACATAATTCTTCTTTGAACTTGTATTAAAACTGCTCTAAGAAACTAAGAATTTTTGTTATGAAAAGTGATATTTAAGATGATACAATGAAATAAGTATATATAGGCTGGAAAACCGACATAGGATAAACTCCAGCCGACCTAATTTACGTTTCCTAAACCCTAATGGAGTCTAAAATGCGTTGAGATAACTCCAAGTCGATCCTCGAGATTTTTCTGAACTCGCCCCCAGCGAATGCCTCTCTCGCTGCCAGCGAGTTAGTCTGCCTTTGATTGGCTCGGTGGCTTTTCTTGTTCCTTACTCCAATCTTCGTGCTACTTCGATATTTATCATTTATTCAATCCGATTCTGCTCCGATTTATCTTGAGATTTACTTCCTTCGTTGCTAGATATCCTCAGATTCATGGTAATCTATAAAATCCATAATTATCGCATAGTAAATCATATTTTAATAATAAAAATAGATAAATACCAAATTATATTCTATAAATCACACAACACTAGATAATAATTATAAACATGTGATTTAATATAAAATATATATTATTAAGCTCGATTTAAGGACAACGTTGATGACTTTTACGGGTATAATTTGATCATCATCAATAGACGAGCTTGTTTTGGAACTATATCAACAAGTGGCACTAGTGTTGGTCCCTTTGAAATGGTAAGTCTATGATTAGAGCGGGGGAGGGGGTGAATAAACTTAGGTATGTTTTAAAAGCTTTTTAAATGTTTTCACAAAAGTGGAGTTCACTTGGTGAATGAATTCAACTAAGTGTGCAAATGGATGATACTAGATTTCAGAATGTAGTCCTGTTGTTTTGTGAAAATGAAAATGGATAAGATTCTATGTAATTATTAATTGTAGAAATTAAAACACTGAAAGTAAATGCTTAAAGTAAATAGAGACTGATATGTTATCGATCTTTGGAGTGGCATAATCTCCTACTGACCGCTGCCCTTTGTGATGTAAGGGGAATCCACTATAGTTGTTTCTACAACTAAGATACAAATGATAATCTTTCACTGAAACTCCCTTTCAGCTTCTTTACCTGGATTGTCTCTCCTGCACTGCCTTTCCAGCAATTTCACAAACCAAATCCTCCTGTTGATCTATCAAAGATCCACCAGATCTCCTTCTTCAACTATCACATCTTCTGATGCAACTCCTTCACATTCCAACTGCTTCAATTGTTGTTTCTTCTTTGTTTGAAACAAAAGATTGAATCCTTAGATTCAGTGATTATCTTGATCTTCTTGAATATGACTTGGAACTCTGAGTTTGCAGAAAAAGGTCCTTGAAATTGCTTTAAATTTTAGAACAGAGTGAAGGATTTTCATTTGCTTGATAATACTTGTAATAATCCCGGTATTTTCGCGCCTTCTTCATTAAGCTATATTTAGAGTTGAGTTCTAATGCTTTCTGCCCGTTGAGATTTGAATTCAAACCTTGATAATCTCCATTAATTGACCTTGATTCAAATCCCTGATTTTATGCCTTCCAAATATAGAATTAGACCGTTGAGTGTATTTGGAGTCTGCTAAAATCACATGTCTACTGATTTCTTGAGCTGGCATAAATATTTCCTTGCATGATATAATCCCTTGAATCTCTCCATCATTAATACAACTTTAATTGAACTTCCCATATGCAAAATATGTCAAAATGATCTTTAATAAGTAACTGTAATGCTGAAGTGAGTCTGCTGATATTGCCTCTACTGAATTTGCTCTGCTGATTTAACCTGCTATTTTTTATCCTGCTATTTTACTTCTGATCACAATTGATAGATCAAAGGACACCCTTTAATTTAAATAAACATAATCATAACTTAAGCATACTTTAATCCATCACAAGACTTGACTAAAGTTGCTTGTCCATAAGTCTTCAAACAATCAACTTTGAAACATTGCCCTTAAGTCTGGCTTTGGTATCTTGAACAAACATAATCCATTACAAAACTTGTCTTAACAAACCTATACAAGGTTCATACTCTATATAATGCCTATACAAGCATCTATTTATCATTCGCTGATTTCTATAACTGCTGATTCATATAACATCATCAAAACTTGAATATGGGACTATATGCATGTTAACGGTGATTTTTATGGTTTATATGACTTTATTTCGTAACAATTTCCTTCTTGTTTTACTAATTTTTATAGAAAATTAAGTGTTTAAATGAAATATTGAAAGAATGGGTGTGGAAGATATTAAAATGCAAAATCGAGCTATTTACGTGATTTTATGAGTATTTTTCTATCAATATATATGGTTCTACATTTTGCATGTTTCTATCACCTTGTAGGTACATTTATACGGCATGGAAGGAGTTAAAATGATGTTTAATTGAAGATTAAATGGAAGGAAGAAGAAGCAAATCAATTCAGGAAGATAGATTTACCCGGACGAGCGTTAAAAAATGCATGGGACGGGCGTCTTGTCTAGCTCGGCTCGACTCGAAGAAATTTACTTAAAGTGAACGAGCGTCCAACCAATCAGATTTGCGTTCAGAAGATCAGAAGGGATAGACTTGGAATTATCTTTATTTTTATTTGTTAGGGTTTAGCTTTTCTAATATTTACCCTAAGTCGGCTAGAACAAGTATAAAAGGAGCAGGCATTCGACAGAACAACGCAGAACTTACCTGGAGACGAACACAGCACAAAAACCGAGAAGCCGACCACTCGGTCGACCGAGTGCTCCGCCGGGTCGATCGAGCCATATATATATATATTTTTATATTTATTTTGTTTGTTCGATCCTGGAGATGAGCTGAGCAAGTCCGGAACAAGCATGTGAAACCGATCGTGCAGCGTTTTGATTTCGAATCTTGGATGTTTCGTGAGTTTTAAATAAAGTTTGTATCTTTATTATGCTTTTACATTGATTACGCAATTATATCGATGGATTGTTGCTTATTGATGTTTAACGTTTGATGAGAATCGTTGTTAGACCTAGATCACCGTAGTAAAGATTAGATTTTTAACCTTGAAATAACGAGAGTTGCTAGGTTAAATTTCTAGGTTGCTAGATTGAGAAATCTTACACCTTTGTTATGGAAGCATTAATCTTTAAGATCGAGAGATGAGAGATTAATAGGCGAATTATCTACGAGAGTAGGAATTCATACCTTTGATAGGTGAACCGCATCTTTATTAAATCTTCACTAAACGATCTAGGGTAGAAATTGAGAATTGCGAGATAGGTGGATCATTGCTTGTTCTACGTTAGAATTAATTGAAATTATCGTGTGCCTTGTTCTTCGTTGTGATCTTTGAATTTTATTTTCGTTTTAGTTTTTAGAATATATTTTATTTTCATTAGTTAAGTTCGTAACTTTCCTTCCTGGCTTTGGACTGACAATCCTCTATCCAGTTTATTTTCCGTTTTAGTTTAGGTTTAGTAATAAATAGTAGTGACAATTTTAGAAGAATTAATAAGAACTAGATTAAACAACCTCGATTCCCTGAGATCGACTTCGGTATTAATCGCTATACTACGATCCCTACACCTGGGGAATACCGGATTATAAATTTATTACTTGTTAATAAAATCCGAGACAATGCATCCAACAATTTCCCCCTTTTTGATGAGGTCAAAACCCTCACTTAAATAATCTGCAGAAATGATGAAGTAGCAGAAATGTTTCGAGAAAGTTTTTATTGATGTTCAAAGGATTTTACATTGAAAACCAAAACATCTAGGCACTAATAGACTTGGCAATAGGCCAGTCTAAATCCTAATGCCTCCTAATCATTGGTTCAATTCTAGCCTCATATCTAGACACATTAAAATCATTATGGATTTCCGTTCATTCATTCTAGTTGGCATCTAGTTCAACATCTTTCCAATTTTCTTCCTTATCCAAATCAAGGAATTCTAAAAAAAATTCTTCGAGTTATTGAGGTTCATATCTACCTTTGGGCTGATTCTTCTTTTTGTCAGCTTTCTTCCTTCTGATCAGTTCATTCACATATTTTCCATTCAACCATAGTTCCGCATACCAAAGATAGGTTCGTATTTAAACAGTTTGTTGTTCCTTCTATTACTCCATGCCTTTTCAAACTAAGTGAGCAACTCATCTGTTAATGCCAATCTTTTAGGAGCAGCTTGTCTACATCTTGCAATAGCTTGTTCATCAGTCTCAGTTGGTTGACCAACAAATGTAGTAGTTCTTTGTTGACTTGATCCAACAATATCCTATGTTTGCCTGTGGTTTCCCTCTTGAAAGTCTCTGTTGAGTGCCACTTGGTTGAATATGCTTCGCCGACTACCACAAGGTGAAATCCGCTTTTGTATCTTCGGTGTCATTTCTGCTTGGTTTCTTTCCCCTTTTGGCATCAAGAACTAACTTGTTGAGAATGGCCGAGTTCACTCAGGACTGACTCTCTTGAAACTTTAGTAGATTGAGATTGATCTCAGTAAAGTTGGTGCTCAATATTTCAAGATTAGTCAGAATTCTATCCAGCTTGTCACATGTTTCCTTTTGAAGCTGTCCCATATCACCTTTGCAACCCTTAACCTGCTCTGTCAGATTGATGCTTCTGGTCAAACTCTAAATATGTTCTGCCATTCTTCTTTCTGATTGCATTCTGTCATCCATGAATAATGCTAAATCTGTGAATGTCTTGTCATGTCTAGCCAGCTGAGACATAATGACTTTTAGTGCATTCTGGATCCTTTCTTTATCTGACTGATTCTCCATGGGAATGCCCAGAAATGGTCCAAATGCCTTGCAAGTGTTTAGATTGCTAAATTTTGCATCCAAATTGTCAAAGAAATCTCTTGGCAAACTAGGTTCTCCTTGTTGTCCTCCATCCTCTACATCCTCAAAAAGATTGCTGATGGATCAGGAGGAAACAAAAGGTTGAATGATCCCATCAGAAAACAAAGAATCGTCATTCCCTTTAGATTTGAGGTGTGAGAGAACACTTGCCTCTGATGGTTCCGCTGCTTGAATTTCAGTCTGACCATGCTCTTGCTCAACCACTGCAACATCCACACTTGATGGTATGATGGTTTGATCCCCAACCACAACATCAAACTCCACGGTTTTTGGTTGTTCCACTTCTACTGTGAACTCTACTGATTTTGGTATTTCATCAAATGCAAGTGCCTCAAATGAAATTTCAGCAGGTTGGGGGTCTGCTGAAATAGGTGCTGAAACATTTGTTCCTTGAACTGTTGGCATTATTTCAGTTTGGTGATCATGACCATTATCATCATTCGGATCATCAACATCATTGTCAGCTTTTGTTTCATCAGTTTCATCCTTTTGAGCGTTAGTATTTCTCCTCCTGATTATCTATGTAAGACAGACATCAATGACGTCTCTAAGATCAAATCAATCATCAATATTGTCTCTTTTGCCAAATCCATCACCCAATCTTCTTCAGAGTGCATCTCATCAGCTAAAGCAACATTGTCTCTGGATCTACTAACTTTCCATTTTGCCTAATTGATCACTCTGACTTCATCTGGGAGGTACTTGACTGCTTCTAAAGCACACACAAGCTCTTTATCCAAATGAGATTCCCCCTCACTTTGTACTTCCATGACTTCTTCAGCATGTTTATCCCCTGCATCTGTAGTAGATGCTCCTGCTTGTTTTGCAGGGGATTCTGCCTTTTGCTTCTTTCATTGCTCTATCAGCCTTTTCTGAGTTTCAATAAGAGGGGTGTGCTCAGAATCTATTTGTTCTTCAAATTCAGCCACTAAAGTATCAGCAGGTCTCTTCTTTGATTTCTTGGGCTCCTGTTGATCCAGTGGTTGTGAAGTAACAACCAATTCATTCAAATCTACATCTTTCTTCTTAGGTCTGCTGATTTTGGATGATTTTTCAGCAGCCTTAGATGTAGTTCCACTTTCACTATTGCTGATTTCATGACTTTTCTTTGCCACATGCAAAGGTTCAGGATTGACTGATTCTATGTCTAATGTATTAAATATAGACTGCAATACAAGTCCATATGTTTTCTTGATTGCAAATTCACCAACTGCCTCAGGTTGTCACTTCATTAAGTTGATCTGTCTCTGAAATTTCTCCTTTGTTAATTGCCCAAGCATTTGATCACTGAAAAACTGAGCCCAGTTGATACCAGACTGCTGCCATCAACCTTAATCTGACAGCTGTATAGACAGCTTTGCATGATTCATCTTTAGCTATCACCTACCAAAAAGATTTGTCATCAACTTCTAGCCTCATCGGATCTGAAATTTCTCCAACTTTTAGGTTTAGGCGAGTGGACATCAAAGTTGCATCGATTTACAGATCTTGATCATTGAGAATGGATGCTATCTGATTTGCATCTCCATCAATAAAAGCATTTTTCCAAAATTCCACCAAATTATCATAATCGATCTCTCGTGATATCAAAATCAATGATATCCTCCAACTTTGCCCTCCTCAAAACGTCTTCCAATACGTTTCGCTATCTATGTGTTTCCACAATCTTTCACGAACCTATCGATGTTTATAGAAACACCAGTGATAACTTCATCCTTGGGAGCCATTTCGATAAAAAGGATGGGAAATTTGAGATAAATTGAACTGAATTGTAGTTTCTCAGAGAGTCCGATGTGTTGGGGAGGAATTAGGGCTTGTTATACATATATATGAAGGATGCAGGTTCTTAGATCTAAACGAGTTAGATCTATGCGCAGCGGATGGATCACGATTTATATAACACTATTCATAATTAAAGGACTTAAGTACTACAAGGGGGGTTAAGATTATTTTACCAATATCGGGAAGAGAAGCCTTGATCTTCCGATGTGTTCTCCAAACGGCGGTTGGTGGACACCCTTCTTGATAAACGAACCTTCTTGATATGCAACACTAAGAAAAACTTATAGTTTTTCTTCTTCTAAAACCCAAGACAAGAAAACTAATTTTTTTCTCTCCTTTTGGTGATATGGGCAATTTTCTTTTTTTCAATTTCCTTGGAATAACTCTCCTTTTATAGGAGAGTAAATCCTTAACTCCAAGTTTTAATTAATTAAATAATTAATTAATTAAACAAAATAAAAAGATATTTTCATTAATGACTAATTATGACATGTATTGACCAATAGAAAATCAAATAACAAGTCATCCAACCAATCACATAACAAGAATATCTTTTATTTTCCATAACACAAGAAAATTAATTCTTGTGCTAATTAGAGACCATAATGGCGCCACCCCTAGGGTTTAAAAGCCCACATAAAATGTCTTTTATGTGTATTATATTATTTAGCCCAACTAAATAATATGCATGCATATCAATTAATTAGCCCAACCAATTAATTATCATTGAGGCCCAAATAACAAGAATATCATTCCGAATTACAGAAGCCACATCGGGACCATGGACTCTATAACCGATGAGCTCCAATAATTAATTATTCATCGAATGAATAAGTACATTAATTATTAATTCGGATTACGCCACCATAAACCCGAAACCGAACTCTACCGATTATAGATGTATACTTATACTCAACCCATGTAGAGTGAATAAGCGTCCATTGATATAATCAATGCATACGGATTAACCCTCCATAGAATGGCCCATTCGAGTGGGAAGTCTCCGTGAACCCGACTTTCGAGAATATCTTATCCTTATTTACCATTAACCCCCTGATGATCAATTAGCACACATATCTGACTAGTAGCTAATTAGTCAAATGTGAACTCCCGGGATCGATCACCTTCTTAGGGCTAACAAATAAGGGGACTGTCTCTCTACTTCCCGCAGGAAGGAATGGATTCCATGTCTGTGAAAATCAGAACTACTCACTCATCTGGAGATAGTGCCAATGAGAAGTGGCTTGGAACACATATTTAAGTGAACCGTAACTAACACATCAAACACTACCCCGGGACAAGCAAAGATCCTCGTGATCACCTCAGATTAAGGTTGATCCATATATGATCATCTAATGATTTAATAAGATTCCTCGACACGGAATTATATCGAGAAAAACATATTAAATCGGTCCAGTCTATATGAATGCCATCATATATAAATGCCCCACGTAGGTACCTCTACCGACAAACCGGATAAGACTATCACACCCTAAGGTGTTCTCATGCGCATTATTGGTGTTTTAATCAAGAGACCCTAAACTCGATTAAGTTCACCACGGACTAACAGCTTTAAGTATATCACCACTAACTCAATCCTCACGCATGCCATACATCGAGTTAAGCGGTTACATACCGATATACTTAGGGTTTGCAAAGATGTATTATTTACAAGCACAAAGCAAGTAATAAGGTGAGATAAATTCTGTCATCCATTAAAAACAATTACACAAATTGTCTTTCGGCACTACACCTAACAATCTCCCACTTGCACGAAATGACAAGCAACGATTGTTTTTAGAGCACACCTTTCTCACCTTATTCACAACACTCTCCCACTTGCTCTAAAAGCGAGATGAGACATATCCATCAATTCCGCACCCTCCAAGCACTCGACTTGGTACACCGATCGATTTGGTTGTCGGCCCGAGACGATCTTTAGGATCGAAACGCTGCCGGTCCATCTAATCAGCGGTACTCTCTCTCAATATGCTTTTGACCTCGGTGACCGAGAAGATCCTTCTAAGCTATCTCTTCACTTTGTTTTCACAATGAAGTGATATCGGCTTATCGACACTGGAATTACTCCCTGCACCAAAAAGGAAATTATAAGCACTATGAGTAAACACTGAGCCCGAGATCAACTTAATGATCATCCTTAATCGACTACAAGTCGTAATCGATTAGTAGTCAACAATATTCAAGTTTGCACTGAATAAACAAGCATATGATTCCTCGTTCTCTAACGATACTTGAGGACGACTAAACCGCTTATTTTATGCTCGAATCCGAGATTCGACTACTATTGACTTGTGACAACTTTGACTTGCCGTTATCCAAGAGAGACTCTATTCCATTTTCTCTTTATCCGAAGATTTAGAGAATCATTCCCGAGAGGTAGGGTAGGACAACTCTCGATGAATGCCGCAACCATATATGCATAATCATCTTATTCAATAAGATCAGTGGGATAGCCAATGACTCATTCTCGTGAATTTGACCGAATCAAATTCTTAAAATATAGTCCAATTCTCTCATCCAGAGAATCTTGGCGTGTCAGTTTCCGACTTCAGATAGCACACCCATGTTGTTTCCAACCGCTTTAGTGTTATCATTTATGAACACTAATGCTACTACTTTACCAATATTGATATCCGGGCCTACGAAAAACTTATCAATATTTTGGTCAAGTCCACATATTTTAAAACATGTGAATTTTAAATGACCGAGAGGTTCTCTTAAATCCACAAAGGATGTAAGCCATATGAGCTTCCTACCAATGGTTCTTTCGAATAAATTAAGATATCGTTAGTCTCGCAAAAAGGTATTAGGGAATCACCCCTATCTTACGCTTTGTAACGAATGCATTATTCATTCTCACTAAACCCTTACATTCGAATGAATTGATTCCGTTGTTCGGCAAGAAAGTCTCAGGGAATCACCCCTATTTTTTGCTTTCTAACGAAATCTAGCAAGACTGAGTGGTGAGAGAGTTCAAGGTCTGGTTAACTCTCTACTTGTCAGGGAATCACCCCTATACCACTCAACTTGGCGCTGAAAGTTTAAACTTTCCTATTCATTCGACTCTTTTCTATGTAGATCCAATTGCTCCCACTGGGCCTGAGACACTCAGGTGGTTCTACAAGAGGCTGAACAAAACTGGAGTACCAAAACTCCATTCACAGGGTTAAGGTTTTCAAACCAACCTCTATAATCAGAATCCTATACAGCCCACCAAGAGCCATAGGTTATCAATCACCCCAACAGACTATAAAGTCAACAAAATCACAATGGGTCAACGGTTAAACCATACTCCCATTGCGTCTTGGGTGGATTGACATTCTGATCTAGTAGTATTTATCAGTGTAATCACCAACAACTAATGTTGGACGTGGTCTGATTAAATCAGATGGTAACTACCTTTGGGTAACCGTACTCCAAGGTTTAAGGTCGTTTCTTATAGATTCTATCGGAAGGCTTGTGACAGTTCAACCGTCACTTTCTGATCTCAAGAATCTTATAACCAACCTTTACTCGTCTCATTAAGGCATTTCACGAACAGACAAAATCTGAACGTATGCGCAAAATCTCCAGTCCTACCTTCAAGCATTAAATGCTAAATGCCTATATTTATGGAAGTGGTGTGAACCGAATTCACTCCTTATCCATAAATTCACTAGCATATTCTAGGTAGACTTCTCGGTTTACATAATAATGTTAACCGTTATTTTGCAACGAATTATCTTAATCGAGTTTAGCAGTGTATTGTAGCACATTAATAACTATATCAGGCAAGTCTATGGTTTCTTCCTCAGTGAGAATCATTCCACTAGGAGGCAGGCCGAGCATCAGTCCCAAGACTATGCGATAGCCTATTTCTGAGCATGGAATACTCTATTCTCTGCTAAAATCAGAGACTCCTCCTCGTATTCTTTTGATAAACTAAATCACGTTTCGAGTAGTTATCAGACAAAATGTCACCACTCAAAAACTCTCACTATCTTGTATCTCTCACTAGACCCCGAAGGTCATGGTGAACAAGCTATGTTACCCCTTCAAATCTATTACCATTTCCCGATTGAAAGGAAACTTAGTCATTGTTCCTTTGAGATAGTGTTCCAAGACTGGGAGATAGGAATCACCCTTAGCCAGTCAGTAGGTCTTGTCTCTAGGATATATGCACTAATTAATAGATATTGAAAGGTCGTTTATCTTAATACGGAAACCTTTTACCTTTAATAGTTTTAGATGTGTTACACATACTTATTCAGCTGTTCTAAGTGGTTCTGACTTTATCAAACAAAAGTCCGAGTCTCGGATTCGTACTACAAATGTCATATTCACTTTCTATGAGGCAACAATATATCGAGTTGAAAGTGAATCCAATTGTTTCAACGAATCTGTAAACAGAAAAATAAATTTTTCTGTGATATTCAAGGATAGAATCCGAAATTCATTTCCTTATATCACTCCCACTATTCTAGCTGAAATTACTGCCCGTTGTTACTCTATTAATCGTTAATGCACAGCTTCCTTGTTCTCCCAAAGAACTAAGCTACCGAGTCAAGTTACTCGGTTAAGAAAGTCGCTAAGGATTCATTGGTTAGTGATCCGAAATCACTTTCCTTATCCTATACTTTCTTTAATTAATGTTTCGGTTTAGCCTCAAAACTTTAGTTAAGATGATTAACACTTATAGACATTCTTTCCCATTCTCAACTTTCCTTAAAAGGAAATAATTTTGAACTAGCAATTCAATTGAGTAGACACTATTCGTGAACCGTGGGATGTCTAATAAAAGCGTTACCAGTGGGACTAATTTTTCTAATAAATTAGAAAAACATAAGATAAAAGCTCCCCACTAGTTTATCGGTTCCAAATACCGTCTAACTAGCGACACTTAAATTTATGATTCTCCAATTTTTCTATTAGAAAATTTCTCGTGTAGACACTACACAATTAAAATTCACTAGAAGAATTTTGTCGTCCCAATCATCTTTCAAACTAACTCACGGTTGTCTCTCGATTGCAGACGAGTGACAGCGAAGTG
Source organism: Gentiana macrophylla (assembly GCA_026214975.1). Classification (NCBI taxonomy): domain Eukaryota; kingdom Viridiplantae; phylum Streptophyta; class Magnoliopsida; order Gentianales; family Gentianaceae; genus Gentiana; species Gentiana macrophylla. Next base: position 77,649,243 of record CM047808.1, read on the forward strand.
ACATGCCTATTTACGTCACTTAAGTTTTGAAGGCTCAAGAGAAATATCTCTTCCGAAAAATTAATCGCATGTGAGATTAATAGGTACAACGTTCTAGTTCTGACCACTTTTAACGAAGTCATTACTAGTCAATTTTACACTAGCGCCTAGCACCTCGAGAGATATATATATAACGATCGTAAATAAAATTGTGAGAATAAATCCAAATCATACACTACTAATAAATTTTAGGAACATAAACTAAGTACTTATAGTCTATCCTACTGCTCCAAGGATTTAATCTAATGCCTCGAGTGTCGCCTTAGGGTAGGTCAAAGAGGTTTCGATTAATATTGAAGATCGATTGAGAATCGAACATCTCATTTGTGATCGTCAATCACCTTTTCTTTTTCAGCCAAGGTACTACCAAAAATACCCTTTATGAGTGTGACCTACTGCCTCGCATTTTTAGGTAGACCCCGAGTGTGCCGCTTAGTGGTCGGTCGGTGACCCGACGAGTACCCAAAATCCTATCCTTTCGGAGACCAAGCCTTGAATTTTGATAGCGGTGAAGGCCTTCCTTAGGGAGGCCGGTCCCAGGCCGGCACGAGGCGTCACCATTCTCTCACGTTGCTTGTGTCAACAGTAGAGGCCGTGGGGTCGGCTGTCGCCTCTCCCGCTCCCACTCAATATTTTGAAAAAGTGGTGGGTTTACTGATCACGTTTTTGGACTTGATGTTACATTAAAGAACAAGAAATCATAGGCCCGAATGTTGTCGGTTATGTGGGCTAGCCCACCCGACCTATTCGTTAGAACATATGTGGCCGTCGGACGGGTCAAGGCTAGGAGAGGTCCGTTGAGCCGTAGTGGCTCTTCGGATGGCTCAGTATTGCCAGACCCCCGTGCAAACGCCACACGTGGAGGGTGAAGTCGATTGAGCCGTAGCTACTGTTGACCACCCAACCGTGGTTAAACCACTTTCAACCTCGTTTGCCCGTGATTATCCAGTCCTTAAACATCAAACTTTCACGTAGACACTACGGAACAAAAACGTAATCTCGTCTTAGGTAAGGTGGAATTCACCGAGAATCCAACACCTTAACCACGAGGTTTCGGAATTTTACTCCTTATGCTTTCGCAGAGTGGGATTCACCGAGAATCCATCACCCAACCTCGACGATTGAAAAAACCCGTGTTCCTCGGTTTTTACCCTAATTAGTTTCTAATTAATATCAAACAATTAATTAAAACTAATCGTGTGTTTTATACATGCCTAACTAATTCCTCGAATTAATTTCTACATGTATGCATATGGAGTGGAATTCATGATATGATGCATGTCATGGCAATTTTCCGGTTCTACTCATACAATCTACACATGTATACTAGTGCGGAAAATAAACACCGAGATGGACCGTTGGCACGCACTTCTAATAATCTATTCGAAAATAAATTAAAACCCTAATCTGCAGCTGTTAAGAATCTTCGACGATCGGCATATCAAACGAACTTGGATCGGGATGAAACTTTCCATATCTGATCTTCATTCTTCGGACTTCAAGATGGACGGTCGGATCGGAGCTTTGACTTGTCAATCTTCCTCAGTGAGCCGCCCAACTTGCTGCTGAAACAGACTCTCACAGCAGCGCATCATATACTTCCCGAGATCGATCGGGGATGAAGATGAATCCCGATCGTCCTGAAAATTTTATATCACGTCCAAAACTACATTATTATCGATCTGACCGGTCGGATTTTAATTTGAACGGTCCAATTCTTCCCAGAAAATTGAAGAAGTCACAGTTAGGGTTTCTGTGAATCCTGCGTTTTTCTGTTACAGCAGCCACTTCGCAGCAACGAACGGAAACCCAAACGGACTCTGATCGACACCAAAATTTGTGGGATTGTTCATCAACTTCCAATATTGATTCTGACCGGAGGGATCTTCATTTCGACGGCTCAAACAACGGAAAAAACGAAAAGACTAAACAGCTAATGTACAGATCTATTTTCTGGAAATTAAAATTGCAATAATACATAAATTACATAATTTCATATACTCATATGAACGAATTTTCATCGTTTATATGAGTTTATAATAGATCTAACGGGAAAACGGTGTCAACCCCAATCCATCTCTTCAACCATAGCAATTTAAAAATTATTAATGCATAATAATAAGTAAAATATCACCTACATGCAATTCCACTCCTTTAAATCGTTTAATTACGATTATGACTATTTAAATCGTGGAACCTGTCTCTGATACCACATGAAGGATGCAGGTTCTTAGATCTAAACGAGTTAGATCTATGCGCAGCGGATGGATCACGATTTATATAACACTATTCATAATTAAAGGACTTAAGTACTACAAGGGGGGTTAAGATTATTTTACCAATATCGGGAAGAGAAGCCTTGATCTTCCGATGTGTTCTCCAAACGGCGGTTGGTGGACACCCTTCTTGATAAACGAACCTCCTTGATATGCAACACTAAGAAAAACTTATAGTTTTTCTTCTTCTAAAACCCAAGACAAGAAAACTAATTTTTTCTCTCCTTTTGGTGATATGGGGCGAAATTTTCTTTTTTTTCAATTTCCCTTGGAATAACTCTCCTTTTATAGGAGAGTAAATCCTTGGCCTCCAAGTTTTAATTAATTAAATAATTAATTAATTAAACAAAATAAAAAGATATTTTCATTAATGACTAATTATGACATGTATTGACCAATAGAAAATCAAATAACAAGTCATCCAACCAATCACATAACAAGAATATCTTTTATTTTCCATAACACAAGAAAATTAATTCTTGTGCTAATTAGAGACCATAATGGCGCCACCCCTAGGGTTTAAAAGCCCACATAAAATGTCTTTTATGTGTATTATATTATTTAGCCCAACTAAATAATATGCATGCATATCAATTAATTAGCCCAACCAATTAATTATCATTGAGGCCCAAATAACAAGAATATCATTCCGAATTACAGAAGCCACATCGGGGACCATGGACCTATAACCAGTAGCTCCAATAATTAATTATTCATCGAACAGAATAAGTACATTAATTATTAATTCCGGGATTACGCCACCATAAACCCAAAGCCCGAACTCTACCGATTATAGATGTATACTTATACTCAACCCATAGAGTGAATAAGCGTCCATTGATATAATCATGCATGATCACGGATTAACCCTCCATAGATCGCCCATTACGAGTGGGAAGTCTCCGTGAACCCGACTCAGAATATCTTATCCTTATTTACCATTAACCCCCTGATGATCAATTAGCACACATATCTGACTAGTAGCTAATTAGTCAAATGTGAACTCCCGGGATCGATCACCTTCTTAGGGCTAACAAATAAGGGGACTGTCTCTCTACTTCCCGCAGGAAGGAATGGATTCCATGTCTGTGAAAATCAGAACTACTCACTCATCTGGAGATAGTGCCAATGAGAAGTGGCTTGGAACACATATTTAAGTGAACCGTAACTAACACATCAAACACTACCCCGGGACAAGCAGCATCCTGTGATCACCTCAGGATTAAGGTTGATCCATATATGATCATCTAATGATTTAATAAGATTCCTCGATTACGGAATTATATCGAGAAAAACATATTAAATCGGTCCAGTCCTATATGAATGCCATCATATATAAATGCCCCACGTAGGTACCCTCTACCGACAGTCCGGATAAGACTATCACACCCTAAGGTGTTCTCAGGCGCATTATTGGTGTTTTAATCAAGAGACCCTAAACTCGATTAAGTTCACCACGGACTAATTGATTTAAGTATATCACCACTAACTCAATCCTCACGTGCATGCCATACAATCGAGTTAAGCGGTTACATCTTGATATACTTAGGGTTTTGCAAGCAGTGTATTATTTACAAGCACAAAGCAAGTAATAAGGTGAGATAAATTCTGTCATCCATTAAAAACAATTACACAAATTGTCTTTCGGGCACTACACCTAACAATATACTCCTTTTTGAATTTTAGAAATCCTTCAATCTATTGCCAAAAATCTGGGACTTAGTAATCAAATATTTTATTTGATTTACCCGTAACATCCCATTAAGCACCATTTAAATTCCTTAAAACATGTTAATCAAGCATAAAATTTGTATTAAAAATACTTGATTGACATGAAAGGGTATTTACCTCAAAGATCAACGGCGGTGAAAGTCGTTGGTCGGTTTGACTTTTGATAAACTAGAAAACCATGCCTTGGCTGAATTGTATCACCAAGTTACGTTAGGAACATTTTATTATGTTTTGATGATGGCCATACTATTTGTTATAGCAATCTCGAAATAAGTTAGAATTCTTTGTATAAGTCCTTACTTAGAGTCGACATGTTGTATAAGTTGAGTCGGACAAGTATTGTACTAGTTGTTAGGACGGCAAAGTAAAAGCAGATTTTCGATAGAGAGAAGCGACCAAGTATCAACACGAAGCAATGAAGACATATGGTCGACTTATAACCCAGAATTTCGTGATGACCTTGGATAAGTCTAACCTATGTTTCAAGTGATGAAACTTAATGTTTAAACATAGTGTACACCGATCTCACCCCAATCAAGGATCGGTGAAGTACAAAGATTCTCCTTTGAGCGAAGGAAGCAAGTGAATTGGCGAGTAAAAGCGGACTTTCGGGGTGAGTGAAGACAAAACAGTGAAGGAAGATCTAAATGGCAAAGTCAGGTGGATCACTTGACCATTCAGAGAACGGCTGAGTAAACCTTACTCGATCAGATTATTGAAATATGAAGAAGATACAAAAGATCAAGCATTAAATACAAAATTAATAGATGATCAATCAAGGACGGATTTTCTGGTAAACGTTTGAAGAAAAATCCGATCACTAAAATCAAGGAGAATATAATTAAGGGGGAATCAAGAATAAAATCAAGGATTATTCCCCTCATTAATATGGCCAACGGACGGAAATTCAAATCAATAATAATCAAGGCTATAAATAGAAGGCACTGACAGATAAACAAACAACAAGTGAGAACGATAAAAAATCTGAGCAGAAACTCTGTCAAAGTGAAAAATCTTCTATCTGTGCTAAAAGGAAATATCCAGTGATCAACTAAAATCTCAGAGCTACAAATCAAACATCAAGCATTGAGATTGATCAACAAGTTGGTGAATTCAATTCACATAAATCAAGCAACTGAATCAGAGCCTTCTGAGAGGGAGTTGTGTTTGTGATAGCTGCTGAAGGATTTGATCCCAAGAAGTAGTGAAAGAGACTGAGTCACTGAAGCTGTTGCAGTCAAGGAGTGATATTCTTGTAGATTGTGAAGCTTGTGAAGTCAAGGACAATCATACTATTTTATCTGTGAAAACAATTGTAAATTCCTCCGATCATCACATGAGAAGAGTGGATTAAGGGATTACACCAACCTGAACCACTATAAGCCTTGTGTCAATTTACTTACTGCAATTTACCTTACTGCATCTATTTAATTACGTACATCATATTATATAGTTGTGATTGCTTAAACTACTTTGAAACAACATAGTAAGAAGGGGCTTATCCGCTCCCCAAAAACTTTTAAATACAGGAAATGTTTTTGAAACTCCACTATTGTCATTCACCCCCTCTGACTATAGTTTTACCCTTCTCTGGGACCAATAATTGGCATCGGAGCAGTGTTCCTAGTATCAGAACCTGTTCAGATCTAATTTCTAGTAACAAGGAGATCACATATTTTCAAAGTATTTTTCAAATATGTATATCTCTTATTTGCACTTATGGATTCTTCAAACTTTATGTCAAAAGTACATGTTTTTAATGTTAACAATTTTGATGAATATAAAATAAGAATGTTGTCCCATCTTGCAGCAACTCATGAGGAGATGCTGGATGTAATCAATGATGGCCCAATTATGATCATGATTTGTGGTAGCCAGGAGCATTTCAAGGAAAAGAAGTGGAAAAACCTAAGAAGGATTGGTCCAAGGATGACAGGAGAAGAGCAAATCTAGACTTTGTTGCAAAATATATGATTTTGAAGACCCTAGATAGCAACATGTTCATGAGAATCAAAGACTGCAAGACGGCAAATGAGATGTGGGACAAGCTAGCACTGATAAATGAAGGATCTGAGGCAGTCAAAGAAAACAAACTATCTGTTGCAAAACAGAAAATTGAGAACTTCAAGATGAAGGCTGGTGAATCCATTGAACAAATGGACAACATATTCTCAAGCATCATCATCGGTGCTGCAATGACTTGGACACACATACCCCCAGAAAGAAGCGTGTTTAAAGATCTTGAGAGGCTTGCCTGAAAGATGGAAGATCATAACATCAATAATCATAGGAACAAAAAATCTTGCAAACACTGACACCTTGACTCTGATTTCCCAACTAAAAGCTCATGAATTCGAATTGAGCGGTGAAGATGGTGCTCGGCAGAGACACAAAGAACGGTGCATTGATAGCACCACGAAGAAAGTAACTTTCTTGATTGCATTAGCAAAGAGACACTAGAACTCAAAGAACATGTAGCTTTCTTAGTTAAACGCGTTTTGTGAGTTTAGCAAAGAAGCCATTCAAAGGAAACTCATCATCAAACAAGAGATCAAGCTCAAACAAAGATAAAGAAAAGAGATGATGAATACGGATGCTTCAAGCTGCAACACAAGAAAGGACACTTCAAGGTGATTGCCCAGAAGAAAACAATAAAGATGTGGAAAATAAGAAGTACAAAGCATTTGACAAGAAAAAAGGCAAGAAAGCACTCAAGGCTGAATCCAGTAGTGAAAAGAATGAAGAATCATCTGATAATGACTCAGATAATAGTGATGAAGGTGATAGCTCAGACAACGAAAAAGCCTGTCCATGTCTCATGACCAAAGAGTTAGATGAAGATGAAGGTGATAGCTCAAACAATGAGAAAACAAGTCTATGTCTAATGGAAAAAGAAGTTGATGAAACTGAGGTAACATCTGGCTCTTACTCTTCATCAAATGCATCCACATATAACACTGCACAATCTTCTATTCTCCCATTAGATCCAGCAACCCTAGTCCAAAATCTCATGACTAAATTTGATGAAATTGAGATGAATCATGACATTCTGGAAAATGAATGTAAGGATCTAAGAAAAGAAAAAAAAGATTAAAGGAACAACTAGACAAATTGAAAGCTGAACTAGCTACTAAGTAGATAGACTCACCTAATCTAAACGCAGCAGATGATAACTCATCCACTGCCAACAGATCAGCGGAGAAAATCCATCCAGGAGCTAAAAACACTACTGCACCACTAAAAGCACCCGACTTACAAACCTTCAAGAAAGTTTGGATCAGATCAGTCGTGGCTACAACAGTCAAAATGAGATTAGAAACAATGGTCAACACAATTCTGAATCCAGGACCAACATTGGACCAAAATTCAGAAAAAGGAAAGACCATAGTTTAAACCACTCATCTTGCACCGGTGAAGTCAAAACCAAGTGCAGTAAAATAGCAGACTAAACCATCATTCCAGTCAACCAAAAATAAAGACCTACTGAAAGGTAAATGAAGACATTATCCTTTAGAGGATGATTGGAATGTTGCACTTCCAAAATACAAGAAGAAACCACACCATGATGTGCATCATGTGTTTAAGAAAGATCAATCAAGGTATGTTCCTAGACACATGAAGCAGCATAGATTTCCCACTGCATATTAGGTAAAGAAGGATGCAAATGCACCAAAAAGTAGAGAAAAGTATCAGAATACCTTCAGTAGAAATATTAGAAGCTATTCTTCCATGCCTTATACATATGAAGTTGATGAGTTCAATTATCCAAAAAGAAGATCATTTTGATATACACTTGGAGTAGGATGCATGACTGCTAACAGGTATGCACCCAAACAGTGTTGGGTACCTAAACATAATTAATTTGTTTTGTAGGATGTCTGGTACATAGGCGGTGGATGTGGATGACACATGACGAGGAACCAAGGATGGCTCACTTTGGCTTCAAAGCTTTGATGGACCCAAAGTCACATTTGGAGGCAAAAAAAACCTGGTAAGATTAAGGGAAAGGCACAATGCTCAAGAACAATTTGAGAATTCAAAATGTGGCATATGTTAAGGGACTTAATTTCAATCTGATGAGTATCAGTCAATTCTGTGACAAAGGCTACAATGTGCACTTCAACAAGGAAGGATGCAAAGTGATTCACAGCCAAACCAACACAGTAGTTCTTGTAGGGAGAAGAAAATATAACATGTATGTGGTGGATTGAAACGGACTAAAGCGAGAAACATGCTGTTTGTCGAAATAAACAATCAACCAAATTGGATTTTGCAAAGAAGATTAAATCACTTGAATTTCAAAACCATCAACACATTATCAAAGAACAAGTTAGTTGAAGGCCTGCTTGAGATCACATTCAAGAAAGAAAGTCTATGTGATGCATGTCAATAAGGAAACAAATCAAAAGTTCCTTCAAGTCAATGCCCTATCAATCAACAAGAATTCTACATACTTTACAAATGGATCTATTTGGACCCAGTCCACACGATAAGTGTAAGTGGTAAGAAATACACTCTAGTAGTGGTTGATGACTTCTTCAAATTCACCTGGACCATCTTCATGAACAAGAAGAGAGAGACACTCAAGAAGATGCCAGATCTACTAAGAAGAATTCAAAATGAGAAAGAATTAAAGATTATCAAGATCATATCAGATAGAGGCACAGAGTTTCTAAATGAAGTGATCAGAACTAATTGGGAAGAAAATGGAGTATTACATCAACTATCTGCAGCAGGAACTCCATAAGAAAATGGTGTAGCAGAAAGAAGAAACAAAACTTTCAAAGAAGTAGTCAGAACAATCATTGCAGAAGCATGCTTACCAAAGAGATTTTAGGCTGAAGCAGCAAACATAGCATGCTATACACAAAACAGATCAATCATCAACAAACATCATGGAATGACTCCATATGAAATATGGAATGGAAGAAAACCTAACATTTCACATTTACACATGTTTGGATCTAAATGCTTTGTTTTGAACAGGAATCAGTTACACACCTTTGATGAAAAAGATGATGAAGCTATCTTTATGGGATACTAAGACACCAACAAGGCATTCAGAGTACTCAACAAAAGAACATTGGTGATTGAAGAATCAATACATGTAGTCTTTGATGAAACAAGCGCCAAATGGTGAAAGTCTTCAAGAACAATAAGAAGAAGCGACACAAAGAGAAGTATATACAAATAAAACCATACCAGCTACCATTATGAATCATCATTTTGAAAATCAAAATGAGCCATAGGTCATTACAATAGAAGAAGCACCAGAACTTGAAGCTCATACAGAACCTGAAGTTGCAGAAGCACCATGTGAAGAACAACTTCAAGTTGACCTAAATTGGCTAAGAGATCATCCTAAAGAACAAGTCATTGGAGACATTCACACAGGAGTTAGAACCAGAAGACAATTGGAGCATATGCTAACATGTTTTCTATCACAAGTGGAACCCAAGACTATAGATGATGCAATCCAATATGCAGATTGGATTACAGCCATGCAAGAAGAACTAAATAAATTTGAATGAAATGAAGTCTGGGAACTTATGGACAGACCAGATATAGCCAACATCATTCGAACAAAATGGGTGTTCAGAAACAAGATGGATGAGCAAGGAACAGTTGTCAGAAACAAAGCAAGACTAGTTGCAAAAGGCTATTCTCAAGCAGAAGGAATAGATTATGATGAAACATTTGCACCAGTGGCAAGACTGGAGGCAATCAGACTCTTTCTAGCTTTTGCTGCACACAAAGACTTCAAAGTCTATCAAATGGATGTCAAAAGTGCATTTCTGAATGGACTTCTGGAAGAAGAAGTATATGTGGAACAACCTCCTGGTTTTCAACTCAAAGGTAAAGAAGACAAAGTATACAAGCTCAAGAAAGCTCTTTATGGACTCAAACAGGCACCTAGAGCTTGGTATGAAACACTATCGCAATTTCTGATCAAGAATGGATTCAACAAGGGAAATATAGACAAAAATCTGTTCAAATTAGAGGAACGAACAAGTACACTACTAGTACAAATCTATGTTGATGACATCATCTTTGGATCGAGAGGATGAAAAGATGTGTGAGAAATTTGCAAACTGATGAAGAGCAAATTTCGGATGAGCATGATGGGAGAATTAAATTACTTTCTTGGTCTTCAAGTAAAGCAAATGATGGATGGTATTTTCATTAGTCAAGCCAAGTATACAAAAGACTTAATACACAAGTATGGTATGGATACAAGAGGGACAGCAGATACACCAATGTGTGCAAGAGTCATTCTTGGAAAAGATGAAACTGGAAAAGATGTTAATCAGAAAATATATAGAGGAAACATTGGATCCCTACTCTATCTCACTGCAAGTAGACCTGATATAGCATTTGCTGTAAGAGTATGTGCAATGTTTCAAGCTAAACCAAAAGAATCACATCTTCTAGCAACCAAAAGAATAATAAAATACCTGAAAAACACTATTAATGTTGGAATTTGGTATCCAAAAGATGGAGGAGTCAAGTTGATGTCATACTCAGACTCTGACTATGCTAGATGCAAGATAGATAGAAAAAGCACCTCTGGAACATTCCAGATGCTAGACACCAGGCTAGTCTCTTGGTTCAGTAAAAAGCAAAACTCCATATCTACATCAACAGCTAAAGCCGAATATATAGCAGCAGGCAGTTGTTGTGCACAAGTACTTTGGATCAGACAACAGCTAAGGGATTATAGAGTGAGGGAAAAGACTATCCCAATCATGTGTGACAACACAAGTGCCATATCTATCACTGAAAATCCAGTGTTGCATTCAAGAACAAAGCACATTGATGTGAGACATCATTTTATCAGAGATCATGTGGAAAAATGAGATGTCATCCTAAAATACATTCCCACAGAAGATCAATTGGCTGACATCTTCACTAAACCACTCAGTCATGAAAGATTTAGCAAGTTAATAATTGAGTTGTGAATGATTGAAATTGACTAAGTACCAAAGAGCGGCTAACTGGAGTAATCAGCCAAGTGACTTCATTAGCCGTTTAAACCTTTGCCATTACAGGAGATGTAGCAGGTAAGGCACTGGTACTCGGTGAAGTTAACTTCACTGATTGTTCTTTCTCTCAAATCTCAAAGAAATGGCTTCATCTTTTACAATGTCTCCCACTGAAAAAATTCTATGAAAAATCAATCATCACCGGATCGTTTTTCAAACCCGAACACTACCTCTCTTTCTATGACAATGATGCACAAGCTCAACTCTTGGTTGACTGTTGTTCAAATATGGGGTTAATGACCTTCCTAAACCCCCAAATTAAAGGAATTTGCTATGAAAATCTGATTGCATTCTGGAAAAATGCCAAGTTTGTGCCCATCACAAAGAAAACTGATGTCGACTGCATAAAAAGTTCAATCTTTGGGAAAAAGGTAGTCATTATGCCTGGTCTTCTCAATAGATTCCTACACCTACCCATGATAGGTCCGGCTAATGTAAAGTTTGTGACGGTTGACATCAAGAAATTCTGGTCTGAGATAGCCAAAACCCCCAGAAAAACAGCAAAACATACAATCTCCCTAGATCAGCACTAAAACTTCCGTTTGCTGAATTTGCACCGGTCATCACCAAGAACATCGAAGGAAGAAAAGGGTCGATGGAAAACTTAATTGAGTTACAGATCAAGCTAATGGCAATCATCTACGAAGGTACTAAATTTGACTGGGCAACATTTGTATTCAATAGGTTGAAAGACCAGATTCAAAAGGAGATCGATCTGTCCATTACGGCACCAAGCAAGGGTTTGTAGAAGAAAGGTGATTTCTGGGAGAGGAAATCATATGGGTTCCCTCTTCAACATCTGTTTGACACATTGAAAGTGAAACCCACAAATCTGCAGGCTCCACATAGGTCTAAGTTAATGTTTACCTACATCAAGGCATCTATGAAACCCAAACCAACTGAGGGGAGAAAAAGTACACAACCTGAAAGCGCAGATCATGAGTGGGATGAAGAACCGAGATCCTTGAAGTCACAAGAGAACACCTCATGAATGGTACTAGCAAGCAGAGCGAACCGGTGACAATCAATGATGATACAACAACGGAGGAAGAAAAACAACAAGAGGACATCACCTATCTGGAAGAAGGTGAGGAAGGATATGCTCTCACTTCATCTGAAGAAGAGGAGATGGATGAAGAAGCTGAGACAGAGGATGAAAAATCGGAAAAATTTGCCATCTTGAAGCTAATCCAAAAAACATGGAGATTTACGATGATGGTGACACTTCAGGAAGTGCTTTTCAAGAGCATCGGAAAAGTTGACGAACGACCAAGTGAGCGGTGATAAAACTCACTCATCCAAACATGTCAACTTCCCACTTTATTGACCAAGAGGAAGCAGCGAGAGGAAGTCATATCTCCGGTGAGCGTAGAAGCTAGCACACCCGGCAACCCCTTACTTACCCTAAGTCAATGCGGAATAAAAGAAGAAAAGGAAGATAGAGAAGAAAAAGCGAGAAAGTGAAAAGGAAGAAGAGAAGGAGGAAGAAAAATAGGTGAAAATGGAGGAGGAGAAAGATCAAAATGATGAGGATGTTGAAGGGGCACCAGAGGAAGTTGATCCAGAAAGAGTCTTCAATCTGGATATTCTACCCCTGATTGTGGACATGGAGAAGCAGTACCACAACAGGAAAAATCTGAAAGTTGCCTTAAGGAGTGACGCAACCTCCTTAAACCATAATATTGAAGCCCTCATCAGTCACATAAAGATACAAGATGATGTGATGGAAAAACAGGGAAACTTGCTCTGCAACTTACATCATCTTATTCCCTACCATGTCCAAACCAATCTTGAATTTCATGCTGATAAGATTGACAACAATCTCAAGCCCTTGGTGGACACTCTAAATGCTCACACTCATCAAATTCAGCATCTGGATGAGGTCATAGAGCACTCTAGCAAGCAACTCAACCTCCTACTCAAAGTTAGTGAAGCAACCAACAAAATACTGGAGAAAAGATACGGTTCTCTTCACTGAATCGAGAAGATGCAATCGAGGATTCTTGAAGAATGGTTTGGTGATACCAAAAGGGAAGGAAGCTCAAAGCACTGGCCGAAAGCTCTAGTGGAAAGAAGGAAAGCCCAACAGATAAGGGCAAAGGCATCAGAGGCAAAGGCATTAGGTTTGTAGAAATGAAGAAGTAGACCTTATGCAAATTGAAATTATTTCTATTGGCCTTTTTCTTTAAATAAAAAGGATGCAATATCTTATTGCCCTTAAATGGATGAATAAAATTTTAGAGTTCTATTATGTTAATAATTATCATTGAAATTTTTTTTACACTTATGTTCAGGCTTATGAGGGTTTTGGCATCATCAAAAATGGGGAAATTGTTAGGAACATTTTATTATGTTTTGATGATGGCCATACTAGCTGTTATAGCAAGCCTGAAATAAGTTAGAATTATTTGTATAAGTCCTTACATAGAGTCTGACATGTTGTATAAGTTGAGTCAGACATGTATTGTACTAATTGGTAGGACGGCAAAGTAAAAACAGATTTTCGGTAGAGTGAAGCCAGCCAAGTATCAACACAGAAGCAATGAAGACATATGGTCTGACCTATAACCAAGGAAGTCTGTGATGACCTTGGATAATTCTAAGCTATGTTTCAAGTGATGAAACTTAATGTTTAAATATGGTGTACACTGATCTCACCCCAATCAAGGTTTAGTGAAATACAAGGATTCTCCTTTGAATGGAGGAAGCGGTGAATCGGCAGAGTAAAAGCGACTTTCGGTGAGTGATGACAAAACAATGAAGAAAGATCTAAACGGAAAATTCAGGTGGATCACTTGACCATTCAGAGAATGGCTGAGTAAACCTTACTCGATAAGATTATTGAAATATGAAGAAGATACAGAAGATCAAGCATTAAATACACAATTAATAGAGGATCAATCAAGGACGGATTTTTACAGTAAGCGTTTGAAGAAAAATCCGATCACTAAAATCAAGGAGAATATAATTAAGGGGGAATCAAGAATAAAATCAAGGATTATTCCCCTCATTAATATAACAAATGGGCGGAAATTCAAATCAAGAATAATCAATGCTATAAATAGAAGGCTGAGACAGAAAAACAAACAACAAGTGAGAGAAAAAAAAAAAAAAAGCGAAACTTTGTCATAGTGAAAAATCTTCTATCTGTGCTAAAAGGAAATATCCACTGATCAACTCAAATCTAAGAGCTACAAATCAAACATCAAGCATTGAGATTGATCAACAAGTTGGTGAATTCAATTCACATAAATCAAGCAACTGAAACATAGCCATCTAGAGGGGAGTTGTGTTTGTGATAGCTGCTGAAGGATTTGATCCCAAGGAGCAGTAAAAGATACTGAATCACTGAAGCTGTTGCAGTCAAGGAGTGATAGTCTTGTAGATTTTGAAGCTTGTGAATTCAAGGACAATCATACTATTTTATCTGTGAAAACAATAGTGCATTTCTCCGATCATCACAGGAGAAGAGTGGATTAAGGGATTACACCACCCTGAACCACTATAAGCCTTGTGTCAATTTACTTACTGCATCTATTTAATTACGTACATCATATTATATATCTGTGATTGCTTAAACTACTTTGAAACAACATAGTAAGAAGGGGCTTATCTGCTGCCTAAAAACTTTTAAATACAGGAAAAGTTTTTGAAACTCCACTATAGTCTTTCACCCCCCCTCTGACTATAGTTTTACCCTTCTCTAGGACCAACAAGTTCATTTTGCTGAAATGTCTCGTCTGATTTTCACACTCGGCTGAAATATATTCAGCAGAGATGTCTATGCTGATTTCTTCAAAGTTCCTTAGGATTGATTTAATCAAATTTTGGACCAATCAAATCAGTGCCTGACCTGCCAAGTGAGCTCATCCATCATGGGAAATGCCAAGACCCACTGATTATCATCAATCCAAGTGAAATAGTATGAGGCATCCAACAATCAGTCTTCAGATGGAAATTATGCACAAAACTGTTCTTTGTTTACCAAATCTGTCAGCTGGCAGTGCTTTGGTAAATATGTCTGCTAGCTGATCTTCTGTGGTGATATATTCCACCTTGATGTCACCTTTTTCCACATGGTCTCTTATAAAATGATGTCTCACATCAATATGTTTGGTTCTTGAGTGTAACACAGTATTTTCAGTGATTTCTTTGGCACTTGTGTTATCACACATGATTGGTATGCCATTTTCTTCAATGCCATAGTCTCTAGTTGTTGTCTAAGCCATAATACTTCTGCCTAACAACTTCCTATATATTCAGCTTCAACAGTGCTTATTGAAATAGAGTTCTGCTTCTTAGTAAACCAAGAAACGAGTATGTTTCCCAAAAGTTGACATGTGCCAAAGGTGCTTTTTTTTCCACTTTGCATCCAGCAAAATCAGAGTCAATGTAGGATACTAACTTGAAATCCCCTTGAATAGGATACCAGTTGCAACTTTCAATGTGTATGCATAGCATACATCGAGAATCTTCTTTTGCGACACCTAAGTGACTTTCTTTTGGTTGTATTGAAATCTTGCACATACACCAACTACATAGAATATATCAGTCTACTTCTTTGTTAGATATAGTAGAGAACCAATAATACCCCAATCGATTATCGATCAATAACCTTTCCTTCTTTGTCAAGATCTAGCTTTTCATTAGGACTCATAGGAATTGTTGATTTGCCACTTGTTTCCATGCCAAACTTTTTATCGGATCTCTTGTGTATTTAGCTTCCTTTATGAAAATGCCATCTTTCATCTGTTTGGCTGTAATCCTAGAAAATAATTTAGTTCCCCATCATGCTCATACGAAATGTGCTTTGCATGAGTCTTTGAGAATTTTCAAAACCTCTTGTATCTTCCGAGCCAAAAATAATGTCATCAACATATATTTGTACTAATGATTGGTTTGATCCTTCTTACAACTTGAATATATTCTTATCAATAGTTCCACTTCTTGAAACCATTCTCTAAAAGGGCGGGAGAGTGTTTCACTCCATGCTCTAGAGTGCTTTCTTAAGTCCATATGGAGCTTTATTTAATTTGTGGACTTTATCTTCTTTGCTTTTGACTTGAAAACTAGGAGGTTGTTGAACAAAAACTTCTTCCTCAAGAATTCAATTATGGAAAGCACTTTTCACATCCATCCGATATACTTTGAAATTCTTGTAGGCAGCATAGGCTAGGAATAGTATGATGGCCTCCAATCTTGCTACCGGTGCATAGGTGTCATCAATGTCTATTCCTTCAGATTGTGAATAACCTTTTGCAACTAATATTGCTTTTTTTTTTCTGACAACTGTGCCATGATCATCCATCTTGTTTTTAAAAACCCATTTGGTGGCAATGATGTTGACATTCATTGGTCTGTTCACCAATTACCAGACTTTATATCTTTCAAATTCATTTAGCTCATTTCGCATTGACACTATCCATTCTGGATCTTCAATTGCTTCATCAATTATCTTTGGTTCTATTTGAGATAAGAAACAGCTGTACATAGCTTAAAGTTGTCTTATTGTTCTTACTCCATCTTGTAAATCACCGACTACATTTTCTTCTAGATGATCTCTTAGCTAAACAAGATTTTTTTGATTTACTGGAGTTTCCTCTTGCCTAGGAGTTTCTTTTGATTCTCCATGTAATTCAACAAAGCTGCTTAGATTCGCCGAATTTACTTGTCGGCTGAATTTGGTAAGCTTTGAGAGGATGTGCAACTCTAAGTATCTGGATCTTACGTGATAAAATGATTTAAGCCTTCCTAAGTTTCTTCAATCCTTGTGTTGTTGAAATACCCTTCATCAAATACAACTTGAATAGATTCCTCAATCAATGAAGTCCTTTTGCTTAGTATTCTGAATGCTTTGCTATTTTTAGAATATCCAAGAAATGTTCCTTCATCAGCTTTTTTAGCAAAAGTTTTGAGCTGATCCTTTCCATTATTATGGATAAAACATTTGCTTCCGAAGGCATAAAAGTAAGAAATATTAGGCTTCCTTCCATTCCATACTTCATAAAGAGTTTTTCCTTGCTTTTGGTTGATTAAGGTCCTGTTCTGTGTATAGCATGTAGTACTTATTGCTTCTACCCAAAATCTCAAAGGTAACCCTGCATAAACCAAAATAGTTCTTGCAGCTTCCTTGAGCATTCTATTCCTTCTTTCAGCAACACCATTTTGCTGTGGAGTTCTAGCAGCTGAAAGTTGATGTTGAACACCATTTTCCTACAGTGAGCTTTAATAACTTTGTTTAGGAATTTAGTGCCTCGATCAGATCTTATTTTGATGACTGATAAGATCTTTTCATTTTGTAGCCTCTTTAGGCGATTTGGTAGTTTCTTCAAAGTTTCTTTCTTTTTGTTCAAGAAGATTGTCCAAGTGTATCTTGAAAAATCATCAATAATAACCAGTGTGTACTTCTTCTTGCTTAAACTTATAGGTTCCACTGGTCCAAAGAGATCCATATGCAATAATTCGAGTATTCTTCCTTTTCCTTGTTAAAGGATTGACTTGAAACTTGACTTGACCTGTTTGCCTTTTTGACATGAATCACAAAGACTATCTTTGGTAAAGGTCATGTCTGGTAGACCATCCACTAGATTCCTCTTTGCTAATTTATTGATTCCCTTGAAGTTGAGATGATTGTGTCTTTTATGCCATATCCAGTTGATTTTTGATTTGGTTGTGTAATAAGACAAGTTTCAGGAATAGCTGTGCTCCAATCTGCAATGTACATATTCTCTTTTATTTTGCCTTGGAGTACCACTTCTTTAGTCTTCATAGTTTGCACTTCACACTTCTTCTGTGTAAATGTTATGTTCTAGCCTTTATCACAAAATTGGCATATGCTAAGAAGGTTGAATTTGAGACCTTCCACAAATGAAACATTTTGTAACTTTAACCCATTCTTGCTGAAGGTTCCAGTCCATTTGGTTTGTCATGACCTCCAAAGTTGACTTTTGGCCCTTCCTTTTCCTTGAAATCCTCTAAGTGCTTATTTGACCCGTTCATATGCCTTGAACACCCACTATCAAAGTACCAGGTGCCCTGCATCCTCAAAATTATGTAGTTTTAGGTACTTAAATCTGTTTCGGTCCATGAAGGTCAGCTACCAGGTAAATTCCTAGACCATAGGTCTTAGATATTTTTCTTGGAAAATTGAACCTGTCACCTTCATATATAAAGTTCATAGTGTTGTAGGAGGTCTTACTCTACTGATTTCTCTTTACATATGGTTTCTGGCCTTTAAGTACAGAGCTATGCATGTGTGCCTTACCATTGCTAGTTTTGGCTTTATAAACAACTTTATGTTTATGCTTAGGTACAACCTGCTGAAATGATTGTTTCTTAGTATAAGATTTTCTATTTATATTACCTTTATTAGCAACTGGTGTAGACATGGTCCAATCATCATCAGTGAGGAATAGTCTTCCTTTCCCCCTGACTTTAGTTGTCTTAGAATGCTGAACATTCTTGGATTTACTTTTGATAGGATCCTTCTTGTTCTTGATTAGATTCACCCTTTTCTGAACTGACTCTGCTGAAATCCTAGTGTTGGATTTTGGTACAACAACAAATTTGGGACCTGAGCTGGTGCCTTCATTGGTTGCTTTACCCTATCCAGACATAGATTTTTCAGTGCCATCATATCCTAGGCAAGTCTGTCACGGGTAGTCTTCTAGATTTGAAAACAATGGTGTTTTGTGATGATTCTGGAATTTCATCTGACTTTCTAGAGTCTCCTGAAATTTTAGCAGATTTTCCAACACCTTTTAATTTTTAAGACATAACCCCAACTCAGAGAGTAATTTAGATACTTGTGATTTGAGATCATCTCTTTCATTTTTGACAGTTTCATAACGGTCCTGAATAGTTTTTAGTTCAGTCATTAGATTTTCTAAATGATCACTTAAATCCATAGTATTTAAATTATAAAATTCAGAATCTGAACATGAGTTGTATGCAGATGAAGGTTCTAGTTGAGAATTTACCTCATTATCTTCAGTTGCCATGAGATAAATATAATCCTTGTTTTCTGTCCGACACATTAGTGTTTTATCATCAAATTCATCATCTGAGCTCTCAAAGCATGATATGCTTGAGGAGTCATCTGCTACATAAGCCTTTAATACCTTTCTGGATTTGTGTTTTTGCTAATGCTTTTCATCAACTGCATTAGGTTGCTTTTGGGGGAGTGGACAATCTGTTTTGAAGTGTCCAGGCTTTATACAGTTGAAACACATATACTCCTCATCTTTCTTTTGATTTTGTTGTGATTTGTTTTCTCTTGAACTCCTTTTGTGAAATTCTCATCTTTTCACTTGTTTTGCAAACTTATATAATTTATTGACTTTCCTTATCAGGAATGCCATATCCTGCTGAAATTTATCTTCAGGTACATTGGTAATTGGTTATGTACTTTGTTGTATAGGAGTGGCCACCAATGCTGAGTTTTTGGGTACTTCCACCTTCATGATGGACTCCTCTTCTCTTAGCTCATACTCATAAGCCTTTAAATCTGAAAATATCTGAAAATTATTCTCAGTATCTAATTTTCTAGATTCTGTCATGGCTGTTACCGGCATTTTCCATTCTGATGGAAAAGCTTTTAGGACTTTCTTGTTGATCTCCCTCTCGGTGTAGCTTTTTCCAAGATTTCTGAGTTCATCATTGTTTACATTGAACTTGTTCTCTATTTGGTCAACTGATTCTCCAGGCTTCATTTTGAATGCCTCAAATTTTGCAATAGTCATGGTTAGCTTTGTTGCCTTGATTGATTCTGATCCTTCTCATATGAGACTGAGTTTGTCCTATATCTCTTTAGCTGTCTTGCATTCCCTCACTTTCTGGTACATGCTACTATCGAGAGTTCTCAGGATGCAGTCAATTGTTATGTAGTTAAGATTGTTCCACTTTTTGTCTTCTGCAGTCCAATCTTTCTTAGGATTTTGCACTTGTTGTCCTGCAGTTGCGGCTGCTGTACTGGTATACATGATCTGGATATTTCCTTCAGTCATAATATCAGGTAATTCTTCATGAATAGCAACTAAATGATTCTGCATTTGAAATTTATACTCATCCAATCTATCCATTGAAAATGTCAACAATTTGCTAACATACTGTTGAGATTCCATGATGCAAGTGCGTGTTTAACTTTGTAAAATCTAGATTTTAAAAATGGATCTACAAAGGTAATCAGTAACAAGTGATAACTAACTGATACTGATTATTTACAATTGTTCCGATACCAATTGTTGGTCCTTTTGAAATGGTAAGTCTAAGTGTAGAGGGGGGCTGAAGAAACTTAGGCAAGTTTTAGAAAATTCTAAAATCTTTTCACAAAATTTGAGTTCACTTGGCTGAATTAATTCAGCTAAGTGTGCAGTGGATTATACTTGATTTCAGCAAAGTGTAGTCTGCCGTTTTTGTGAAAATGCAATGGATAAGATAATGTGTAATTATGAATTCCAGAAATTCAAATGCTGAAAGTAAATAGAGACAAAGATGTTATCGATCTTCGGAGTGGTGTAATATCCTACTGACCACTTCACTCTGTGATGTAAGGGGAATCCACTATAGTTGTTTCTACAACTAAAATACAAATGATAATCTTTCACTAAAACTCCCTTTCAGCTTCTTTATCTGGATTATCTGTCCTTCACTGCCTTCCTAGAAATTTCACAAACAAATCCTCTGTTGATCCTTCAAAGATCCACGGATCCCCTTCTTCAACTATCACAACAACCGATCCAACTTATTCCTTTGTCCAAGCTGATTTACACTGCTATTTCTTCTTTGTTTGGAACAAAAGATTGAATCATTAGATTCAAAGATGATCTTGATATGCTTGAATATGACTTGGAACTCTGAGATTGCAGAAAAAGATCCTTGAAATTGCTTTAAATTTTAGAACAGAGTGAAGGCTTTTTGATTGGTTTATAATACTTGTAATAATCTTGGTATTTTCTACTTTCTGCATTGAGCTCTATTTATAGTTGAGTTCTAATGCTTTCTGCCCATTGTGATTTGAATTCAAACCTTGATAATCTCCATTAATTGCTCCTTGATTCAAATCCTGGATTTTATACCTTCCAAATATAGAATTAGACCGTTGAGTGTATTTGGAGTCTGGTGAAATCACCAGTCTGCTGATTTCTTGAGCTGGCATAAATCTTTCCATGCATGATATAATCCCTTGAATCTCTCCACCATTAATACAGCTTTAAGTGACATTCCCATGTGCAAAATATGTCAAAATGATCTTCAATAAATAACTTGGTAATCTTTGTAGTGAGTCAGTTGATATTGCCTCTACTGAATCTACTTTACTGATTCTGTCCTGCTATTTTTGATCTGGCTATTTTACATCTGATCACACTTGATTAGATCAGAGGCCACCCTTTAATTTAAATAAACATAATCATAACTTAAGCATACTTTAGTCCATCACAAGACTTGACTAAAGTTGCTTGTCCATAGGTCTTGAAACAATCAACTTTGAAACCTTTCCCTTAAGACTGCTGGTATCTTGAACATACATAATCTATTAGAAAACCAGTCTGAACAAACCTATACAAGGTTCAGACTCTATATAAATCCTATACAAGCATCTATTTATCATTCTTCTAATTTCTATAATAGTTGATGTATATAACATCATCAAAACATTAATATGGGACTAAATGCATTCAACAACTAGATCCTGAAGTAGCAGAGACCTTGCTCCTGAAAGAGGATGAACAAAGTAATGAGGAAAACTGACCTAGGTGTATCGAAGGTCAAGTACAAGAAGTAGAGCCTATATCATCTGTGAATATAGGAGGAACAATTCATAGTCCTTCGTGGCATATGTTCATTGACTTACAAATGACTGGTAAACTATTAAGATCATCTTTGGAAGAGCCACCAAGGAATTTAGCACGGAAACCTTTGCCATCTCACCTGAAGTACGTATACTTACAAGATGATACTCTTACCCTCATAATTTCATCATTACTATCACCTTTAGAGGAGGAGAAACTTTTAAAATCTTGAGAGAGCATAAGGAGCCTTGGATGTACGATTGCAGATATTCAAGGTACAAGACCATCGGTGTGCATGCATAAAATCTCTGTAGACCTAGAAAGAAAGCAGTAGAACAACCTCAAAGGAGGTTGATGCCACAGTTAAAGGATGTTGTTAAGGAAGAGATTATAAAGATGTTGGAAATAGGAATCATTTTCCCAATTACAGACAGTGAATGGGCGAGCCCGATTCATATGGTTCCCAAGAAAGGAGGATTCACTGTTCAACCTAATGAGTTTGATGAGTTAATCCTTGTGAGGCTAATTACCGGACATCGCGTCCGCATTGATTTCAGGAAACTAAATGACGCAACTCGTAAAGATCATTTTCCCCTACTATTCATTGACTAGATGTTATAAATGTTAAGCGGTCATACTTTTTATTGTTTATTAGATGGATATTATTGTTACTATCAGATCCATATTGCCCACGATGACCGTGAGAAAACAACTATGAAAGTTTAGCATACAATCGCATGCCTTTTGGACTTTGCAATGCATTAGCAACATTCCAATGGTGCATCATGTCACTATTTGCGGACATGGTGGAAGACTCTCTGGATATTTTCATGGATGATTTTTCTTTATTTGGAGATAGCTTTGATAAATGCTTGGACAACTTCAGTATAGTGCTAAAGTGATGTGAAGAGACCAACCTTGCATTTAACTGGGAAAAATGCCATTTCATGGTCAAAGAAGGAATAGTGTTGGGTCGTAAGATCTCGAAGAAAGGAATGGAGGTTGATAGGGCAAAGATAGAGTTAAAGTTACCCCCTCCAACAAACTTAAAGACGTTGCGAACCTTTCATGGCCACACAGACTTCTATAGGATGTTTATTAAGGATTTCTCTACAGTTTCTAGACCTTTGACGGAATTACTTGCAAAGGATGTGCCTTTTGTATTTAGAGCAGAGTGCAAGAAAGCATTCAACACATTGAAGCAAATGATTATAACCTCCCTAATTTTGGCAGCCCAGGATTGGAACAAACCTTTTGAGCTTATGTGTGATGCCAGCGACGCGGCAGTTGGAGCAGCTCTGGGACAAAGGGAGGATAAATATTTAATTCTAACTATTATGCCAGTCATACCCTCAATAGTGCCCAGAGGAATTATGCGACTACAGTGAAGGAGCTCTTAGCTGTTATCTTTGCATTTGACAAGTTTCGATCATACCTGATAGGATCGAAAGTTACGGTATTTTCTGACCACGTAGTTCTGATACATTCTATCCAAGCAAGTCTCCAAGCCGATATTATTGAGATGGATTCTACTCTTACAAGATTTTGATGTAGAGATCAAGGACAAAAAAGGATCTAAGAACCACGTGGTTGATCAGTTGTCAAGATTAACATTGCTAGAAGAGGAGCAACCGACTAAGATCAGAGAGAGCTTTCCCGATAAACAACTTTTTGCCGTCTCGGTAGTAGCTCCAGTTGAATCTCAGCCCATAAAAAATACATCAAGAGTGGGCAAGGTATACCATTGGGTTGCTAACATTGTAAATTATCTAGCAGGAAGGCACCTACCACCGGAATTCACAAGTGCTAATAAGAAAAAGTTCTTCATGGATCCGAAGCATTTTTATTGGGATGATCCCTACCTACACAAGATGTGCCCTAATACCAATCTTAAGATATGAATCCATGTTGGCGAGATTCCAAGTATTGAGCCAATGTCATTACGAAGAAGTGGAGGTCACTATAGACCAACCAAGACAAGCTGCAAAGATCTGCGAGGTGTCGATTCTATCGGCCTACAATTTATAAATTTGCTTACGAGTTTACAAGAGCTGTCATTCTGTCAAATTCTTGGTAACATTTCCAAGCGGAATGATATGCCCTTTGCATAGTATCTTAGAAGTGGAAGTATTTGATTTTTAGGGAATTGATTTTGTTGGGCCTTTCACATCATCAAAATCAAATCGTTACATCCTTGTGATTGATTATATTTCCAAATGGGTTGAGGTAGTGGTCTCACCGACTAATGGTGCCAGGGTTGTCCTGAGATTTCTTAAGAAAAACATTTTGACGAGGTTTGGAGTGCCCAGATCCATAATTAGTGACGGAGGGAGCCATTTTTTTAATTGGTTATTTGAGAAATTGATGTTGAGATATGGGGTTAGACATAAGATTACAGCAGCATATCACCCCCAGATGAGTGGACAAGTGGAGGTCACGAATAGAGAGATTTAGAGGATCTTAGAGAAGACTATGAATCCCACGTGGAAGGATTGGTCTTTGAAATCACATGACACTCTTTGGGCGTATAGAACAGCTTACAAGACCACAATTGGGATGTCACCGTATATGATAGTGTTTGGAAAAGCTTGTCACTTACCGGTAGAACACGAGCACCGAGCCCTATGGGTATGAGGTTTCTAAACATGGATGAAAGTTTAGCCGGTGAGAAGAGATTATTAGAACAGATTGGAGGAGTTTAGACTTCAAGCGTATTGAAATGCAAAGATTTACAAGGAAAGAACCAAGTGCTTGCACGATAAGAAATTCTCCACCGCACATTTGAAGTGGGAAATAAGGTGCTGGTATATAATTCGCGTCTTCGTCTTTTTCTTGGGAAGTTGAAGTCTAGATGGTATGGAACGTATGTATTAACAAAAGTCTTCATTTCAGGTGCATGTGAATTTGGGAATGAAGACTCTGGGAGGACTTTCATAGTAAATCACCACAGGCTGAAGCATTAACTAGAGTGCAAGTATGACCCTGAGTTGGAAGTCTTTATGTTGGAGGATCCAATGTATGAATAAAGGAGACCTATTAGTACAGTCGAGCTGGCGACTATAAATTTAAAACTATTTCTAAAGCCTTATTCATTGTTTTTGTTTATTTTAGTTTATTGTGAGTCAATAAAGTAGCATGACAATCGCAAGGTTTTATTCATCACATATATCTGTGGTCGTCTTGCTAGAGATATATGTGGTTTTTTCCTTCATGATTCTCATGTGATACCCTCGTAAAAGTTTTCACATCTTGCTTAGGCCAATAAATTATAAAGTGGCTTAGACTGTTTTTGTGCATTCCTAAGGTATGCACAATTAACGCCACCTTATTTTCTTATTGCCCCTTCATGTCATTCATTCTTTATTTTAGGAAGTATTTTGGAATGCAGTTAAAACATGGAAGATGGATGTCCTATGAGCCAATGATTATGCTCTAGAATTTGTTTTGACTCAGTCAACCAAGTCCAGAGCTAAGTACCTTTTCTTTTCTTTATTATTAGTCATTGAGGACAATGCCTATAATATGCTAGGGGTAGGCGGTCTTAGCTGGATAATTGGTTAATCGAAAAAGGGAAATTTTTTGAAATTTTAACACTGTTTTTAGCTTGCCTATTGCACGTTCTGAGAAATGAATCGTAGAAAAGGAGCCCAAGAACAATTTGAAGTTAGCTGTAGCATATTCAATTTAGTATGAAAGAAGGCGCATGTGTTATGTTGCATGAAGTAGTGACTTATTAATTGTTATTCAATCATTGTAGTCAATTATTTGAGCACGTAATCTGAGTGAGAAGTGTTTAATATTAGACGATGAGTTGTCTTTACCGGGAATCATTATTTGTATGTCTATATACATTAACAAATTGTTGTAGGACAAGGGAAGCAAATTCTGTGCCACAAGAGGTAAACCGGGACAAAACGGGTTTGTGAGAGAGAGAGAGATGAAGAGTGAGATATCTGCCAAAAAAATGAAAAAAAGGAAAAAGAACAAAAAGAAAAAAAATATATAATAAAGGAAGTGGGGGAAGCGAACTCGTACCAAAAAAGGCACGACCCTCGCTTAAAAAAGAAACAAACGATGACCTAATAGTGATACTTTGTCCCCAAGTCCGCCCGGCCCGATTAGGGTACCATGTTGTGTAACCAAGTCTGAAGGCAAGATGAGCGAGTGTATGCGCAGGTAAGTTAAGATTGTGCGGTTAATACAACTTGATTCTCCTCACGAACGCACTATCACGAATGATTTATCACACGACATTGATGCATGGTAAGTAATGATTAATGGTGAGCTTATGGGTTGTTGCTTGATGTATGTTCTGCCGGAAATCTTATTGAATATGTGGTAGTTAATGGGGATTTCTCGTGGAGGTACATTCCGCCTTGATACTCTGCTCGAGGACGAGCAAAGAGCTAGTGGGGGGTTGTTGATGACGCTTAAAATAGTATATCCTATGGCATCAACAATATATCCATTACGAGCTAAAATTAGTTGTTTCGACCTATAAATATGAACCATTTTGAGTTGAATATCATATGTCAGGTTTGTGACTCGAGTATTTTGCATTTAACGTTTATTTTCCTTTATTCGGTATTATTTCGTGCGTTATTTGATTATTTTCTAGATACGAAATATTGGGTTCAGCATTGTGGACAATTGTGGAGTGGAGTGAACGAAAGGATTGGGCCTAGGGTATTCCAGAACCTTCCAAGCTATGTTGGCAAAAAGAAAAGGGACGAAAATACCCCTGTTCACCGAGAGGTACCCTGGTTTACGAGGCTCAGAATCTTCTGAAACGCATTTTCATAGACGAGGGGTAGTTCTAGGTGTTTCAAAGTCAGTTTATATAGCTATAAATAAGAGGCATCACCTCAGAATTCAATGTACAGTACCAAAAACTTACATGTATTATGCAATAAAAATTCTTTGTTCTCTATTTTACTTTATGAGTTCTTGTCGGAGAGACGACGGAGTCGCCGTCTAGGAAGAGATCCGAGGGAGATCTACACTCATATACGAGGGTATGATTTTCTGTCTTTTCCAAGATGTAGATTTTTCGTTGTTCTATTCGACTAGTATGTGCTAACTGTGTATTTAGTTTAATTATGTAGTAGTTAGTTTAGTTAACCCATGTATGTATAGATCTAATTCGTTGGAGAAGAAATCATGAAGTAGTGATTGCTTTCTTCAGATCTGCGATGGTCGATATCGCTAGATCTGAGTACCTAGTAAATTACTAGTTCATGATAATCGGTGCAAACTACGTTGATCGATAGATTTAATTTACATGTTAGTAGCCTGATAAACTATTTGCATGTCATCGTAAATTAGCATGAAGGACATTCAAGGTGAAGTGTTAATTAGGACATAGTCTTGATGGATCCTTAGGAACGTGCTTGTCATTGTCGATAGCTGCGTAGTGAGGTTTTCGGTCTCATGCTGGCATCTCTAGATCCTAATGCGTATGAGCTTATACAACCAACGAAGGAGGTTAGTTCAGTATAGATTGTCTATTGTCCTCACAATGGAAGTAGATAAGATTAAGATTTGCATACGTAGCTGACAATGAATTAAAATTTACCAACGGGGATGATATTGCATGTATGCGGGGAATAACTAATCACTCATAGTTAGACTAATACATTAGAAACTCTTGTTTGCACCATTTTTACTTGCATAATCTAGTTTGTTTTCATTACCAACATTACTTTTGTCTATGTTTTAGTTGGTCGTAGACCATTGTCGTGACAATACCAATCTCTATAATCTGCATTCTTACTAGTCTCTATGGGATCGAACTTGACTCGCCAGTACTCTATGATAGACCTAGTCCTATTGCTAGTAAGTGATTTGCACGCGATCACCTATGTCTGTCATGCTAAATTTGGTCTCCCTGGGGGTAGGGTATACTATGAAAGGAAGTTGATCATGGATTAACAATAAGCCTAAAAGTGATTCTTTGTGGGTCGATGCCCGAGCGGTTAATGGGGACGGACTGTAAATTCGTTGGCAATATGTCTACGCTGGTTCAAATCCAGCTCGGCACAAAAATTCTCTAATCTACCATGGGGGGTATAACCCCCCTCCTTACAAAACAAAATACTCGATACGGAGATAAAAAAAAGAATCCAAATTTCTGGTAGACCGCTTATTCCATACTTAAAATCAGTTATCATGCTGTGTGCACTGCTTGTAAAAATAAGATCATCCACATACAGACAAGCAATTAGAATCCTTCCCTTGGAATTAACTTTCACATACAAGGTAGGTGCATATGGATACCTTGTGAAACCAACCTACAAAAAATAAGAGTCAATACAGCTGTACCAAGCCCTTGGTGCTTGCTTGAGTCTATATAGGGCTTTGTTAAGCCTATACACTTTGTTTTCTGCCCAATTCTTCACATATCCTTCTGGCTGATCCACATATACTTCTTTCTGGAGCTGACCATTCAAATATGCTAACTTCACATCCATTTGATGTCCTTTCCAATGCTTTTGAGAAGCCAAGAATAGCACAACTATGATAGTTTCCATTCTTGCTACTGAGGCAAACTCTTCATTTTAGTAAATCCCATATTCCTTCTTTTGCCCTTTGGCCACTAGTCTGGCCAAATACTTGCTGACCTTATCATCTTCATTCAGCTTTGTCTCGTAGATCCACTTGACACCAATAGATTTGTGTCCTTCTGGTAGACTTGAGAGAGTCCATGTCTTATTTCTTTCAATTGCCATGATTTCTTCATCCATGGCTTGCTTCCATTTGTTGTCTTTTCATGCCTCCTTATAAGTAATTGGATCATCACTATCAAATAAAGTATAGTAGTTTGTCTCATCTATTTGTGGTAAAACTGATACCTTGAATTCTTTCATCAATACTGGCCTTTTCCTAGTTATCTGAGGTCCTGCTACTGAACCCTCAGCTGCTGTTTCATGATTTGGGTTCCTCACTTGGTTCTTCATGTATCAGATTCTGAAGGGGATGGAATTGGGCAATGACTGCTCCCCAATTACAGGTGTTCATCTTATCAAACACCACATCTCTACCGATCAATATCTTCTTGGTTATAGGATTAAACAGCTTAAATGCCTTTGACTTTTCACTGATCCCCAAGAAAACACATTGATCACCTTTATCACTGAGTTTCTTCCTATTTGTATCTAGAATATGAGCATAAGCAATGCATCCTAAAATTTTAAAGTTACTTGCAGAAGGTTTATTTGAGCTCCAAGGTTCTTCTGGTGTCATGTTTGAATAGAAAATGTTCAACATCTGTTATGAACATGCACACTCCAACTTACAGCCTCAGGCAAGAATTTCTTTGGGACATTTCCATATACCAGAATGCTCCTTAACATATCCTGAATTGTCCTATTCTTCCACTCAGACACACCATTCTGATGCGGTGTGTATGCTGCTGTCAATTCCCTTCCGATACCGTTGTTGGTACAGAACTCCTCAAACTTAGTCGAGCTAAATTCTTATACTCTATCTATTCTCAGACTCTTGATATATTGACATGTCTCATTTTCTCTCAGTAGTTTGAAGTTCTTGAATGCATTCAAGGCTTCAGATTTTTCTTGCAAGAAATCTGCCCAAGTTTTTCTTGGAAAATCTCCATTAGATTATGGATTGATTGGGCCACATAAGTCAGAATGGATGAGGTCTAACATTTGTATTGCCCTCCAAGATTTTCCTATTGGGAATGGATGTCTGTGTTTCTTTCCTTTAGTGCACTCTTCACATACTTGTTGAGGAGTCTGTATCTGTGGAAGCCTTTCAACCATTTACTTTTGTTGAAGAGTTTCCAGACCACCAAAATTGAGATGTCCTATACCTATAGTGACATAACCAAGATATGTCCTTCAGATCTGCCATAAGACATGCTTGAGGCTCCTTTATTTCCAAAGGGAACAGTCTATTCGCATTCATGGGAACTTTAGCTATGATTCCCTTGCTTGAATCCTTGATTTCACACACCATATTCTTCAGAATAATCTCATACCCATTTTCTTGTAGTTGTCCCATACTTAGGAGGTTGCACTTCGGATCTAAAACATATAAAACACGCACCAAATTGTTTGAGATGTTCCATTCTGGATGTGATACATATATCTCCACTTCCCATGACAATAAAGCATCATTTTCTTCCCTCTCCATTCTCGGATGACTGAGAATCATCCTTGCTGCCAGAATCCCTAGATGTTCTCACTCTACCTCTTCTTCTGCCCCTACCCATGCCCCTATGATTACTATTAGATACAATGGTCTTCACGGTCTTCATTTGATGCGGATGAGCCTCTACTATTCTTTTGTTCATGAACATGCATGGAACTTTGTAGTTTTTCAAAAGACAAATCATCAATGTCATTAGATTCTTCAATGGAGCACAACACATTATCAAATTTTGAGGTTAGAGACCTCAAAATCTTCTCCACAAGCCACTACATCGCCATCTTTTCTCCATCAAATTTCATTTTATTGCAGATTTCCATAGGTCTACCACAATAGGAAGAAACAGATTCACCCTCATTCAGTTGTAGGGTTTCAAAATATCTACTTAGGCCATGTAGTTGTGATCTCTTCACTTTAGCATTTCCGTGATATTTCCTCTTGATAGAATCCCAAATATCCTTTGATGAATCGGTTGGAAGTAGTGCCTGGAAGACAATTTATGTAATTATTTTTACAATTATAAAATGACAGATTTATTCTCGTCTTATTATTTGCTGTGTGCTCGTAAGTAATACACTGTTGAAAACCAAAAGTTGTATGATATTTAGCCATATAACTCAATGTGTGTCACATGTGAAAATTAATTTTATGGTGATACACTTGAACTGTTAGTCCGTTGTGAACTTAATCAAAGTATGAGGTCTATTGATTAAACCGCTATTAATGCGCCCATAACACTTTATGGTGTGACCGTCTTACCCGGACCGCTGATATTGGTTATCTAAGTGAGACATTCATTGTTAGGAAATCAACTAGTTTAACGCTGCGGAATTTAAAAAAAATGATTTCCGATCCCAAGTTCGACTCCGTTTAATACAATAAACACGTTGAGTTAGTAGACGGTGATTACCTTGCTTGATCTAAAAGATCGACGCTTTGACCGTCTAAGGAGAGTAGTAGTGCACGCGAGCCGTCCACGTGTCTGGCCTCTATCAATATCCACACGAGCACCTAGCCGGAATCCTCTTTGGATAGCTACTAGTAAAACCCAGTTGCTAGACTGCCATTTTCTCTCACTAAATACTCTCTATAAAAAGCTCTCTATTTTTCACAAGCATAATTAACTCTTGGAATTTTGATGTACAAAAGAGCTAGCCAATCCCTATCTTATATATAGGGTGGTGCACCCTTCAGTATCCCATTCCCAATGGGAAAAGCTTCTGTGTATATCAATGAGAAAGAAAACATTTTACTAGTAAAATAAGGAAAATAGATATTCTAGATTTATCTCATTTAATTTAATATCTTATATTAAATAAATCTAACATATTCCCAATATCTAATATTAACTTTCTTTATCTTATTACCATAAATCTATTTCTCATAAATCTATTAATATCTAATATTAATATATGATAATACCATTAATTAATTGGTACAATCCAAGTGTATTTTATACACTCACTAGCTACGCCTCATATGCCAATAAATTGGCATCCAGAATATTTTTTAGTTAATCAATATAATTAATATCTTGTATTTAATTTATTAATAATAAATACATACAATCATATTAATTTAATCACTATAACACTTTATAGTCGGGATAAACATTCCTTATTTGGTTATCACAATGACAACATTTTAATCCGACTAGATGTTCTTATGTGTGTAACCCGATAGGCTTCCGAATATGTTGGCCATAGACATAAAGTGAAACTACGAAAATGCCCTTCATACCTAACGATCACAGGATAGCGTCTAGCAACACACTATGACCCCCAATCACCAGAAGAGTCAAAAGCGATTACTACTACCTTCCATGTGAAACAGTTACTGTGTAAATAGAATCCTATCGTTCCTACAATATCCATACAATCGTATCTTGAGTTTCAGTACATCAACGATCGTATCTTATAATCTTGATATCATGATCTCAGGGAATAAGTCATTTACAATCACTTTGCAAAGATTCATAAGAGCTAGACATTCCTTATAAAAAGGCCATTTCAGATATTCACTCGATTTCCAGACGAACAAACATGTATCCTACGCATGCTTCAATATCATACCCGAGCACTACCGCATGATCGCCCCTTGGCTAGGGGAAACCTCAATTGTGTCAAAGCACAACAATCCACACTATGATGCCATGCCGACTCCGGTCTCAGGATAATTACACAACTGCCACATACTGCGACACTTAATGTAAGTGGGTCAGTCTAACATACGCATTCTCCAATACATGTCCACGAACAGTCCAAGTGTCGCTGCACTTTGATAGACATGATATATCCCTATCTCCAATAAGATAGAAGACATCCAATACGTGCAAGTCTAGTCATACTATCAAAGTCCTGATTGACAGTAGATACGACTAGAGACGTTTAAGTATCAAACTTATTAAAGTCATTAGAGATCTCATCAACCATATCACTATCATGGTTTCTCTTTCACAATTTAATACTAAGAATGTCACTATATATTCAATAACATAATTGGTTCATAAAGATAAACAAAAATATATAATAACAAAAGTGCTCTTATTAATCATAATAAAGTTATTCCATGAACTAAACAGATTGTAAATGACCCGACCCGGTCGGATCCTGTCCGACCCGATTGGGTTTAGGACATCTTTTAAACAATCTCCCACTTGGCCTAAAGCCAATTACCCATATGCCTAAGACCGTGCAAGTGAACATGTTTCTCATGCTTTGCTTGCGACAACGCCTTTGTTAATGGATCAGCTATGTTGTCATCCATGTGGACTTTTTCTTTCTTTACATCTCATCTATCTACTATCTCTTGAATCAAATGATAGCGCCTTAGCACATGTTTGGACTTTTGATGAGACCTTGGTTCTTTTGACCGAGCAATCGCCCTATTGTTATCACAGTACATTGGGACTGAGCCGTTAATTGAGGGAACCACACCAAGTTCTGTAATGAACTTCTTCATCCAAACCGCTTTCTTTGCCACCTCCGAGGCTGGTATATACTTGGCTTATGTTGTAGAGTACACAGTAGTCTCTTTCTTCGAACTCTTCCAGCTAATTGCTCCGCCATTAAGCATGAAAAAAAATCCCGACTATGACATCAAGTCATTCATGTCAGTTTGGAAACTGGCGTCGGTGTAACCTCGTAATACCAAATCATTGTTCCCAAAAAATAGGAACTAGTCCCTAGTACGTCTCATGTACTTGAGAATATTCTTGAACGCAATCCAGTGACCATCACCTGGATTCGCCTGGTACCTACTAGTCATACTCAGAGGGTACGAGACATCCGGTCGAGTGCATATCATGGTATACATAACAGACCCGATAGCCGAAGCATAAGGGATTTTACTTATATGTGTCTGATCGTGTGTGCAATTCACTAATACACACGACGTACTAGCAAGAGTACTAGGTCAATCGCAGTATAGCAAGGACCAGTGAAGGTCAATCGCATAAAGACTATTATTTAATAATGCTAAACACAACCACAATTCATAGGTCAACCGGATAGTGGTGGTCATTGACCAACATAAAGGACAAGTAAATAAAAGAGATGCAAATAAACCAATCATCAATCATGTATCGAAAAGGCACTAACCATACTATTCTTAACTAATCTCCCCTTAATCCGTGTTCGACTTGTTTGCGTAATTTAGCTACGGGTGCAACTCCTAACCCTATCTACTCCGACAATGGTAGTAGACAATCTATACGCCAGCTACCCTCCTTAATTGGTCTGTAAGGCCATACACATAAATAACTAGAATTGCCGATATCGAGTGCTAACTCATACCGCAAACCCGCCTAGACAGTTGTTGACACTGATCAGCACGTTCCTTTGGTCCATCAAGATATTGTCCAAACTAGCACTTCATTATTCGTATTTCATGCTAATTTACAAAG
Source organism: Gentiana macrophylla (assembly GCA_026214975.1). Lineage (NCBI taxonomy): Eukaryota > Viridiplantae > Streptophyta > Magnoliopsida > Gentianales > Gentianaceae > Gentiana > Gentiana macrophylla. The sequence goes on from CM047808.1 coordinate 77,683,195, forward strand.
ACATGCAAATATTTGATCACGCTACTAACATGTAAATTAAACCTTATCGATCAACGTAGCTAACGCCGAAGCATGGAATTAGGATTCACTAGGTATTCAGATGTAGCGATAAAGACCGTCGTAGATCTGAAGAGCGCAACCCATAATTTTTCGTTTCATGTTAACGAATCGAATAAAGATTAAGGTTCATTTAATTAATTCATAGACGATTAGATGCAAGCATAATCTAGATCAAACACAAGAACAATCATGAATCTATGAAAGAAATATATCATTGGAATAGATCTTACCCATGGCGAAGAACAGATCTACTCTTCAATTCTCTCTCCCTCCGGTGATTCAAGACGATCCATAAAGATCGTAAACCAAGCACAATTCAATAATGAAAGACTCATGACTTATTTACAAGAAAGAAAAGAAGAATTTATAACCAAAAGACTGCATTGTATCTAATTTATGAATAGATCTATGAATGCATGTGAGAATACAAATTCGCAGCTTTGAATGGCTTTATATAGGTGTATAAACCGACATAGGGGTAAACCCAATGCTTGGAGGACAAGAAAATGCATTTCTAGAAGATTCTAGGCCTCAGTAAGTCGGCGGTACCTCCCGGTAAACCGAGTGAATTTTTGTCTTTTTCCTGCTGCCGACTTAACTTGGAATACCCTAGGCCCAGCTTCAGTATTTGGAGCATAACTTGGCCTACTTCACCCCGACTTGGGTGATTCAATGTGTGTTAGAATCCTTGTTTCAATCCCTACAACTTTGTTGTAGATGTCCAAGCCCAATTCATCTTGTAATGCTTCGGAAACTGAGTTTCAAGATCACCAATCAGATTGTCAGGTCCAATCTCTACTCGAAACACTGCTCCGTTCAGTTCTATATCGATTGATCTTCGTATTCAGCCCATAAGATGCTTCAAACACTTGTTCATGTCAATAAAATCATAGCACACATAGTAGCTTCTATTTCTAGCAAATAATGCATAAAATACACGGTTAATACGCATAATACCAATTTCGTAACCCCAAACGTGGCTTAATGACATTTAGCTAATTAAATCATGATTTCATACATATTATGCCTATTGAGAACACAAATCCAGGGTAGATTGATGGTAAATAATGGTACCAATTTGACCGTCATCAACTACCCCCCACTTTGCTTTTGATCGTCCCGAGCAAAAACCAAATCAAACAATCCCCCTAAACAATTACAACCTAATGAAGAACATACTCATTCAAGAAATCTAAATAAGACGAGGGTCAACACATATCCATCAGTAATCCATTAAGCACTATCTCATAGTAGAACTGACGTGTGTGTGCAATAACACTCAAACAATAGTGACGCAGATAGAATCACATTATAGCAATAAGAATTTCAGGCAAAACATGTATCATACAACAATTCATAAGTTCCCCATTAATCATCACCTACCAATGCACAATGTGTCGTGTGATAAATCAAAAATCGAATAATCCAACACAATCCATTAACATATAAATCTTCACTTTTCCAAATAAGACAAATTTGAAACTAAGCATCTTTTCACCAAATTCTCATCATCAATACATTTTATAATGATTTCTCTTCCTCTTTCTACTTCACGTTAAAATGATTTGAGTAAAAAAACTTTTACATCAGTAACCTAATGGTCATTGGAACACGGCAAAAATAAAAAAGGCTCGTCATTCTCACGTTACTTTTATTCATACTAAAAATAAAGATGAAATAAAATAAAAGTAAACGAAAGAATTCTAAATTTTTGAGTCCATATAGCTCGACTTCCAAAATCTTCACTCCTAAACACTGCCCTTGACTTGCCAGGTTTCACCCGGCCGGCTTTCACGAAAAAGTTTGGCCGTCCTTTTCTCACGAGTGCCCTTCCTTTGGATTTTAGTCCAACGAAAAGCGGCCCGAATTGACCATCAGGACAAGCGCCTACTTTTGGATTTATCTACGATTTTGATGAGCTTTGTTACGAACTCTCCTAGTTCGTTTCTTGCCGCTCTGGTCCTCACATCCTTGGGTGGAGTCTCTGACTTCAATATTGGTCGAGTGGTGCGAGGGTGGTGACCTATTCGAGGCTTAGAATAGTAAGGACTTCCTACCGTCTTTATCATCGACATTATCATCGACATCCTTTCCTAGACCTTGAGTGGCATCAAGCTAAAGACCAACTTTACTTAACACATTCCACACTTGCGGTATAGGGAAATTCGGTTTGTTATCCATAACACTCAGAACCCTTGGCGTCAAACAATACTATCTCATCTCTGGTCATCCATTATGTAAGAGCTCTAAGCGGTGTTGATAAGCGATCTACCCAAAATGATTGGGCATTAGGATGTTCTCGATTTCCATTACCACTTATGTCTATCTTAAACCGTAATTTGCCCAATACCAATAATCATGTTGTTGGTCTCCCAGGTCATGATTGTCCTAGTTCCATCTGCTAATCTAACTTGGAGGCGGGGTGTTAGTGGGTGTTAGAATGAAATTCCTATCCAAAGGCTTTTAGGAAAGGAAAGATATTAAGGCTCGAACCGGAATCAATCAGGCTAAACCTAAGTGGGTTTGTTCTAGGGTTACTCGACCATAAAAGCTCACGGAGTGCTAACTTTTGCATCGATGCATAAAATACACGACTCAGTCGGACATGTAACACGCATAATACCAATTTCGTAACCTGACGTGGCTTAATGACATTTAGCTAATTAAATCATGATTTCATACATATTATGCCTATTGAGAACACAAATCAAATCTGAATAATTCGTCAAAATAAAAATAAAGGAATTCAACTAAAAATAATAAAGAAAGAGCGAAGGTAGATTGATGGTAAATAATGGTAGCCTTAGGTACCAATTTGACCGTCATCAACTACTTAAAAGACCCATAATTAACCTTCCGATTACCAACGTTATCGTTTGCTTTTGATCGTGACTTAGCCGGTTAGGTTACTAGAGCAAAACCAAATCAAACAATCCTAACCTATAGTCTCTTGTTAAACAATTACAAAACTAATCTAATGAAGAACATACTCATTCAAGAAATCTAAATAGCCCCGACAAAGAGGCTCGTCGACCGAGGGTCAACGACATATCCATCGGTGTAATCCATTAAGCACTATCTCAATCTAGATTATGGCGAACTGACGTGTGTAAAGGCACATGCAATAACTCTCAAACAATAGTGAAGCAGATAGAATCACATTATAGCAATAAGAATTTCGATAATGCTCCTTGTATTTATCATACAAAAACATAGGCAAAACATGTATCATACAACAATTCATAAGTTCCCCATTAATCATCACCTACCAATGCACAATGTGTCGTGTGATAAATCTTTTCTGAAAGTGCATTCAAGAAAAGAATGAAGTCATAGAGACCCCACAATTCTTACGTATCAATGTGAACACTCGCTCCTCTTGCCTTCAGACTCAGCCAAACAACATGAAACCTTACTTGGGATGGGCGGACTCGGGGACTGAGCATCTCTCTTAAGTTCTCATTTGTTTTTTTTTATGCGAGGGTCATGCCCTTTTTACACGAGTTCGCTTCCATCACTGCCTTTATTGCATATCTATTTTTTCAATTTTCTTTTTCTGGTAGATTTCCTCACTATTTTTTTCTCTCTCTCTCACAAGCCCATTTTGTCCCGGTTTACATTGTTTAGCATTCAAGTTGCTACCATCCTCCTACAACAATTGGTTAAAGTATATCCACCGACAAATATCGATTCCCGGTCTATGATAACTCTTCATCTCAAAAATTGAATACTATGGTAAAATAATAATTAATAAGTCACTACTTCATGCAACATAACACATGTTCATTCTTCCATACTAAATTGAATAATGCGTCATCTATACTACACACTTAAAAAAATGAGTTATACGTGCTTAGAAAAGTCGATTCCACAACAAGATAGATGATTAATAAATCACTACTTCAAATAGTTGACAAACCCCTAATTCATCATTAATGAATTAAGTATGTAATTAAGCAGTTCAACGATTTAAGGTTTTTATTCCATTCAATTCAAAAATCGAAATTCACAGAAGTAAGTGTGTGTGTGTGTGCCAATTTTTCAAACTATGTGTTATGCCTACCCCCACTTTAAAACTCAACATTGTCCCCAATGAGAAAAGTAAAGCAAAAAAAAAAGTAGGAAGAAGAAGAACACTTAGCTTTGGAAAATAGAAGAACTCATCTAACTGTCTGAAGCAAATCATATCACGGAACTGGAACCAAAGTTGTCTTCTCCAAAGGACTAATCTGCACTAGGTCAGCTAATACAAACAATTCTTGCACAAAGGCCATTAGTACGGCGAGACGCGAATAAATAAAAAAAACAGCTATGTCATATGGCAGTAAATTGCTCAACTAAAAAGAAGAAGTGCAATAAACAATTTAAGCCAATACATAACAACTTAATTACTTAAACACAACAAAACTATTATAAGACACAAAATAAAAATAAAAAGACTCAAGACTCGAAAGGATAACTGAATAATCATGCGAAGGAAAAAAAAACTCACGCACATCCTTTGCTCAACAGGCTTAGCAACATGGCGATGAAAAAAAAAGCCTTCCCACTTATATTCGATCATCGAAAAGAAAAAAAATTAACAAAAAAGGTTAACTATAAATTAATGGCTATGCCTAACAATTAAATAAACAGTCACCGGCAACGGCGCAAAAAACTTCATCGCGTGTGCAATTCACTAATACACACGATGTACTAGCAAGAGTACTAAGTCAATCAGAGTATAGCAAGGGCGAGTCAAGGTCGATTCCACAAAGACTATTATTTAATAATGCTAAACACAACCACAATTCATAGGTCAACCAGATAGTGGTGGTCATTGACCAACATAAATGACAAGTAAATAAAGAGATGCAAATAAACCAATCATCAATCATGTATCAAAAAGGCACTAACCATACTATTCCTAATCAATCTCCCCTTAATCCGTATTCGACTAGTGTGCGTAATTTAGCTACGGGTGCAACTCCTAACCCAATCTACTAAGACAATGGTAGTAGACAATCTATACGCCAGCTACCCTCCTTAATAGGTCCGTCATAACCCATACACATAAAGAACTAGAATTGCCAATATCTAGCGCTAACTCATACCGCAAACCCGCCTAGACAGCTGTCGACACTAATCAGCACGTTCCTAGGGTCCATCAAGATATTGTCCAAACTAGAACTTCACTATTCATATTTCATGATAATTTACGAAAACATGCAAATATTTGATCAGGATAGTAACATGTAAATTAAAACTTATCGATCAACGTAGCTGACGCCGAACCATAGAATTAGGATTTACTAGGTATTCAGATGTGGCAATAAAGACCGTCGCAGATCTGAAGAGCGCAACCCACAATACTGCATTTCATATTAACGAATTGAATAAAGATTAAGGTTCATTTAATTAATTCATAGATGATTAGAAGCAGCCATAATCTTGATCTAACACAAGAACAATCATGAATTTAAGAAAGAAATAAAACATTGGAATAGATCTTACCCATGGCGAAGAACAGATCTACTCTTCAATTCTCTCCCTCCGGTGATTCAAGACGATCCATGAAGATCGTAAACCAAGAACGATTCAATAATTAAAGACTCATGACTTATTTTCAAGAAAGAAAAGAAGAATTTATAACCAAAAGACTACATTGTATCTAATTTATGAATAGATCTATGAATGAATGGGAAAATAGAAATTCGCAGCTCCGAATGGCTTTATATATGTGTATAAACCGACTTAGGGGTAAAACAATTCTTGGAGGACAAGAAAACGCGTTTCTGGAAGATTTTGGGCCTCGGTAAGTCGGTTGTACCTCCGGGTAAACCGAGTGTATTTTTGTCTTTTTCCTGCTGCCGACTTAACTTGGAATACCCTAGGCCCAGCTTCAGTATTTGGACCATAACTTGGCCTACTTAACTCTGATTTGGGTGATTCAAAGTGTGTTAGTTAGAATCCTTGTTTCATATCATACAACTTTGTTGTAGAAGTCCAAGCCCAATTCGTCTTGTAATCCTTCAGAAACTGCGTTTCAATATCACCAATCATATTGTCGGGTCCAATCTCTGCTCGAAACATTTCAACCTTCAGCTCCGTTCAGTTCTCTATCGATTGATCTTCATATTCAGCCGATACGATGCTCCAAACACATGTTCATCTGTCAATAAAATCAAAGCACACATAGTAGCTTCTATTTCTAGCAAATAATGCATAAAATACACGGTTAATATGCATAATACAAATTTCGTCACCCCAGACGTGGCTTAATGACATTCAGCTAATTAACTCATGATTTCATACATATTATCCCTATTGAGAACACAAATCCAGGGTAGATTGATGGTAAATAATGGTACCAATTTGACCATCATATGTGCCCTTTCCTCCTTTGTCTTAGGACACATTTCCTTTGACAGATAGACCCCATGTGACATGGGAAATAATCCTCTCTTGGATTGCTCCATGCTGAATCTCTTCAGCATCTTGGCTTCACAGGTGGATTGTGACAGAACAAGCAACCTCTTAGATCTATCTCTATAGATCTTTATTCCCAGAATATAGGCTGCTTCTCCCATATCCTTCATAGAGAAGTTCTTGGATAACAAAACATTAACCGACTGTAACATAGGAATATCATTCCCTATGAGAAATATGTCATCCACATAAAGCACTAAGAAAACTACGCCACACCCACTAACCTTATTTTAATCACATCCCTCATCTTCGTTCTTGATGAATTCAAACTATTTGATTGTCTCATCAAAGTGAAGATTCCACTCCGAGAAGCTTGCTTCAATCCATAAATGCATCTTGGTAACTTGCACACCATCTTAGCATCATCATTCGTGAAACCCTCAAGTTGTGTCATATACACTTCCTCACCAGATTCCCATTAAGGAATGATTTTTACACATCCATCGGCCAGATCTCATCATCATGGTATGATGCAATAGCAAGCCAAATTCTAATGGACTTTAGCATAGCTACTGGTGAAATTTTTTTATCATAGTCAACTTATTGTCTTTACTTATAACATTTTTCCACTAGCCTTGCCTTTGTAGGTAGTCATATTACCATCCATATATATCTTTCTTATAAAGACCCATTGACACCCTATAAGAACTATTCGTTTAGATGGATCAACTAAGTTCCAAACTTGGTTGTCTTTCATGAATTCCATTTCGGAATTCATGGCTTCCAGCCATTTCTCTTTGTCATGCCTCATTAGCACCTCCTCGTAAGTTTTAAGGTCCTCATCTTCCATGAGATATACGCCAGTGTACCTTTTGGGTTCACGACTTTCCCTAGTGGATCTTCGAGGTGTTTGTGTTTCTAGAGCATGTGTCTTCACCTCATCTATATGTGGTGTCTGCTCTACATCCATCAACTGACCGTCTTTAGTAAGTTGTTCTTGAATTTATTTAAGATCAATCTAACTCCCACTGACCATATCAAGAATAAACTCTTTCTCTAGAAAGTGGCTAGTCCTGGAGACAAACACCTTTCGATCTCCGGGATGGTAAAATTGGTATCCTTTAGTTTCCTTAGGATATCCCACAAATAGACATTTTTCAGATCTAGCCTCTAATATATCAGGCATCATCTGCTTCACATAAGTCGGACAACCTCAAGGTTTAAGATGACCCATACCACGTCTCTTGCCTTTGAACACTTCATAGAGAATCAACTCTACGGTCTTTGATGGAACTCGGTTAAGTGTATAGGATGATGTTTCTAGAGCATAACCCCAAAATGATTTTTGATGAACTGCGTAGCTCATCATGGATCGCACCATGTCTAACAAGGTGCGGTTCCTCCTCTCTGAGACGCCATTCATTTGAGGCATTCTAGGAGGAGTCCATTCATGTAGAATCTCATTCTCCTTTAAGTAATCATGAAACTCTCCATCTAGGTACTCACCACCTCGATCGGATCAAAGTGTCTTAATCTCCTTACCCAGTTGTTTCTCCACATCACTTCCGTACTTAACTTTTCAAAGGCTTCAGAATTATACTTCATTAAGTATACATAACCATAACGAGATTGGTCATCAGTGAAGGTGATAAAATAAGAGTATCCTCATTTGGCATGAATTGACATTGGGCCGTAGACATCAGTATGTGTGAGCTCAAGCAATTTGTTGGATCTTATGCCTTTGCCACTAAATGGTGACTTTGTCATCTTGACAAGTAAACAAGCCTCGCATGAATCAAATGATTCATAATAGAATTGATCAAACATTCCATCTTTATGGAGTTTCAAAATGCAATTCTTGTTTACATGACCATGTCTACAATGCCACATGTATGATTCATTCAAGTCACATGTTTTAGCTTTCTTGTTGTTTACCTTAAGTATATAAACATTCATATCTAATATGTAAAGACCATTGTCAAGTTTGCCAGTACCAAAAAATATTCCATCACATGAAAAAGAACACCATTTATTCATAAACGTTAAAGAAAATCCTTCAACATCCAATGCATAAATATAAAAAATGCTCTTCATAAGAGCAGGAACAAAATAACAGTTATTTAATTCTAGTACTAGCCCACTGGGCAACGGATGAAATAAACTCATACAGCCAGGGCAGCAACATTTGCTCCATTCCCAACGCGTAGGTCCACTTCTCATTTCCTCAGATCTCTAGTCCTTCTTAGTCCCTGCATATCAACACAAATATGAGAACCACATCCAGTATCTAATACCCAGTGGTTACACTTTGAAGAAGCAATATTGACCTCATTCATAAACACACCTGAAGTCGAAGCATCATTATGCTTGTTCTTTTTGGTGCTCAAGAAGGCCTTGTTGTTTCTCCCCCAACGAGCAGGCTGGCGACAATGGAAGAAAGCATCATTGGATTTGTCTTTGGCTATTTTAGGCTTTGTCTTGGTAGCCTCTTTTGCCTTCTTGGTCTTCTTTTGTGCATTTTTATTGCCCATGGAAGAAGTCACGAGCAACACTTGCTTACCCTTGCCAATAGTGCCCTCAGTCGTTTTAAGCATGTTCAATAACTCCGCGAGGGAGGAATCAATCTTATTCATGTGATATTTCATCACAAACTGGGAGTAAGAGTCCGGTAGAGATTGCAGAATCAAGTCAACACTTGACTCACGCCCCATCTCATGGCCAAGCTTCTCAAGCCTCTCTATGTAACCGACCATCTTCAGCATGTGTGATCCAACTAAAGTACCTGCAACCAAAGAGTGCCTTTGAAACCTCGTACCTCTTAGTGCGAGACTGAGAAGCGTAGAGTTCCATCAGGTGAGACATAATGGTGTGAGCATACATGGACTCATGTTGTTTCTAATGTTCCGGTGTCATAGAAGCAAACATGATGCAAGTAGCCTCCACACTGTCAAAACAGTGTTTTGCATGCTTCTTAATGGACTCCTCATTAGTAGAATCTTCAGGGTCTTTAATTAAGGGTTTCTCCATAGCATAGCCAATCCCTTCTTGTCTCAAAATGATTTTGAGGTTTCTTTCCCAGTCGAGAAAGTTTTTTTCGTCAAGCTTGTTATCAATGATAAAACGAAGATTCAATTTGTTCGACATTTCTACAACAATAAATTAAAGATAGCACAAGTAAAATTTCATGCATACAAAACCAAAATTTTGCACTTTTAAAATTTATCTAAGTTTTGCTCCCACTAGCCAACTACTCCCAATTGGCTTTCAAGAATTTTAATTCTTTAGTGGACAAGATCCTATCGAACTATCAAGATTCCCTACTGTGGTTGGTGAACCAATAATAGCTTGACGAGTAGGTAACTATTTACCAATCGTGTATCATATGACTCTTGTTCATTGACTAGCCAACTCTTTGATAATATTCATCACTATGCATTAATCAATACCTTGTCTATAAAATCCAACGACCACTGTTGTGACTGATGGCCGAAAAGTTTGTAGTCAAGTTATAACCCAGTATTTGCAAGATAACATTCGTTCATATCTCAATAATAATGATATACCCGAGGTAGGTCAACCATCAGTTGTGGCTGATGATTTGGTTCCGAACAAGGACTCTTCACCGTCATTACAATATTAGGAGAGAATTTTAACATTAATTAATTATGATCTCATCTGAAACGTGCATATTTCTAGATTCTAAATATAAAGTAAAACATACACCATTACGCGCACAATATAACCGGTATGGTCATGGACTTTTCATAGTTGCAGTTTCTAATACAATCTGACGAAACCGCGGGTCACAATCTATGGATAGCTGCAACAGCCAATACGATCTTTAATGCGTCATCCCCAATAGGATCCTTATTTGTCTTTCTTTGGTCTCCATATTCTGCTCCATTATTGTTACATAAAATCTATCTAATAAATATATATACACACCCGCCGTGTACAGGGAGGAGCTAATATGAATGGGATAAATGAAGAAAATAAACTAGGTCTCGTTCTTCATAACGGCCTAGGACAATTTTGAAACCAACAGAAAATTAAATCTTTCACATCTATCATATTTGTCGAGTCCATGATCAATCGAGGTCTATATAATCACATTATATCTACAAATAATCAATTAACTTTTAATTAATTTTACCAACTTGCTTCTTATTTTATCAAATCAAATAATCAATTAACTAAACGATTTTAATCGAAATAAAATTTAACGATTATTTTTAAATCGATTTCAATTTTAATTTTAACCAATTGGAACTATTCAAATTAAATCAAAATTAAAATTAAGTATCTTTAGTTTTTTTCCTTTTGACTCATAATAAAAAAGGATGCCTTTGGTTTCCAAAAGCAAAACGCACCAACCTTGGCCCTTTCCAAAATCAAAATTATGAAAAGAGCCTAGGCCCATTACAAACAAAACTTTGAAAGGACTAGATTATCTAAAGGCAAATCATTTTACCAAATAATTCCATGTGGCATCTCATTGGTTCAAACTTTTTGAACCATTAGTTAGCCACATGACACACCAACTGAACAAAGAGATATCAATGCACTATAACAATTCACAAAACGATAAAAAAGGGAGATCAGGATCCACCGCATATGGCCGGCTGACGGCAGCACCCTATGGCCGCCGGCGACGACACGGTGGTGAGCTGCCGTTTCAGGCCAGCCCCCAAACCCGACGCCCATTTTTTTTGTTTCTCGTTTGGCGAATCCAGATCTTGCATCTATTAATTAATTACTACCCAATTTAATTATTGCTTATTGCTTAAGTTCGAAGTTCGCTCTAATACCACTGTTAGGAAATCAACTAGTTTAACGCAGCGGAATTTAAAAAAAAATATTTCCGATCCCAAGATCGACTCCGTTTAATACAATAAACACGAGTTTGTTGACGGTGATTACCTTGCTTGATCTAAAAGATCGACGCTTTGACCGTCTAGGGAGAGTAGTAGGGTGCACCTTGCAGGAATCCACCTTGGTTAGCTACTAGAAAAACGCAGTTGCTAGACTGGCCTTTTCTGTCTCAAAATAATCTCTGTAAGAAGCTCTCTATTTTTCACAAGAATAATTAGCTCTTGGAATTGTCATGTACAAAAGAGCTAGCCAAACCCTCTCTTATATAGAAGGTGGTGCTCCCCTCAGTATCCCATTCCCAATGGGAAAACCTTCTTTGTAGATTAATGAGAAAAAAACATTTCACTAGTAAAATAAGAAAAATAGATATTCTGGATTTATCTCATTTAATTTAATATCTTATTTTAAATAAATCCAAGATATTGCCATTATCTAATATTGACCATCTTTATCTTATAACCATAAAGCTATTAATATATAATTTTAATATATGATAATACCGTTAATTAAATTGCACAATCCAAGTGTATGTTATACACTCACTATATGCGCCCCATATGCCAATAAATTTGCATCCGGAATATTTTTTAATTAATCAATATAATTAATATCTTTTATTTAATTTATTTATAATAAATAAATACCATCATATTAATTTAATCATGATAACATTTTATAGTTGAGATAAACTTTCCTTATTTGGGTATCACTATAACCGCATTTTAATCCGGCTAGATGTTCTTATGTGTGTGACCCGATAGGCTTCCGAATATGTTGGCCGTAGACATAAAGTGCAATTAAGAAAATGACCTTCATATATAATGATCATGGGAAACGTCGAGCAACATACTGTGACCCCCAATCATCGGAAGAGTCAAACGCGATGACTACTACCTTTCATGTGAACCATTTACCATCTAAATAGAATCCTATCGCTACTACAATATGCATACAATCGTATCTCGTGTGTTAGCACATCAATGATCGTATCTTATAATCTTGATAACATGCTCTCTTGGAATAACTCATTTGCTTCCACTTTGCAAAGATTCACGAGAGCTAGACATTCCTTATAAGAAGGCTATTTCATATTTTCACTCCTACTAATAGGATACTCGATTTACGGATGAGCAAACATATATCCTACACATGCTTCAATATCATACCTGAGCACTACTGTATGATCGCCCCATGGCTAGGGGAAACCTCAATAGAGTCAAAGCACGACAATCCACACCGTGATGCCATGCAGACTCCGGTCTCAGGATAATTACACAAATGCCACATACTGCGACACTTAATGTAAGTAGGTCATTCTAAAAAATGAAAATTCCAATACACGTCCACGTACAGTCCATGTGTCTCTACACTTTGATAGAAAAGATTTATCCATATCTTCAATAAGATAGAAGACATCCAATACGAGCTAATCTAATCATACTATCAATGTCCTGATTGACCGTACATACGACTAGAGACATTTAAATTTCAAACTTATTATAGTGATTAGAGATCTAATCAACAATAATCACTATCATGGTTTCTCTAACACAATTTAATGCTAAGGACATTACTATATATTCAATAACATAATTGGTCACAAAGAAAAAAAAATATATATAATAACAAAAGTGCTTTTATTAATCATAATAAAGTTATTACATGAACTAAACAGACTGTACCCGGTCGGATCCCGTCCGACCCGATTGGGTTTTGGACACTTTTTCAACACTTATATATGATGTAGTCATTTGTGACTGGAATTATTTAATCTGAATTTCTCATATAATTCCATGATTGTGAAATCTTATTCAGTCACAAGATAATCATATATGGAATAACCTTAATCCTGATGTGATTGCAGACTACCTCTTGATTCAAGATAGGGTTTGATGTGTTCGTTAAAGATTGCTAAGAGTCGTGGTCGAATCACTTTCACTTTGGCATTATTGGGAATGAGTAACTGGGAATGTGTCTCAGAGAGACAGAATATATTATTTCATTAGGAAAGTGGGAAGACAATCCCCTTGTTTAATCCTAGAAACTGATGGATCCGCGAAGTTCATATTGGTTAAGAATTAATTGGTCACTAATGGTTAACAGTAAATAAGGATAGGATGTAATGAAGAAGGTTTATGGAAACATTCCCGCTTTATTACGGATAGTTTAAGGAGAATTATTCAATATGTAATGATTATATCAATGGACGCTTTTGACTCGACATATTGAGAATAAGTTATACTATAATCGATAAAGTTCAGCTTTTGGATTTGGTATATTCAGTTTATTGTAGCTACTGCTTATAGGTCCATGGTCCCCATGTTGCCTCCTAAAACACGAGTGAATTCTCGTATTTTTGAACATCCAGATAAAATTAAATAGTTGGTCTACTTAATGAATATGAGAAATATTATTTACTCGGTAAATAATATGTAAAATAGAAAAGACATTTTCTATTATTTTGTGCCAAAGTAAATGACGCCACTTGTGTAGAAAATTGGGAAAATATATTTTTACTGAATTATATCACATGTGTAATTAATTATTTATTTGTTAAATAATTAATTGATAAAATAAGAGATCGATTTAATCATTTAATGGTGATTATCTCATATTTATGATTAATATCTTTTTCTTAGGGAAAAAGATAATTGACTTGTGAATTGGATAAACTCTCTCATACCGGTTCTTTTGCTTTATAAAGAAATTTCCCCAACACAATAGACACACATGATCTACGCCTCCATCTCAAAGAAAAGAGAGAAAATTTAGTTTCTTATCTTAGCCATTGGGAAGAAGAAAAACTAGGGTTTTTCTTGGAGCATATTCGAGGAGGTTCGAATGCAGGATCGACGTACACCAATCGTTGCTTGGAGATACAACCGGAAGATCACGGCTTTTCTTCGGTTGGGTAAATCTTCAACCTTATTGTAGATTAGATTAATTAAATATGTTAATCATATCGTGGTAAAATCATAAATGAATATCAATTCATTTCTTTCGTTATGCATGATCGATTGTCTCGATTGGTGCTATGAATCAGATATGACGATCTAGAATAAGAGGAAAAAGTTCGCTCGATCTTGCGAGCTCGACACTTGCAATTGTGATAAATGGAAAAATTCCGTAGAAAGGTCGCGTACCCATAGAGATACTAAGAACCTTCTTCTAATTTCGGTCAAGATTAGTTAACAAGATTAAATTGCAAATTCTCTACCCTCGATTCGATTGTTTTCCAAGAATGTTGAGCGGTGAAATGCATAGAGATCGGAAAAAACACCAATGGCGAAAGCACTCTACTGGGCCGACCCTTACACTAAGAGATGAAAGCTAGGTGGGTTCCAGTATTCACTTATAAGAGTCATTCTCCTGATGTTCGGTGCGCGCTGGATACCCCTACCATCACATTACCACTCCTAAGAACTAACATCATAATACTTTTCTGTCAAGGCCTCACACCATAGATTTTACCTTCCTGCCTTGCCACTCGCTCACCAGACCAATCCCAATGAGGAAAGTTGCTGAAAAAGAAGCGGAAAGGGACATCTTGAACTCAAGGGGAAGAGAGGGCAAGGAAGTCAGGTTAGGCGGCGTATTCACGAAGGGGTATTACAGAACATGTGAGAGCACCTTGTAATGGAAAAATAAAATACAATGAGGATTGGTTCTTATCTATCTCTTATTTCCCCACCTTACGATAGGTACCCACAAAAAGTGCAATTTCAGTATTTGAATCAGGTTGGAAAGAATGAGTAAGATGGTCGCCATGTAGCTGATGTTGAGAGAAATAGATTCAAAACCATCGAGAGGTAATTCATCCATTGAATTGAAATGAGAGGGTTTTTACATCAAAGTGAAATTATTTCTTAGTTTTTTTCGTTAAGCAAATGGCTCATAATAATTCGCAACATCGCTCCCTGCAAGCGAGATAAATACTTGTAACGAGTTCTTATGTATTCCACTCGCTTCGCTTCGCTACACTCGCTTCACTCCTGTAAGGCGATTTGCTATCGCACCTCTATCGTCGCCGGGGTATAAATTACTCTATCAAATTCCGTGAGGCTTCATGATGTTATTCTTTCGTAGTTAAACTTCCATTAGACTATATTTCGAGAAAAAGTATCTCCTGTTTTTTATTTGCATTCCCATAAGAATGAATACTTTGATTTCTATTTCAAATAGGCATAAGGTGAGTAGGCTTGCGTTAGTCGTCTGCTTCAAGATAGCCAAGAGGCAGATCTTGTGCAACTCCATCGGGTTGTATGAAACTTGCATGGTCAGAGAGTTGAACATTGATTTTTTGTGTTGTCAAAGATTTGAACAAAGAAAAAATATGGCGAGTGACTGATCGAATTGATCAGGTCATGTTGGAACAAGGTTCAAGTCTACCGGTTTGTTAGGATGCCTCAGTTGCATACATCAAAGTTATGTAGGCAGAGACCATTCAAGAAATGTATGTAGCGGTTGCTCGACCCTAAAAATGAGGAAATGAACGAAGTGCCCGCCGGTTGTTGGAACAATGCGATCCGGGCTGGCTTTTTTCAATAAAGAGGCCAAGTTAGGTTAATCTTAGTGCAGATCTGTATGCATATGCAAGAGGGATGCATGTACGGTTGTTAAATACGATTTTTTCATATTATTCGATTCTTTACCTTTGTTACTATCCACTTCATCTTGTAAGATAGAAAAACTTTTTAATTCTATTACTCACGTTCGTTCAAGAAATACTACTCGTACTAATGTCTTTTCAAGTTATACATTGAAGGATATGGAAAAACTAATAAAAGAATTTCTTCGTCACTTTGGGTTGTGGGGATTACTTCCTAGCCTTAGTGATCAGAATGCTAACATGAGTAACGAGAAATCCTATAAAAAACACGATTGCCTACCAGTAGAAGGTTTTATGCGTTCAGTTAATCTACTTGTTGTTGCGCCGGGAGCCGTCCCACCCAGTGCTAAAGTTAGCAACCATCGTCGCATCTAAACATGAAACAGAGTGAAAGATCTACCGCAACATTTTCTAGGGACATTCAGACTAATCTATGGTTGTTCAAATATCGTATCATGCATTATGTTAGGTATCATGGAAAGTCTTCAAACCCGACACTAACAGAAAAAAAAGATATAACTAATAGGGCAAGCACAATCCGGAATCAATTAGAAAGAATGACAAAGATAAAGAAAACACAAGAATATATATATGAATCGAATGGTCCTTCGACCTTCGTTTAATTCTGATGGCCGGCATAGATCTGATGAGACCTGCCCACTATAAATATGAAAAGGCCACATATCAGGATTTCCAATCTAACGAGTGAAACGAGCGAAGTACCATAGCGAGTCTCGCATGTCGTGAGTCTCGTTTGTAGAGAGTTCTTAAACGATTGTCATACTATCTCACTGTCTCTTCTGCCGTACATTATGTTGGCGCCACGGTGATATTTGGAGAATCAGTCCACCACTGTCTCAGTTTTTCCTGCGTTTCGGATCCTGGATTTTGATACGGGTTTCTATATATCCATCATGTGGTATCAGAGCCAGGTTAAAAGGTTTTTGCGATTTTGAGTGGATAATTAATTAACAAGGAGTGGATTTGCGTAAAAGTTGCATCTTTTATTTGTTCATTAAATACATATACGTGTTGAATGTGTTGCTTGATGAGATGGATTGAGGTTGGTATTGTTTACCCGTTAGATCTTCTGTGAAAACTCGCTTTTTCATGGTATAGGAATTTTGTAATTCGTTGTATTTTAATTTTCTGAAACTATAGAATAATTGGTTTGTTTTTCGGATATGCAATTATCATAAATCAAAAGTGAAGCATTTACTAAAATTGTTGATGGTGGCATATTGGTGAAGCTTTCAGGTAATCATATGTGTTAAAACACATACGAGAAACTTTCATTTGAAGAAAGATAAAAACAGAAACAATAAGTAATAGCGGAAATTTATAAAGCACAGAAACAAAAAGAACACAGTGATTTAACGTTGTATCCGGCGTTGTGCTGACTAATCCATGGGCAGAAAAGGAGATATTTTACTATGCACAAAAGTTACATAAGTTTTCACACTCTTGAAAGACACAAAGAGTTTTGATTACATCGGATGGTATTTATATTCACAAATCCTTAAACCCTAGCCGCCATAGGATCTCTATTGGATTGTCATAAATGCCCCAGATGTGGACCCCATCTAAAACTGATTCCACCAGATAAAACTCAGCTTCAGTCTGACTTTCTCTTGTAATCAACCAACACAGATGTAGAACTTTGTTGTATTCAGAAAACTCAGAAAACTCAGAAAACTGACTTTTGCCAAAACCGACTTTCACAGAACTGGGAAAACTTATTCAGTTGACCATCATTCTCAACTAACTTTTAGATTAGTTCCAAAAGTTTTAGAGATAAAAGAGCTCGTGGGTTTGGGTACGTCAAAAAAATTATTTATCTTGATTGTTTAGGACTTGCCATAATTATTTATTCTCCTAATAGATAATGCCAAAAAAATTTTAAAATAAAAAAAAAAGACGTCAGGACTTCCACCGCCATGATCATGCATCACCATAAGAGGGTGCAAAACATCACTATAAATATCATCATGTCTTTCATATGTCATCTTTCAAAATTTTGTTCTTCCAAACCCCCTTATTATATAATCTAATCAGTTAACAAACAATGTTAACATTCATTTAAACAAATTAAAATACTATGTTCGATTTAAACAATAGTGTTACAATTTGAAACCAAAAGTCACTATAATAAGAAATAATAATCAATATAAATTTACGAAAAGTTGAAACAAAAGAGGCCAATGAAATATTCAGTTTGTTGGTCAAAGGGACGACCTTTTTCATTAACTAAGTTTAAGACTTTATTGGACGAAATTGATCCTATGTAATGCGTATCAGGCTTCATCTTCTTGTATAAGTTCAAAATTTTGTCTAAAAGTTTCTCCTCCTGCACAATTAAAAAATGCAGTGGCTAGAAAGGAAAAAGAAATAGGGAATTAAAATTACTACAATTAAAATTACTAAAACATACACCATCCATATTACCAAAAATCATGATCTTTTAATTGTAGATTTTATTACTTTTCTTTTTCGTGGGGCCTTATTCATATGCCTGGTTGACCTGTACCTTGATTTAGAGGTTGTGAAACGAAACAAACACATAGATCTCTTTTTTTTTTTTTTTGTATTTTTAACCGAACACAGTCAACTCTTTAAAAAAAGTCGGCAACTAATATCCTATATAAATGATAGCATCAATGAAGATTTGCATCCATTCATCTCATCCCATCTCTAATAATCGGATCAATCGATAAAACTCATAGATGGCAAAAATTTCTGCAATTGCTCTAACTTTGGTTGTTATGGTGGCAATGCTGGTGTTTGTCGAGGACCAGCTTATACTGACCGATGCTGCAGCGGATTGTAATCCAATGTGGTTGTCTCCATGCCAAGATGCAATCGATCACTTAAACCCACCTACAAAAAAATGTTGTGCCGCGGTCACCCAGCAATACCCTTGCTTATGTACTTACATTAAAGATCCTGTCCTCAACCCTATAATAGATAGCCTCGGCGGTTATAGAGTTGTTTCAATTTGTCATCTTGAATGGCCGAATTGTGACTAAGTGTTAAATCCCTGCAGTAATTGGTTAATTAATTAGATCAATTAATTATGTTTGAGAAATATAAGAATATAGTATGAATGAAATTTCTGCTAATTAACTTCAAACTATTGATCATGAATGTTATAATTTACTAGTTGAGTTATGTTGTTCTCTTTACCCTCTTTTATTATTTTTTTTGGTTTGGAAATTGAATTTGGTTTCCCCCCGAACAAACGGCATATAACTCGGAAGACACAAATTCGGGACTAGCTAGAGGCGGACGCAGAATCTTGAATGGAGAGTATGTAATAACTTGTTGAGTAATTTGTGTGGATGTATTTCAAAATATATTTATTTTGAGATATATCACATAATTAATTTACAATTAACTATGTCACAAAGTAGGCAGACTTTACAGTAAATTTGCCGGTGGAGGTCGGTATCCATATAAAATTTTCTTGATCATGCACAACAATTTTGTTGCGAATGGAGTCCGCAATATTGCATATGTGCCTTGAGATAAAAGAGCTCGTGGGTTTGGGTAGTTCTGCCTTAAAATCTACACAACAATGTATCTTGATTGGTTAGGACTTGCAATAATTATTTATTCTCCTAATAGATAATGCAAAAAAAATTTAAAATAAAAAAAAGACGTCAGGACTTCCACCGCCATGATCATGCATCACCATAAGAGGGTGCAAAACATCACTATAAATATCATCATATCTTTCATATGTCATCTTTCAAAATTATGTTCTTCCAAACCCCTTTATTATAATCTAATCAGTTAACAAACAATGTTAACATTCATTTAAACAAATTAAAATACTATGTTTGATTTAAACAATAGTGTTACAATTTGAAACCAAAAGTCGCTATAATAAGAAATAATAATCAATATAAATTTACGAAAAGTTGAAACAAAAAGACCAATGAAATATTCAGTTTGTTGGTCAAAGGGACGACCTTTTTCATTAACTAAGTCTAAGACTTTATTGGACGAAATTGATCCTATGTCATGCGTGCCAGGCTTCATCTTCTTGTATATGTTCAAAATTTTGTCTAAAAGTTTCTCCTCCTACACAATTAAAAAATGCAATGGCAAGAAAGGAAAAAAGAAATAGGGAATTAAAATTACTACAATTAAAATTACTAAAACATACACCATCTATATTACGAAAAATCATGATCTTTTCATCGCAGATTTTATCATTTTTCTTTTTCATGGGGCCTTATACATATGCCTAATTGATCTGTACCTTGATTTGGAGGTTGTGAAACAAAACTAACACATAGACCTCATTTTTGTATTTTTGTATTTTTAACCGAACACAGTCAACTCTTTAAAAAAAGTCAGCAACTAATATCCTATATAAATGATAGCATCAATGTAGATTTGCATCCATTCATCTCATCTCATCTCTAATAATCGGATCAATCGATTAAACTCGTAGATGACAAAAATTTCTGCAATTGCACTGACTTTGGTTGTTATGGTGGCAATGCTAGTGTTTGTCGAGGACCAGCTTACGCTGACCGATGCTGCAGTAGATTGTAATCCAATGTGGTTGTCTCATTGGCAAGATGCAATCGATCACTTAAAACCACCTACAAAAAAATTTGCGCCGCGGTCACCCAGCAATACCCTTGCTTATGTACTTACATTAAAGATCATGTCCTCAACCCTATAATAGATAGCCTCGGCAGTTATAGAGTTGTCTCAATTTGTCGTCCTGAATGGCCGAATTGCAACTATGTGTTAAATCCCAACAATAATTTGTTAATTAATTAGACCAATTAATTAAGTTTGAGAAATATAAGAATATAGTACGAATGAAATTTCGGCAAATTAACTTCAAACTATTGATCATGAATGTTATAATTTACTAGTTGAGGTATGTTGTTCTCTTTACTCTCTTTAATTATTATTTTTTTAGTTTCTAAATTAAATTTGGTTCCCCCCAAACAAACGGCATATAACTCGGAAGACACGAATTCGGGACTCGCTAGAGGCGGACGCAGAATCTTGAATGGAGAGTATGTAATAACTTGTTGAGTATTTTGTGTTGATGTATTTAAAAATATATTTATTTTGGGATATATCACATAATTAATTTACAATTAACTATGTCACAAAATAGGCCGACTTTACAGTAAATTTGCCGGTGGAGGTTGGTAGCCAAATAAAATTTCCTTGATCATGCACACCAATTTCGTTGTGAAGGGAGTCCACAATATTGCATATGTGCCTTGAGATAAACGAGCTCGTGGGTTTGGGTACGTCAAAAGTTGATCCATACTTCTGCCGTAAAATCTGCACCCACAATTTATCTGGATTGGTTAGGACGTGCCATAATTATTTATTCTCTTAATAGATAATGCCAACAAAAAAAAAAAAAAAACATGAGGACTTCCACCACCATGATCATCCATCAACATAAGAGGGTGCAAAACATCACTATAAATATCATCATGTATTTCATAAGTCTCATCTTTCAAAATTATGTTCTTCCAAAACCCCTTATTATAATCTAATCAGTCAACAAACAATGTTAACATTAATTAAAACAAATTAAAATACTAAGTTTGATTTAACCAATAGTGTTACAATTTGAAACCAAAAGTCACTATAATAAGAAATAATAATCAATATAAATTTACGAAAAGTTGAAACAAAAGAGACCAATGAAATATTCAGTTTGTTGGTCAAAGGGGCGACCTTTTTCATTAACTAAATCTAAGACTTTATTGGACGAAATTGATCCTATGTAATGCGTATGAGGCTTCATCTTCGGATAGGTTCAAAATTTTGTCTAAAAGTTTCTCCTCCTACACAATTAAAAAATGCAGTGGCAAGAAAGGAAAAAAGAAATAGGGAATTAAAATTACTACAATTAAAATTACTAAAACATACACCATCTATATTACCAAAAATCAAGATCTTTTCATCTTAGATTTTATTATTTTTCTTTTTCATGGGGCCTTATACACATGCCTGGTTGACCTGTAACTTGATTTGGTGGTTGTGAAACGAAACTAACACATACACCTCTTTTTCGTTTTTTTTGTATTTTTAACCGAACACAATCAACTCTTTAAAAAAAAACCGGCAACTAATATCTTATATAAATGATAGCATCAATGAAGATTTGCATCCATTCATCTCATCTCATCTCTAATAATCGGATCAATCGATAAAACTCATAGATGACGAAAATTTCTGCAATTGCACTGACTTTGGTTGTTATGTTGGCAATGCTGGTGCTTGTCGAGGACCAGCTTATGCTGACCGATGCTGCAGTGGATTGTAATCCAATGTGGTTGTCCCCTTGCCAAGATGCAATCGATCCCTTAATCCCACCTACAAAAAAATGTTGTGCCACGGTCACCCAGCAATACCCTTGTTTATGTACTTACATTAAAGATCCTGTCCTCAACCCTATAATAGATAGCCTCGGCGGTTATAGAGTTGTCTCAATTTGTCGTTTTGAATGGCCGAATTGCGACTAAGTGTTAAATCACCTGCAGTAATTGGTTAATTAATTAGATCAATTAATTAAGTTTGAGAAATATAAGAAAATAGTATGAATGAAATTTCTGCTAATTAACTTCAAACTATTGATCATGAATATTATAATTTACTAGTTGAGTTATCATGTTCTCTTTACTCTCTTTTATTTTTTTTTATTTTGGTTTGGAAATTGAATTTCGTTTCCCCCCGAACAAACGGCATATAACTCGGAAGACACAAATTCAGGACTAGCTAGAGGCGGACGCAGAATCTTGAATGGAGAGTCCGTAATAATTTGTTGAGTATTTTGTGTTGACGTATTTCAAAATATATTTATTTTGAGATATATCAATAATTAATTTACAATTAACTATGTCACTAAATGTCTTTATCTTAAGTGACATTATGTTTGAAAATTTTCATGTCTTATGAAAGCATTATTTTTATATTCTACATATGACATATGTATGTCTAGTATGTTATGGTAGTATAAGTCTTTTATTTAAAATATGTTTATGTCACAATTAGAGTGTGTTAAATGATTTTAATCATGACATCACTTTACTAATACTGCATTAGGACTTATGACATTACCTTTTTATTACTATGATTTATTAAAGTAGCATATATATTTTCTCTATACATAATATATACTGTATTATTATTATTATATTTTTAATAGATCATATATATAAATATTATACATATTGTATGTATATTATGTGTATGTCGGCCTGCTTCTTTACAATTACACAATTCCCCAAGACTCCTAAAGCCTTTATCCACATAATGTTTTTACAAAACCCTTATCATTATTATTCTACATAATCTACATCTTATCTCTAACTCTACATCTGCCGCCTTTATACCTAGAAGCTTCTAGGAAATTTCTTACTCCCTAAAAAGTGTACTCATCTTTCCTCGTGAACCCCTCCCCACCTATCCATTAATTCTCATCGTAAATCATCCACCATTCCAATTCCTTTTTTGTATAACCCCCAAAACTTCTTTCTCTTTCTCATAAATCAAAAGATCTTTTACCTCCATCTAAATAAGAATCCTTTCTTCTTTTCAATACTCCTCAATGTCTACCTGCTTTCATCTCTTTCCTCCTCCAGAATGAGGATTAAGAAACTTTTGTTTTTCATTGTTTCTTCTTCATCTCGAAATAGCTTTTGTGTTCTTGAATATCCGGTTTTTCTATAAAAGGTTTTCTGATGCCGAAATGTCTCTCGCAATGCCTGGATCCATGCTATGGATGTCCTTGAAGGTAGAAAAGCTTTCTCTGACATAATCTCAGATATGCTGAGGCCGATGAAGTCTCTCTAAGGCCTGGGATATTCTATGAACATCAACCAACCTAAATCGTGTAATATCCTATTCATTTCATTTCTGACAGTAATAGGTGTTGATATGCTCTAATCTTCTCACTAACTGTATTTTTCTTCGGATAATCTATGCTAAATTAGCCATGTTAATATGCATGTCTATTAAAAAAAAATCTGCTCAAAATCTGATAATACGTGAACTTAGATTTATGAGTTTTCCATGTGTTTTAGATCTGATAAATGCTCTAATCTTTTAATCTTTGTATGCATGCTCTCAAAATTGTTTAAATCAATTTAATGT
Organism: Gentiana macrophylla; assembly: GCA_026214975.1. Lineage (NCBI taxonomy): Eukaryota > Viridiplantae > Streptophyta > Magnoliopsida > Gentianales > Gentianaceae > Gentiana > Gentiana macrophylla. The sequence goes on from CM047808.1 coordinate 77,707,289, forward strand.
GTCAAAATATGTTAATCTTGTTTTAGATCTATTAAAATCTGAACTGCATACTTAGAATTGCTATTATATTAATATGAATTTATAGATGCATTTTTATCTGAAATATATATATTATATTTGCTTTGAATGTCTAAGACTATGATTTTGTTTCACCAAGTTGCCTTAACTTGTAAATCTGTAAAATGCTTTTGATATATCTGTATGCACATATGTATCTAATAGAAGGTTATATAGTTGTCCTATATGTGCCTGCATACGATCGAATTTTTTGGAAATAATATTTACATCAGGCTCAGTCCAACCCATGGTATCAAACCATAGGTACCAAAATCAAATTTTAATGCTTATGGACAATATTCATTTGGGTATCAAATTTTCAAAACCAATCGGAGGGTTCAAATTCATAATATCAATATTTATTTTTGTTTTTAATAAATGTTTTGATATTTTGATAAAAATATAAAATATTATTATTGTGCTAGTTAATTATTTTTTATACATGTAAAAAAATGGGTTTGCATCATCCCATTGCACTTACTCTTACTAATAATATAAAATATTACTATTGTATTATGATTAGCTGATAAAATTTTCGTTTAGCCAAAAAAAAAAAAAAAAAAAATTAAATCGTTGTAATACTAGTGTTGAAACCTTTTTAATAAAAATGTTCAAAATTTCAACAATAATGCTGAACATCATATAAAATCTCCTCACAAAAAGAAAAAGAAATGGATATAAAATACTATATTTATTTTTATAAATAAGATGCACCCATTGCATTGGCATATTAACTAATTACTAATTTTTCTAACATTGTTGATGTGTTAAGTATTTTAATAATGGGCTAATTATTTAAAATGACTGATTTTCAACTTATTAGGGGTAATAGAGGACACTCCAAATCTTATTTAATTATAAGGACATTCTAATTTTAAAAGGAAACTTAGAATAAAGAGGAAGAAGGAAAAAAAAAAGAAAGAAAAAGGGAAAAAAAAAAGAAGGAAAAAAAAAAAAAAAAAAAAAAAAAAAAAAAAAAAAAAAGCACCACACGGTTTATGTTTAATTTTTTCATAAAAATCGACGTGGCGTATTGATCACCGTCATACATTGACAACCGACATCCATTAACCACCCCGATGCAATGACCATTTGCGATTCATTGAATACCATGATGTATTGACGCCGCGATCCATTGACAACTTTGATCGATGGCATCTCATTGTATAAGTCATCAATGTCACCGCATCTAACATCAATGTCACTGCGCTCTCGACATCAATGTCCACTGCATAAGTCAACAATGTCACTACATCGAGACATCAATGTCTTCTGCATAAGTCATCAATGTCGCTGCATAAAAAAAAAGAAAAAGGAAAAAAAGGAACGACAGTGAGTTTTATTTTATTTTTATTTTTAAATTCATCATATTTATAAACGTCATATAGAAATGTCTAATTACACAGTGGAAAATCAATCATAGTCATTATACATAAGAATTGCTACAATTGAATTGGTTGTTGTTGAATAAAGAATGTCGAATTCTTGGAATCGCCTTGAATCATCTACAACTCTTACGCTTACTTTCTTTTGACCAATGAGATTTTTGAGCTCAATTACCAAAGGAAATGTCCATCTTTAGTTTAAAGAATACTGGATGCATAATTAGCGATAGATGATCTCAGTATTAAGCATATAAACTTAAGGAACCATTGTTGAATATGAGCAAAGCAAGTCCGCATTGAGCGAAACTAAATAATTAGTGTATGCATATACTAGTCACTTCATATAATAATTCGTCAAGAAAGAGACAACAAGCGAGTATGCCTTAACCTCCTATAAATGGTTGCTTACTTCGGGATTGATTTTTTCCACCTTCAATAAAGGCTTAACGAGAAAAGAAAACCCGCTCCAATTGTTTGTAAAAAAATATTGGGATAAGTCGAAGATTTTCCTTTAATTTAACTAATAACCACACATTGAAGTAAGCAGCAAGTAAAATTATCTCACAATGAAATAACGGTTATACCACCCAAAGACAAGTAAATAAAAAATTTGAGCACACATACAAGTAAATAAATTTGAATTTAATCAAACAATCGAAGGTGTAAGCAAAACGTACAAAATCATTTATCTGAAAGGGAAATTTGTTTAGTACTAAAATCAAGCCAAAAATATTATGTGGTATTTATAATAAATTTATATTATTTTAATTGAATAAAATAAAATTTAAAGATTAAAATAAACTATATAAAACCAAAAAAATAAAGACTTATAAAAAGACAAAAAGATATTACCCATTCCCAGCCACACAATGTTAGAAACAAGCAGTGTAATATTCCAATTTTCGAGAAATGGCAGACGTATTATTTCGCGAAAACAAAATATTATTATTTCTCTACTTTTATTGGAGTTAAGTATTTTATTTAATTTATTTACATATGGTTGAAATATATGTATATTTTGGGAGAAAATCTGATTTTTATAATAATGGAAAATAATAAGAAATTATTATGTCGGGATTATATATTTAAGGAAAATAAATCTCATTATTTCCCATAACCAAAAAGAAATTAGAAAATTTCTTCCTACGTGAGAGAGACAGCGCATAGAGCAAAATTTAGGGCTGAAAGATTTCTTTCAGTTTCTAAGTCAGATCCTAACGGTTTTCAGATCATAGTAGAGCATTGGAATCATCGTGAAGAGAGCGTCGATTCAACACCAGAAAGTTTGGACTTTGTCAAGGTATGTTTTTGAACCCTAGTTATGTTCTTGACTGAGTTTGATGGATTCAAACTCATGAATTCATAGTTTTTTGTGCTTAGATGCGCGTGATTGAATCTATTCTAATCCATTGATTGATCACCTAGGTTTCTGCAGAAAGGATCAAAGTTGCTATAGATTTTTTCCTAGCTTTTGAGTTGGAATTGCTTGCTTAAAAGGTAAGAGGCTCTTTCTACAAATTGATTATGGTTTAGAGAGGTTAGATCGTGTTGTGATGCGTTTTGTATGAAGTATTATGTCTAAATGTTGTTTTAGGATTAAGGATTGTTTTTTATTATAAAGGGTATGTTTTTCGGGTGTTTTTGAGAAAAAAAATCATGTAGAACATGTTTGGATTTGAGTAGAAATCGATAGAGTGCAGAAAATATTACGTACTGCAGTTTTGGCACTTTTTGGCGCGCTTCAAAGCTTTTGGCACCCCCTAACCTATACAGAGAGTTCAGATAATTCTATGATGCATTTTGGCAAGACCCAAAGGCTTTGGCGCCCCCTAACCTGAACAGAGACTTCCGTGAACTCTCTGATGTACTTTGGCGCATGCCAAAAGTGTTGGTGCCCCCCGACACTGTTTGAATGTTGTTTCTAATGTTTTAAGCCATGAGATTAGTTTTGAATGTTGTTTCTTGAACTAATAACATTAAATAAACATGAACAAGCCTTGATTGAGTTTCTAATGCATTTATTTATGGCACCAAATGTACTCTTACTGAAAGTTGATTTTCGGTACCGTCGAAAGGGCATGGAAGGGCTTGTGCTTTGACGAAATAGAGTTCATCAATATCTTTGTACTTGATAGGATGCGATGTCTAGCTGTCTAAGTGAGGGAGTAGAGTCATTAAGGTGAGCTTTGCTTTGAAAACACTTAGGTGGCTAGTTAACAAAAACTAATGAATACATATTGTGTAGTAAAAGATTAAACATCATGTCACTCTTGGATAGGCACCTGACCATATTGCGATGTGTGGGCGTTCAGATTTAAAGTGTATAACCTTGTTGGCCTATAAACGGGTAAATAACAGAGGACTTCGCCAAACTTGTACACCATCGGGCTTTCTCCCATGGCTATTGGTGTGATCCATCAATAGGTTGCACAGTACATCTCATGGCGCATATACCCCATGCATAGTGCCCTTGAGTTTGGATGTAAAATAGATAGATTAGGTTAGAAACGTATAGTCATGACATGTTGATGGACATGAAGTGAACCCTAGATAGTGTCGGTCTTATAACGATAATCTTTTAATAATAAACCTTAATTAATTTGAAGCTTCTACCTCTTATTGAGTACTTTTTACTTACCTCAAATGCATTGTTTTTCTATGTGTTTGGGGGAGAGAAGATGAACACGTTGAACAAGAGTTTGATGAACACTTTGATGACGACATTTGAGGACGCTGAAGTTGAAGCGTTTACTTTATTTATTTCTTTGTTTCCTGATATTAGACTTGATGTTTCTTTTGGAACTATGTAACTCCCTTTTAGTTTTATTTTTGAGGTTTCATACATTTTTGTTTTCTTTTGTGGTTCATGTAGAAGATGTTGATGATAGTTTTGGAGTTTACTGTTGAAAAAGAAGAAGAAGAAAAGAACCCTATAGTTTTGAATTCTACGATTCATGGTGTATTTCTTGGTATAGGTTGGCTATCGAAGAATATTGTCTACATGGATTGTAAACATAAGAAAGTACCTTCTGGTGAGGAATGCACCGAGTAGAAATTGAATAGTGCAGTTCTAGTTGTTCAAGAATGGTTTGTCCCGAGAGATACAAGCGGGAAGGTTGGGAAGTACATCAAGAAACATGGCTGGGATTTTGAATAAGGCTTTGGAAGTTGAGACTTTCAAGGACAAGCCTTCAGTCATTAATGGTGCTAACAGGAACTCAAAATCATGAAAGCGGGAAAAGTGGCCCAAGTCGCCCAGTTCGAGTTTTCACAGTGGATGCTGAGTATGCTGAACCAGACGATGATGTTATTTCTGGTACAATAATATTAGACAATGTATCAGTTACGGCTTTGTTTGATACGGGAGCGTCTAACACGTTTTTGTCGTCTAAGATAGCTAAGAAGTTGAAACTACCTTCAGAGACCCTTAGAAACACCTTGTAGTTAACTACACCACTAGGGAAGGTATCTAAGGTAACTAAGATGATACCTCAAGTGGATGTTCGAATAGGATCTTATTGATGCAAGAGTGACTTCACAGTTTTAGACTTTTCGGATTTCGATGTAATTCTTCGTATAGATTTGTTATCCGAGAATTTTGTTCACATAGATTGTAGAGAAATGAGAGTAACCTTTAAGGTACCCGGGAAATCATCTAAGACTTGACAGGATAATGTTTATAAGCCTAGTAAGAAGCGTCATCCAATAATATCCGGAGTTAAGGCTATTAGAGCTTGTCAAAAGGGTTGTGAAGGCTACTTGTTGTACGCAGTGGATGTGGAACAAGTGAAGCCTAAGTTAGAGGATACCCACATAGTAAAGGAATACCCTGAGGTGTTTCCGGAAATGTTACCGTGAAACATGTCGGATAGAGAGACAGAGTTTGAGATCAAGTTGATACCGTGAGTGGCACCAGTTGCTAAGGCACCCTATAGAATGGAACCGACTGAATTGAAAGAGTTGAAAGCTCAACTTAAAGATATGCTCGAGAGGAATATAATTCAGCCTAGTACCTCACCCTGGGGAGCCCCTGTTTTGTTCGTTAAGGAGAAAGATGGTAGCATAAGAATGTGCATCGACTGCAGAGCTTTGAATAACCTTATCATCCAGAACAAGTATCCTTTAACAAGGATTGATGATCTATTTAATCAGTTGCAAGGCAAGAGAGTGTTCTCTAAGATTGATCTTAGGTCTGGTTATCACCAGTTGCAAATCAAGGAAGCGGATCTACCGAAGACGGCTTTTAGTACCAGATATGGACATTATGAGTTCCTAGTTATGCCATTTGGACTCACTAATGCTCCATCTGCATTTATGGATTTAATGCAGCGTGTTTTCATGCTTTACTTAGACAAAATTGTGATAGTGTTCATAGATGACATCCTTGTTTACTCAAAGGATGAGAAAGAACATGAGGAACACCTAAGGATAGTGTTGAACACTTTGAAGAAGAACCAAATGTATGTTAAGTTCTCAAAGTGTGACTTCTGGTTGAATCAACTAAGTTTCTTGGGTCATGTCATTTCTGAAGATGTCATTCAAGTTGATCCGGATAAGATTAAAGCATTTGAGAAATGGTCCAGACCGATTAAGTTTTCAGAAGAGAGAAGTTTTCTCGGTTTGGCTGGCTATTATAGGAAGTTTGTTCAAGATTTATCAAAGATAGCTACACCACTTACCCGGCTCACTCAAAAGAATTTGAAGTTTGAGTGGACTAGTGAGTGTGAAGAGGCTTTCCAGACGTTGAAATAGAAGTTGACTACGGCCCAGTTTTAGCAGTTCTGGAGATCTTTGATAACTACAATGTCTACACTGATGCTTCGGGACAAGGTTTTGGTTGTGTGTTGATGCAAGGAGGGAAATTAATCGCTTATGAATCTAGACAGTTAAAGGTGCATGAAAATAATTATCCAACACATGACTTAGAGTTAGCAGTAGTAGTGTTTGCCTTAAAGATTTGGAGGCACTACTTGTATGGAGTTAAGGCTAGGATCTTACAGATCACAAGAGTATAAAGTATTTCTTCACTCAAGAAAATCTGAATATGAGGCAAAGGAGATGGTTAGATTTCGTAAAGGATTATCACTTGGATATTCAATACCATCCGTGTAAAGAGGGAAGATGTGAGAGAAAGGTTAGCTGGGCTAAAAATCCAAGGTTTTGATCAGATTGAAGATCGACAGTTTGTGGCATCGTTGTTAGCAAGATCCGAGTTGATGGATGATATTCGGGAAAAGCAAGATCATGATCCCGTGTTGGTTGATTTGAAGCGATTTGGAAGAGAATAGCCTATAGTGAATAAGAATGAGAACCTTTGTTACCAGGATCGGTTGTACGTGCCTCATGTCGGTGATTTAAGACAAATAGTTATGGAAGAGGCACAGAGGATTGCATTTGCAGTTTATTCAGGAGCTACTAAAATTTACAGAGACTTGAAGGAACAATTTTGGTGGCCCTCGATGAAAGTGGAAATAGATAAGTATGTAGCAGAATGTGATACATGTCAGAAAGTTAAAAGAACATAGAAGACCAGGAGGAATGCTTAAGCCATTGGATATCCCCGAATAGAAATATGATAAGATTGTTGGAAAGGTGTCCTAAACCCAATCGGGTTGAACTGGATCCGATCGGGTCGGGTCATTTACAGTCTATTTTGTTCATGTAATAACTTTATTATGATTAATAAAAGCACTGATGTTATTATATATTGTTTATCTTCATATTATTTTTTATATATATATAGTAACGTCCCTAGTGTCAATTTGTGATAGAGAAACCATGATAGTGATTATGGTTGATGAGATCTCTAATCACTATAACAAGATTGGTGCTTAAATGTCTCTAGTCTTAAATATTATGAAATGGGTCATTGATAGTATAATCAGACTAACACGTATTGGATGTCTTCTATCTTTTAGAAGATAGGGATAGATCTCGTCTATCGAAGTGTAGGGAAACTTGGACTGTACGTGGACGTGTATTAGAGAATGCGTACATTAGACTGACCCACTTACATTAAGTGTCACACTATGTGGCGGTTGTGTAATTATCCTTTTGACCGGAGTCTTCATGGCATTACGGTGAGGATGTCATGCTTTGACACTATTGACATTTCTCCTAACCACGGAGCGATCATGCGGTAGTGATTGGGTATGATATTGAAGCATGCGGAGTATACATGATTGGTCGTCCGGGAATCGCGTATCCTATGATTGGGATCGAATATCCGAAATGGCCTTCTTATAAGGAATGTCTAGCTCTCGAGAATCTTTGCAAAGTGGGAGTAAATGTGTTATTCTAAGAGAGCATGATATCCAGATTATGAGATACGATCGTTAATGTATTGACACTCGAGATACGATCATATGGATATTATTACAGCGATAGGATTGTAAGTTACACGGTAACTGCTTCACATGAAAGGTAGTAGTCATTGCTTTTGACTTTTCCGATGATTAGGGATCACGGTGTGTTGCTAGACGCTATCCCGTGATCGTTAGGTATGAAGGGAATTTTTGTAAATTGCACTTTGTGTCTACGGCCAACATATTCGGAAGTCTATCGGGTCACACACATATGAACATCGAGTCGGAAATTAATATGGTTGATAACCAAATAAGGAAAGTTTATCTCTAGACTATAAAGGTTATAGTGGTAAATTAATATGGTGGTATTTATTTATTATGAATAAATAAAATACAAGATATTAATTATATATACAAATTATATTAATTAAAGAATATTCCGGAAGTCAATCTTTTCACTATTGGGGCGCCACAATTGAGTGTATAAGATACACTTGGATTGTGCACTTTAATTAATAAGATTGCCATAATATTAATATAAGATATTAATTGATTTTGGAAAATAGATTTATGGAAATAAGATAATTATAATCAGTATAAGATATTGACAAAATAAATTATAATTAAAGAGATAAATCAAACTAGTTGATTTTCCTTATTTTATTGGGAAAAGGATTTCTTCTCCTACACACATATGGGGCGCCACTTTTGACTATAAATAAGAGGTTGGTGTCAAGCTCTTTTGTACATCACAATTGCAAGAGCTCATAGTTCTTGTGTAAAATAGAGAGCAATCCATAGTGAGTTTGTGAGGGAAGAAAAGGGCCGGTCTAGCAACCAGAGTTTTTCCGATAGCAATCCAAGGAGGATTCTAGCAAGAGGTTCGTGTGGATTAGTGATAGAGGCCGGAGCGTTGACGGCTTGCGCACTGAACTAATCTTTGTTGACGGTCAAAGCGACGATCTTATAGATCATCAAGGTATAACCGTCAAACTACATAATGTGTTTATTGCATTAAACGAAGAACGACCCAGTAAAAGGAAATCAAATTTAAAATTCCGTTGTGTTAAACTAGTGGTTTCCTAACAAAGATCACGATGGATTTCATCACCGGTTTACCAAAGACAAAGAGTGGACATGATGCGATTTGGGTGGATATGGATAGATTAACCAAATCAGCTCATTTTCTACCAACCATGGTCGATATGCCCTTAAAGAAGATGACGACACTATATATGGACAATATAGTGAAGTTGCACGAAGTACCTATCTCGATAGTTTCCGATCGTGACAGTAGGTTTGTCAGTCAATTGTGGAAAAGTTTGCAAAGGGCCTTAAGTACAAAGTTGGACTTGAGTAAGACCTTCCATCCTCAAACAGACGGACAATCAAAAAGGAGCATTCAATCACTAGAAGATATGCTAAGGGCTTGTGTTTTGGAAGTAGGTGGATCATGGGATTATTACCTACATGTCGCCGAGTTTGCATACAACAACAGTTATCACGCAAGCAAAGGCATGCCATCGTTTTATGCTTTGTATTGGAGAAGATGTCGAACGCCGCTGTTTTGGGATGAAGTCGTGGAAAGACAAGTCACCGGGCTAGAGTTGGTTGAACAAGCTAAGGAAAGAGTTCAATTGGTTAAGAAGAATTTGAAGGCAGCATAAGATAGATAAAAGAGTTGGCCAGATGTTAGAAGGAGACCTCTTGAGTTTGATGTTGGAGAGAGAGTTTATCTACGAGCTTCACTGATGAAAGGAGTGAAACATTTTGGACAAAAGGGAAAGCTATGTCCAAGGTATGCTGGACCGTTTGAGATTCTGGAGAGAGTTGGACCTTTGGCATATGCTTAAGTTAACGGAATCAACGTCGAGAGTCCACAATGTTTTTCACGTGTCAATGTTGAAGAAGTATTTGACAAAGACTAATGGTGATGCTATAGTTGATCCGGAAGTTCTTCAAGATAATCTTGCTTATGATGAGAAGCCGATCAAGATTCTCGACCGGAAAGAAAAGATGATCAAGAGACGGTTGGTCACTTTGGTTTTCGTGCAATGGAGCAATCATTCACCGAATGAAGTAACTTGGGAAGTTGAAGACGACATGATCAGCAAGTTTCTAGAGTTTGTGGACTTACCTGGTATGTTCTAGTTTCGAAGACGAAACTTCTCTTAAGGGGGAGCAATGTAATATTCCGATTTTCGGGAAAAGGGCAGACGTGTCATTTTGCTAAAACGAAATATTATTATTTCTCTACTTTTATTGGAGTAAGTATTTTCTTTAATTTATATAATATGGTTGAAATATATGTATATTTTGGGAGAAAATCTGATTTTTATAATAAATCAAAATAATAAGAAATTATTATGTTGGGATTATCTATTTAAGGAAAATAAATCCCATTAGTTCCCATAACCAAAAATAAATCAGAAAATTTCTTCCTACGTGAGAGAGGCGGCGCAAAGAGCAAAATTTAGGGTGAAAGATTTCTTTCAGTTTCTAAGTCGGATAATAACGATTTTCATATCAGAGTAGAGTAGCGGAATCGTCGTGAAGAGAGCGTTGATTCAACACCAGAAAATTAGGACATTGTCAAGGAAAATTTTTAGCACTAGTTATGTTCTTGACTATGTTTGATGGATTCAAACTCATGAATTCATTGTTTTATGTGCTTAGAAGCGCGTGACCGAATCTAATCTAATCCATGGATTGAGCACATAGGTTTCTGCAGAAAGGATCAAAGTTGATGTAGATTTTTTAATAGATTTTGAGTTGGAATTACTTGCTTAAAAAGTAAGAGGCTCTTCCTACTTATTGATTATGGTTTAGAGAGGTTAGATCGTGCTGTGAAGCATTTTGTATCAAGGATTATGTCTAAATGTTGATCATAAAGGGTATTTTTTCTGTTGTTTTTCAGAGAAAAATCTTGTAGAACATGTTTGGATTTGAGTAGAAATCGATAGAGTGCAGAAAATTGTATGTACTGCAGTTTTGGCACTTTTTGGCGCACTCCAAAGCTTTTGCACCCACCCTGACATATACAGAGAGTTCAAAGAACTATCTGATGCATTTTGGTGGGCCTCAAAGGCTTTGTCGCCCCCCGAACCTCAACAGTGAGTTCCGTGAACTCTATGATGTACATTGGCGTACGCCAAAAGAGTTGGCGCCCCTAACACTGTTTGAATGTTGCTTCTAATGTTTTGAGCTATGAGATTAGTTTTTAATGTTGTTTCTTCAACTAATAACATTAAATAAACATGAACAAGCCTTGATTGAGATTCTGATGCGTTTAGTTCCGGCACCGAATGTACTCTTAACGGGAGTTGTAGTTCGGGACCGTCGGAATGGCATGGAAGGGCTTGTGCTTTGATGAAATAGAGTTCATCAATGTCCGTGTACAAGATAGGATGTGATGTCTAGCTGCCTAAGTGAAGGAGTAGAGTCGTTAAGGTGAGCTTTGCTTTGAAAACACTTAGGTGGCTAGTTAACAACAACTAATGAATAAATTTTGTGTAGTAAAAGATTAAACATCAAGTCACTCTTGGATAGGCACCTGACCATATCGTGATGTGTGGGCGTTCAGATTTAAAGTGGATAACCTTGATGGCCTATAAACAGCTAAATGGGAGGGGGACTTCGCCGAACGTGTACACCATCAGGCTTTCCCCCGTGGCTATTGGTGTGATCCATCAATAGGTTGCACAGTACATCTCCTGCCGGATATACATCATGCGTAGTGCCCTTGAGTGCGGTTGTTAAATAGATAGGTTAGGTTAGAAACGCATAGTCATGACATGTTGATGGACATGGAGTGAACCCTTGATAGAGTCGATCTCATAAAGATAATCTTTTAATAATAAACCTTAATTAATTTGTATCTTCTACCTCTTATTGAGTTCTTTGTACTTACCTCAAATGCATTGTTTTTCTATGTGTTTAGGGGAAAGAAGATGAACATGTTGAACAAGAGTTCGATGAAGAGTTTGATGATGACATTTGAGGACGCCGAAGTGGAAGCGTTTACTTTATTTATTTCATTGTTTCCTGATACTTGACTTGATGTTTCTTTGTGAACTATGTAACTCCGTTTTAGTTTTCTTTTGGAGGTTTCATACGTTTTGGTTTTCGTTTGGTTTTCTAATGTAATAAGTGTTACATTTCTATCTTTAGTTTGAGTTTCTATTCTTGGATGGTTGGAAAAAAATTATACCTAAGTCTTTTGCTTCCGCTTTTTCTTAAATCGGTACATCGTAGTAGAGGCTGACGTATAATGTGAATTTATTTTATATTAAATGTGCCGAACGTTCATTTTCCGGATAAGGATTCGGTGTGAAGGAACGGGGCGTTATAAGAAGCCGACAAAAACGTAAAAGGCAAATAAAGCTGGAGAAATGTTGATTGAAACAATGGAAAATAATCACTTGCGCGCGTGTAGTGATTGAAGGAGTACAAGCCAAGGGTTCAAATATGGTACCAGCCCTGGTACCACACCTAATTTCGATATCTATCAATTCTTTTCATTGGAGATGCTAATACCTTACTATAGGTGTGAAAATATGAATTTTAGCCCCTACCATTTGACATTCCCTCCGTGCATTTATGTGTATTCTGTATATTTGTGTTGAAATATTAGTGAGACATTTTTACACTAAGCGCTATAATTGTTATGATATGTAAATGGTTCAATAAATAGATGTTTATATTTTGTGTACCTAGATAATTTATTTGATATAAATTATGATATGTATATCACGTGCCTGTACATATATTTTCTGATCAGTATAACTCTTATATTGATAAATGTGTCTGAATTGCTAACTGTGAATCTTTGAATATAACCTGTGGCTCTCTCATACAGCTGTACTATTTTTGTCTCTTTCTAAAGATTTAATGTTTTTGTTTAAGTGTACAGAACTCTATTGAGTGCTACAGCTCAAGTAAAGAACTGTTGGATGCAAAAGCTGCTTATGTAAAGCTGGACTAAAAAGACAAAGCTGTCAGCTTCATCACTGCATTATAGCCGATGGCTCGGCATTGTAAAGCTCGATTGAAAAGCCAACTCAAATAATTTAGATAGCTTGTCTAGTAGTATATATATTACTGCAACCATATCAAGAAGAGTAGAACAGCCTCTTAGTCAACTCTTCGCTAAATCTTAATCTCATTTTCATGTAAACACTTGTATTTTGTAAAATGCTTTGTTTCTTGAGTGTAAGAAAATTGAGGAGTAAGTAGAATGGTAAATGTAGAGTGTTAATTTCTACCTTTTAAAAGTGAGTGTTTGTTGTAGCATAGAGGTGTTCTCACATTTGTTATTGAGAAGCAATAAAAAAGGCACAACTTGGCCTAGCTGTGGTTCAACAGTTGGGATCGCACCTACTAGATACGGATTCACGGAGAAAAATCCGGGTCACGAATTCACGCAGCTGAATTCGAGTTCAAGAATCCGTGTCCCGATTCCTGGTAAGTACTCATTTGGTGAGTGTATGTAGAAATCTTTTGAGTGCTTACTAAGGATTTACGAAATCTTAGTGTTAGTAGGAGTGTCAAGACTAACACTAATCTGGTTATCCGGTTAATAACACTTTAACAGTAAATGTGTTGTATTTTTATCTTTCTTTTTGTTGTATTTTGTATAAGACTCGAGAGACATCCAGTGAAACTTTTGTGTGTGGCTGTGATCTGTAGTAGAACACACATATGTGCTTTAGGTAGTTTATATCCTTATCACACCTTAGTATTGCATGTTTTAGGACTAACAAAGATAAAATCATAATCTGCAGTTCTGTGATATTATTTTTCTTGGTCCCTTGAAAAGGCTTTGGTTAAGTATAGAGGGGGGTTGAATAAACTTAACACTTAAAACTTTTTGAGTTAACAAACTCAAGAACTTCAAGACTTGTTGATCGTCAAGATCTCTTTGTTACTCAATAGTCTGGCCGATCGTTGAGTTTACTGAATTTGTGCAGCGGAAATGTATAAAACAATTAAGCCTTATTACTTGTTGTTAAATATGATACCAAGTATTAGATACTCAGTAGTGAATGTGTGTGATTCAGTTGCTAAATTCAGTAGGTTGATGTGCTAGATATACTAAGTGCTGAATATAAATGCAGAAAGTAAGTAGGCAGATTTTATAGTGGTTCCGGGTGGTGTAATCCTGTCAGTCCACTCTTCTCTTGTGATGTTGGAGGTAATTCACTAGATATTCTTGAGGTAGCTATTACAAAAATCCCTAAACTGCCTGTCCTTAACCAATAACTATGGCTTCACAAACTGAACACTTAGAATAGGTAGGATTGCTGCTCCAAAGTCTTCCACTGGTCCTTGAAGGGTAGGATTGCCTCTTCACCAGCTCCACCACAACCAACAGTCCTTGACACAAATGTGCTTCACTGTCCTCAGTAAATTCCTTGTAAAAGAAAGTTTGAATCAAGTAAGTGATTCAGCTTTCAGTAGCTTGATCAGGATGATATGATCAGCAGCTTGATGTCTTCAAGTGTGTAAACTTGATGTAGCTTGAATGTAGATTACACTTGAAGAATTGTACTGGATCAGTAGCTTTATGCTCAGTAGGGTCAGCCGGGTGTTTGATCGATTTAATTCTGATGGCTCAAGATAGATCCTTATTTTTCTTCAAAAATCATCACTTGTATCTGAGTTAGGAGTCCTCTATTTATAGGTAGAAATCCTTGTGACTTATGTTTGAAATTCAAACAAGCCGTTTTGGGTTTTTCTCCATCTTGACTTGCTTTTTCTGACTGTTCCTAGGACTGACACTGTCAGACTCCTTTTTGACAGTTTTCAGTCTGTCCACCCTTTGAATTGTATATATTGGATAAATATCTGAATCATCCCAACGTCCCTTTAATCTTAACCATTGATTTGTTTGATAAAATCAGAGGTTCTTAGCTGTCCCTTTATTTGTAATCTTCCAATGTAACCTTTGAATAATTCGAAGTATATGCATCAGCAGGTTCCTATGATCATGAGGCTGCTTAAGTACATATTATTCAGTTGATCCATGTTTTTGCAGTGCCTATAATACAATGCAGCTGACTTCTTTTATCTAACTTTTATTTATGAAGTTAGATTACACCATTTAATCGTAACCATGTTCCAATCACCACTGAACTTGTGGAACTTAGACCTTGTACACAAGGAATATGCAATCAGTTTAGGTCATCACAGACTTCCCTAAATTATGATTCCATATCCTTGACTTTAATTACAATGTTTGATCCCTTAGCCTTCAATAACTGAGTTTGAGCCCTCAGCCTCCAGTCTTCAGCAGGTTCCTGACTAGTCTACTGAACTAGGTACCCTACTGATATAAACAAGTCTGCTGATGGAACTCAGTTGACCTTTTACAGTGCTTGTTTGATCAAACCTATACAAGATCAAACTCTAATAAACCTATACATTTGATCTAGACATCTTGTTGCCTTTACTCTATAACAGCTAGTCTGGCACTCATCACTAAAACTTAAAAAATAAGTCCAACAATTTCCCCTTTTTTTGGTGATGATGCCAATACCCTCCTTACAGCAAATCAAAAAGATTGAAAAAAAGAACATAACAAATTTAGTCATCTCTCATTATAATCATTTGTTCAAAAGTATTACAGTCTAGAATTAGCAAAAGTATAAAGCAGATAAAGTAAACTGATCTAGTGTCTTCTTTCTCTTTCTTCCCTTGCTTTCTCTAATTTCTCCTGATAAACTCTTATTTCTCTGATCATTTCTCTCATCCAATCATTTTCAATAAGAGAGAAATCAATATGAGGATTCATTTCTTTCCACCATTTCCATGCTTCAGGCAGAGTGAGATTGATCTGATGTACTCTGAAGACTAAGCGTATGTAAACTTCCATAAATTCATTTAGTGACTCCTTTGCATTGGTGGTGGGAAGACTTCTTCCACCTCTACCACCTCTTCCACCCCTTCCACCTCTGTTTGCAGCTCTCAAGGCTTTAACCCTTGCTTCCCAAAATTTGAGTCCCAAAAAGGAGTTTAGTCCCTCATGAAAACCCTTGTCATGGTAAGGTCTTCCCTTGCCGTTGTAGACCTTCTTGTATTCTCGGAGAAGATCATCAGTGAGTGGAAGTCTGCCAGGTGCAGGCTCTCTAAAAGCATTGGTGTCATCTTCCCATCTTTTCTTTTTGCAAAAATATGGCGACCTCTTTTGCTACAAATTGTTTGGATCTCTTCCCCCTTATTGACATCATCAACAAAACGGACAAAGAGGCCATGAACACTTTCTGTGTGTGGTGACTAGAGTACTCAGTTGTCCTTTCATGATTTCGGATTCTTGTGTCAACTACAGAATCCATTGTTGCATTATTCATTCCGTGAGATTGATCCTCTCAAGAAGTTTAGGATCCAATCCAAAGAGGTTGAAGTGTTCCAAAGAGCCTCAGCACAAGAGCTTGGGTGCCTCAGCAAGTTTATCAAGTTTCTGGTGGATGGCTTGAAGTTGATCTTTCAGAAACTATTCCTTCATTATGTTTCCTTGTCTGATCCCCTTTACATCCAGAGCAAGGTCAGCAAGAGCATACTGTGTGGAAGTAATATTGGAGGCAACAGTTTCAGTAGTTCTTCCTCTATTCTCCACTAAATTCATCAAGTCTTCAAAAATTTGCTCTTGCCTATCAAGTTGAGTTCTTAACCTTGTAATGTCATTTCTGACAGTCCTCAACTCATCCAAAATCTCTGCTGGTACTCCAACAGCCATTCCTGCAGCCATATTTCCAGCAGCTTCATCAGCAGGCTCTTCAACATTATATTGGGCCCTCTGTCTGCTGACAACCATGGCAAGGCTCATATCCCTTCCAGCAGGGTTAGGTCCTTGGAATTCCTCCAGAATAGGATCAAGAGCAGGTTCTTCAAAAACTGGTACAAATGCCTGTTGAGGTTCATCAGCAATAGGTTCTTTCTCAGGCACATGAAACTTCACATCACTGTAGTCATAGTCCACCAGCTGCTCATCCTCATCAATAACAGAAGTCTGCTGACCATCTTTACCTACAGTGGTCTTGTCTCTAGTAAGCTCCACTACATCAGCCTGTTCAACAACAACAACAACAACAGGGGTTTCCTCCAAACCCATAGATAGTTCCAACCTATGTCCAGGTGCTGTTTGAGACTCAACAACCTATACCTCTTGTTCCAACCTTTGTTCAGGTGCTGTTAGAACCTTAGCAACCAGAACCTCCTCAACTAACAATGGTGATCCTTCAAAACTCATCACCATGTCCAATCTCTGTGCAATCATTGTCTGTTCCTCAGTGATTAGCACTCTCTGTACAAGGATTGCAGGGAATTCAGCCCTATTTTCTTCTTGAAACCCTTCAGCACTGGCAATCCTTCTTAAAGTATTTGTAGTCTTTAATAGTGTGTCCTAAGTGTCAATCCAGTCTTGATATTGAATTGAATCCTCAGAATTGGCATCAGGCTCACTGTGATCAGTGACCCTATCATCATCCAAATCTATAGTCTGCTGATCATCAGTATGCTCAGCAGGTTCTTCAACAAATAAAGTGTCTATCTCACCAACCATCCTGTTTGCACCAATGTGTATTCCCTCATTGATTTGTGCCTCTAGATCATCCATGGTGAGATTATCCATATCCTTATCCATTTGTTCAGTCTGCTGGCCCTCAGCAGACCTACCAGTATTAGTGGACTATTGCATACTTTGTTCATTTAATAAAGCAGTCCCACTGCCTCCTCCTGGACCAGATGGGAAGTCATCACCAGAATCAGATGATGAATCATCACTGTCTGATTCATCTCTGGGGTCACTGAACTTGATACCCTCCTCCTTCTTTTTTTGATCAAAGAGATCCATCAATCTTGATTCCAACAAAGTGGTATACTCTAAACCCTACAAATTTTCCACTCCCAAATTCTCAAAAGCCAATTCTTCAAAATCTGTCATTGGTTCTACAGCTGGCTTTTGTCTCTTATAGAACCCAAATTTCCATTGAAAGTAGTTTGCAACCAGTAGAAGTTTAGGATCAACATATGGCATGGTTGGCTTTCTTAGAACAGTTTGAGTAGCTTGCTGACCTCCAAAGGTCTCAACAAGCAAGTTAAGGGTCTCTCCAACAGATGCTTCTAGGTCAATAGGCTGCTCAGATTGTACATTAGTGTTGGTCCCTTGGAAAGGCTAACACAAGTTTAGAGGGGCGGGTGAATAAACTTGTCACCAAAAACTTTCCCTAGGCTGGATTTTAGGCAAATTATGGTTCAGTTAAAACTTGTGTGGAGTTAAGCTAACTGAGCTGAGTTTAAGTCAAACTGATTTAATCAAAACTGAGTCAACCTGCAGCGGATATGATTCTAGCCTTTCTCTTGATCTTGTGATTCTTTTATGAAAACTGAGTGTGGTAAACTAAATTCTGATGAGTGTCAGTTTGTGAAATGTGAAGTGTATAACAATCAATTATCAAATTGTTGTAACTAAATGCTGAGTAAATAAATAAATGCGTAAAGTAAATAAGGCAAATATTATTGAGGTTCCAGGTGGTGTAATCCTATACGTCCTCTCTTCCCCTGTGGTGAGGAGGAAAATTCCACTAGAACTTCTTGAGGTGAACTATTTCAAAAAGTCCTAAACAATAGTCCTTGGCTAATCCCTAGCTTCACTATCTAAACAGTTGTAGAACAGGTAGAATTGCTATTCTTCAATTGCTTGAACACTGGTCCTAAGAGGGTTCAATTACCTCTTCACCAGCTACCACCACAAACACAGTCTGCCTGACTGCCTGTAACAACTGTCCTTGACAAAACCTTCCCGGTTTGCTTCACAGTCTAAACCTTTCATATAGAATCAAAGTTGGGTTGAGAATCAATGAATTGATTCTTGTTTGTGGTTCTTCAAAGTGTCTGATTCTTGACAAATTCTTTGTAGCTTGAACACTTGAAGAAATTCTTGATATGATCTTGTTATAGCACAAAGATGATAGCAATTCGAATGATTAATGCACACGATAATTCTAGTTAAATCTCTGTATTGTATATATATTCTTAATCCTTGGTGCAAAGTCCTCTATTTATAGTGTTAGGTCCAACGTTCATTTCGAATTGTATCAACGTCTATCTTGTAACGGTTATATTTTCTGACCATTCTGATCTGTCAGTAACTCATCCAATAAGATTGCTTCCTTTGTAACGTTCGACTGTACTATCAGTTTGTTGATTGACTGACATATAAAACGTTTCCTTATCAGTTTTATACTGAGATTATCACTTGTAAGTTTCTTGACTGACTTGGAGCATTAACTGAGATTTTACTCTTCTTTAAATATCAGTACTCCAGTTTTTCATCTGATTATAATTGACTTAATCAGAGTACACCATGACTCATTATCTTCTAAGAATTCATTGTCCTTATGATTCTTAGGTCATTATACAAGATCTATAAAGTCAGTTCAGGTCACCACAATCTTGCCTGAAGTCTAACTTTACAGTCTCGACGTAGTCTTCATAACTGAGTTTAAGCCCTCAGTTCTTCAATCTTCTATAACTGAGTCTGTGACCCTAAGTTCTTCAATCTTCTAGATAAGCCAATTGAGTCTGTGTCCCTCAGTGAACTTATCTTCTTCAGTTTCATATAGGTGTAGTCTGAGTCAGTTTGTTTATCTTGATGATTTCTAGTTTTCTAAATGACTTCCAGTTTTCAGTTTTACGACACACTACCTATTACAGTGCTTGTCTGATGTAACCTATACAAATATCAGACTCTAGTAAAACTTAAACATTTAGTTCTAGACATCTTTTAGATTTTCACTATAACAACTAGCTTTAGCACTTCATCAATGGGGTTAAGGTAATACTTTGAATAATTATGAAGAATTATCATCAAAACATAAATTTTATTTCCAACAATTTCCCCCTTTTTGATGATGCCAAAACTCTCCCTAAAAGAAAAGCTTAAAGATTAAAACAATGTAAAACTGGAAAACCGGATTTCATTAGAATGAGCAAAAACTGGAATAGTTACATTTAGTCCAAACAACTGTGAATAAAGTCTAAGCTTTTTCTTAACTGAAATAAACATGTTCTCCTTGTCATACAGACGATATTCATTTTCTAGCTTGGTGTCTTCCTATGAAAATGTCTTGTTGTAGTCAACTTGACTTCCTTCTTTCCATCTTCTCCATAGAAATAGCTTCGGTAAGTCTGATTCTTTTAAGCAGTCTTTTTCAATTTCAACTACATCAGCTTTCATTTGTTAAGTCTTGTCTTTAATCTTCAGTTCGTCATCAATCCTCTGATTCTTCTTATACTGTGCCATTTTTTGCTTTGAGAATGCATCAGATAAAAATTAGTTCAAGGATTCTTCAAATGTCATGTCCTTGTACTTGGCTTTAATAGGATTGTGATCATTGATAAACTTCATCCACAGATCCTTTGTAAGAGTAGCTCTCTTTTCTCTAGGTTGACTGTATTTCTCAGTGAGCTGCTCGTCAGTTAGCTCTTTCCTTAAGACTTTCGGATCTGATTTGTATCTTTGCAATTCTTCTTCAAGTCACTTCATCTCTTTAAATAACTTCAGCTTTTCTTCTTCAGCTTCACTCTTTTTGGCATCATATAGCTGATCTACCAAAGTATGGGTTGCCTGTTGGTCGGCTGATATACGTTGCTGAGAAGCAATTACTTCCTTAAGCTGAGTTTCTAATCCGTAGATATCCTGATTCATGTGCCAATAAGCCTGAGCATGAGTTTCCCGATCTACTGCGGTTGAGTCTTCTAGTTTCTGTTTAAGTAACAGTATTTCTGAAGCATAACTTGAACTGGATTTGTGGATCATATCTAGTCTTGCATGAACTGAGACATCTGCTCTCATTCTGTAATCGAGATATCCAGAAATATTTGATAGAAGGCCATTTTGTGCATCTTTATGACTGAGCACAATCTTCAAACTTTCATGAACTTTGGCCAACTCATCTTTTGTTAGGATGTCAGAAGGATCATATGTCATTTCAGGTTGATCCTTGGGCTGAGTGATATCTTCAATGATCATGAGTTGTCTATTATCAGTTCCATCAGCTGGTTGCTGAGTGTCAGTTGTCCGATTTCCAACTGGCAACTCTCCTTGCTGACTTACAGTTTGTGCAGTTAGAGGTTGAGGTTGAATTTCTGAATGCAAAACTGTAGTCACATCTGTTTCTTTTCTCGTTTGATAATCTTCATCACCATCCTTTTTCTTTGAACTTTATTTGGGAGCAGATAATGTGGCTGATTCTCTCCTTTGAGCTAGTTCAGTAAACCTCTTGAAACTATTTTCAAGAAACTCTGATATAGGAAATAGAGTATATAGATCTCCGATTTCCAATTTATCCAAGAGTAACTTCTCTTTAGTTTGTAAGCTAACATCATGAGAATCCTCTGGTTTAAGCTTCATCTTCATTAGACTGACAATTTTATCAGCTTCAAAAACTAGGGCTGATTGCTGAACTGTTTGATGTTGTAAATGAGAAGTATTATCAGCAAGAGTGTCTTTGCTTGTATCTTCAGTTGTCAGTTGTTGTTGTTGTTCCCCCTCAGTTGGTGCTGTCATACTTGAGGTTGTTGGGTATAAACATCTTACAACTGATCTTTGTTGTGCTGGGTCTGCCTTTCGCTTGATTCCTCTGTGTTGTTGAGTCTGTCTTTGAGACACGCTCGACCGGCTTTCAGGTTGGGAAGTTGTTCCTGTTTTTGCTGCGATTTCCTTTGTAATTTCAGATTGCCTTGCTTGCTTCCCTTCCTTGAGTCTTTCCAGATAGAATTGAACGATTCCACTGAGTGTTTTCTTCAATCGGAATCTACCAACAGTTGCCTGACCTTCAGCTTGAGCTCTTTGTACACTGTCTATTTCGGCTAAATGCTGCTTATTTATCTGATTGACTACATAACCTGCCCAATTGAATTCTATTTCATCCCAAATTATGTTCATCAGATAAATGTTCTCTTCGGATAGTGTACTGACTCCTTTGGATTTTCCAATGACATGTTTGCTGAGCCATCTGCTGAGGTGCGCAAATTTTGGCTTGATTTTGTCAACATGACTATCAATTTTTACTGGTTCCTTAGAGAAGGTAAGTTGCTTCAGAAAATCCTCTTTTTGCAAAGGTAGAGTAGCCAAATCTATTGATGCCACAGATGAATCCGTGAAGCCAAATAATGACTTCATAACTCTTTCATTGATAGCAATACGATCTCCATGGACTGTAGTGATCAGAGAGTTTCGAACCAATCGTATATTCTCCCAAATTTGTAGAATTCCTTCCACATCACGTGGTTCGTTGAATTTAACTTCTAGAACATTCCTTAGACCTGGTTGTTTCTGGATTTTATTACAAATCCAACTTCCTAACAGAGTATGGTTGCACATTGATTTATAGATGTCGAATGAAAATTCATCTAACTTTGTGATCAATCTTTCTTGTTTTGATTTGTCTGAAGTGGCCATATCTGGGTGTGAACACAAAAATTGATTTTTGAAAGGAAAGGATTTTGAGGAGTCTGATTCTGTTTTTAGGAGAGAGATGAAGAATTTGAAATTTGTTTGGAAATAGTGTGAACGAGGGTTGAATAAATAGGTAGGATATATTGGCGGTTGAGTAGTACAACTTTTCAAATTCCATGATGGTTTGGGTAACCAATGTATGCACTGTTCTGACAGTCGTGGGGTGTACACGCAATATTTTGACAAAAAGAACTGCAGTAATTAAATACGATATAACCGCTGTCGCTTTTATCTAGTCAACCTTTGACTTAAGTTGACTGGGATAGAAACTGAGACAGAATTCAGTTTGTAGATATAACTTTCAGTTTTTATCAAATTAGTCGATTTCGATAAAAAGGTCGTCGGCCAGATTTTAGTTGATCAATTTGAAATTGTTGATGTCAATGACTAATCTGTTAAGTGAGCGCACCCAACATAACAAAGATTAATCCCCTTGACGAATTTCTGGCTTAACTGATTTCAACTGACTTTGATTATCCCTAATTCAGTTCTTAGTTTGGTAAATCTGTCTTTGTCCAATGGCTTTGAAAAGATATCTGCCAACTGATCTTCAGTAGGTACATAAAGAACCGTGATATCCTTTTTCTCTGCATTATCTCTTATGAAGTGGTGACGCACATCAATGTACTTTGTCCTTGAGTGTAAGACTTGATTATCAGTGATTGCAATTGCACTTGTGTTATCACACATTATGGGAATCATTCCTTCTTCTATCCCATAATCTCTCAATTGCTGTCTAATCCATAAATGTTGAGCACAACAACTTCTAGCTGCTATGTATTCAACTTCAGCTGTAGAAGTTGAGATTGAGTTTTGCTTTTTGCTATACCATGACACAAGTCTATTTCCTATTAACAGACATGTGCCTGATGTGCTTTTTCTGTCTACTTTGCATCCAACATAATCTGATTCTGAATAAGATATTAGCTTGAATTCTCCTTCTTTTGAATACCATATTCCAACTCCATCTGTGTCTTTCAGATATTTCAATGTTCTTTTCACAACTGTGAGATGACTTTCGTTTGGTTTTGACTGAAATCTTGCACATACACCAAGAGTAAATGATATATCTGGCCTACTTGCTGTACGATAAAGTATGCTTCCAATCATTCTTATGTAAAGTGTTTGATCAACATCTTTGCCTTTTTTATCTTCATCTATTCTGATGTTGGTCCCCATTGGTGTAGAAATTCCAGTTGATTTTTCCATACCAAACTTTTTGATAAGTTCTCTTGTATACTTGGTTTGGTGAATAAAAATTCCATCATTTAATTGTTTAACTTGTAATCCAAGGAAGTAATTCAATTCTCCCATCATACTCATTTGGAATTTTCTTTTCATCAACTTGCAAATTTCTCACATAATTGTTCATCTTCCGATCCAAAAATGATGTCATCAACATAAATTTGAACAAGTAGAGTATTTTCACCATTTTTCATTCTGAACAAGGTTTTGTCTATAGTTCCTTTGATGAATCCATTGTCTACTAGAAACTGAGATAGAGTTTCATACAAAGCTCTAGGTGCTTGTTTTAGTCCGTAAAGAGCTTTCCTTAGTCTGAAAACTTTATCAGCTTGATCTTTGATTTCAAATCCAGGTGGTTGTTGAAAATATACTTCTTCTTCAATAATTCCATTTAAAAATGCACTTTAACATCCATCTGGTAAACTTTGAATATCTTATGAGCTGCAAAGGCAAGAAATAGTCTGATTGCTTATAATCTTGTAACTGGTGCATAGGTTTCATCAAAGTCTATGCCTTCTGCTTGAGAGTATCCCTTAGCTACAAGTCTAGCTTTGTTTCTGATGATATTTCCATCTTTCATCAAGTTTGTTTCTAAAAACCCATTTGGTTCCAATGATATTCACATGACCTGGTATTTCTACCAATTCCCATACTTGATTTCTTTCGAACTCATTCAGTTCTTCTTGCATAGCTAATATCCAATCTGGGTCTTTCAAAGCATCTTCTATTTCCTTAGGTTCAGATTGTGATAGAAAACATGCAATCATTGCATCTAGTTGATGTCTTCTTCGAACGCCAGTTTGAGTGTCACCAATTACTTGTTCTTCAGGGTGATCTCTCATCCATTGATACGTGGGTGCTTGCATCAAAGGTTCCATGTCTTGTTCGACTGGTTCTTGAATTTCTTTAGTTGGATTAGGAACATGTGGTTCAGGTGTGGTTTGTTGAGTAGTTGGAAACTGAGACTGATCTAGATCTGAACATTCTGAAATTTGTAGTCTCCCAATGTCAACAAAAGCCGGTTCTGGCAAGACTTGTAACTGAGACTGAGAAATTGGTTCTGGTCTGTCTTCAGTTGTTTCACCAAGGAAGTTTGGTTCATCAAACACAACGTGAATTGATTCTTCATGCTTGGTTTGTTTAGTACTCTAAAAGCTTTGCTGACACTTGAGTATCCTAGAAAAATTCCTTCATCAACTTTGGGCTGAAAAACATGATGTTGATCCTTCCTATTGTTTTGTATGAAGCATTTGCTTCCAAAAGCATGAAATTAGGAAACATTTGGTTTTCTTCCATTCCAAATTTCATAAGGGGTCTTCTCATGTCTTTTGTTCATGAGAGCTCTGTTATGTGTATAACAAGCTATGTTAACTGCTTCTTCCAATATCTTTCAGGTAGTTTTGCTTCACAGATCATAGTCCTCTCTGCTTCTTTGAGTCTTATGTTTCTTATTTCAGTTACACCATTCTGTTGAGGTGTTCCTATAGCAGCAAGTTGGTGTAAAACTCCATTTTCTTCACAATATTCAATAATCACACTGTTGAGGAATTCAGTTCCCTTATCTAATCTTATTTTCACAACTGATACTCCTTTCTGATTCTGAAGTCTTTTGAGTAATTCTGTAAGTCTTTGCTTGGTTTCACTTTTCTTGGTTAAGAAGATTACCCAAGTGTACCTTGAAAAATCATCTACTACCACCAATGTATACTTCTTTCCACTGATACTAATTGGGGTAATAGGTCCAAATAAATCCATGTGTAATAACTCTAGATGTCTGGTTGTTGAATGCTGAGACTTGGTCTTGAAACTTGCTTTTGTTTGCTTTCCTTGTTGACAAGCATCACATAAGCTGTCCTTCTTATATGATATTTCTGGTAGTCCAATGACTAACTGTTTCTTAACAAGTGTATTGATGTCATCAAAGTTAAGATGACTCAGTCTCTTGTGCCATAGCCAACTGATTTCTGATTTGGTATGCACAAGCAAACATGTTTCAGCAACAGCTGTTGTCCAGTCTACTACGTACATATTTTCTTTTCTTCTTCCGGCTAAAACAACTTGATAAGCTGATTCGATGACGACAACGCATAATTCTTTGTCAAAAGTAACTTTGTATCCCATATCACAGAATTGACTGGTGCTGAGTAGATTGTAGTGTAATCCTTCTACATAAGATACATTCTTGATTGTATGTCCATTCCTGATTAAGGTGCCCTATACTTTGGTGTATCCAGGTTTGTCTTTACTTCCAAAATTAACCTTTGGTCCATCTTTTGCAATAAAATTACTAGACAGTCTTTGCTCTTTGTCATGTGCCTAGAGCAACCACTTTCAAAGTACCATATATCCTGCAATAAAAATTAAATAATTTTAGGTACCCAACCCAGTTTGGGTCCATGGGGGTCAGTTGTAAGTACAACTCTGGGGATATATCCTTTAGATATTCTTCGGATATTGTTGCACTTGTTTTCATATATGTAAGCCACACTCCCATAGTGTCTATGTTTGGATTGTGCCTTATTTATATGATCTCTTAGATCTTTTGGCTGAAATTTACTTCCATCATGCTTTCTGTTAAAACTTGAATAATAACCATCATTCCTTTTGTACTGAGGTCTGGACTGACCTTGGTACTGGGGCTTTTGCTGAGAACTGAGATCAGCACTCTGCTGATTTTTGGACTGAAACTTGTGATAAGTTCTCTGTCTGGAATGATTGTCATTATTAGTTTTATGTGCATTAAAATTCCAATCATCATCAGTTGGGTATAGTCTTCCTTTCCCCCTGAATGTGTGAATCTTTGAATGATTAACATTCTTGGATTTACTTTGATTGTAATTTTTCTGGTTCTTGACTTGATTGGTTTTTGTGGATCTGGTAGTTGATTTCCCAGTTCGATTTTCTTGAGATACAGCTGATTTACCATTTGGTTTACCCTTGTTGGTAAATCCAGTTGTCTTCTTGGAAAATTGATTTATCCTATGTGATATTGGCTTTACTGGTTTAGCAATTTTCTCAGTTTGCGGAAGTTATTCAGCTACAAACCTAATACCAGTTTTGGTACTAGGTTCCACAGCTTTGCTGGTTCCATTCTTAGAAGATTGTTGTGTATCAAATCCTAAACCCGTCTTGTCTCCATATGGTTTTCCTGATTTGAATCCAGTAACTGAACTTGATTGAGCAAATGATTCAGTTGCTGCTGCTGATGCAGTAGGCTGATGCTGAATCTTTGCTTTATCAGTTTTAGTCAGTTTCAACATTTTTAGTTCAGACTTCAATCTTTCAACTTCAAGAATTAGATTTTCTTTCTCAGCTTTAATTGATTCATAACCCGGTTGAATAGTTACTAGCAGATTCATCCATTCGTCAAGAGTTTCTTCTAATTCTAGATTTTTTGGATTGGAGTCAGCAGTCGAAGAACATGCATTTTGCATGGAAATTTGAGCTGAGGAATATTTAGAATTGGATTCACATACCTCATTTGGATTTTCCATGTGTGCCATTAAAGCTGTGTCATCAGATAGTCTTTCAGTACAAGCTTCATAATCTGATCCATCTCCAGCAAGGAGTGCTCTTCTACCAACTCTTCTTGAATGAGTCTTCTTGGTTAGTTCTGGACATTCATCTTTATAATTTCCAGGTTTCTTGCAGTTGAAACAGAGATATTCATCGTCTTTTCTTTTCTCAGGAGTCCTCTTGATGAACATCTGAGTGACTGGGTGTCCACTCTTCATTCTTCAAATTCTGTTCATCATTAGAGCCATCTATTCTTCCATCTCATCCAATTCATGAAGATTGCTTGATGAGTTTTCTTGATTGTCATTTGATGCTGATGCAAGTGCTGTGGTCTTTGGTTCCACCAAAGCTTTGATTATTGCGGCTGTACTTGTAAAATCTTCACTGAATTCATAAGCTTTCAAGTCAGAGAAGATTTTGAATGAGTCCTCTATGTCAAGTCTTCTAGATTCTTCCATAGCAGTGACTTTCATTTTCTAGCACATTGGTAATGCCTTCAAGATTCTTGTGTTGATAACTTTCTTTGAGTATTTAATGTTGAGTAGATCTAATTCATCCATGATAGCACTGAATCTTGTTTCCATTTGGTCAATGGTTTCTCCAGATTTCTTCTTGAAATTCTCAAACTTTTGTTTTGCAACAGAAATTTTGTTTTCCTTGATTGAATCTGTTCCTTCACAAAGAAGTTGTAGTTTGTCCCATATTTCCTTGGTAGTTGTGCATTCTTTCACCTTTAAGTACATGTTGCTATCAAGAGTTCTGAGGATAAAATCCGTAGCAACATTGTTGTTTCGCTTGCGATCATCACTTGTCCATTCAGATTTGGGCTTTGCAACTCGAACTTGCTCTCCATCAATAGTTTGTATGTGAGTGATCTGAATTGGTCCATCAGTGAGTACATCCATCATTTCATCATGAGTAGCTGCTAGAAAAGCCTGCATACGACGTTTATATTCATCAAATATGTCCATGTTGCACATAAGCATCTGTCTCTCATATTGATTGTTATCCATTGTGAGTGAGTGAAGACTGATAATAAATTAACTGGAACTGAGCTTTCAAATGAGAACAACTAGAGGAGATATAGAGCAAATGATATCTTGTCAAAGAAACACTGCTCCGATACCAATTGTTTGTCCGTTGGAAAGGCTAACACAAGTTTAGAGGGGGGTGAATAAACTTGTCACCAAAAACTTTCCCTATGCTGGATTTTAAGCAAATTATGGTTCAGTTAAAACTTGTGTGGAGTTAAGCTGACTGAGCTGAGTTTAAGTCAAACTGATTTAATCAAAACTGAGTCAACCGGCAACGGATATGATTCTAGCCTTTTTCTTGATCTTGTTATTCTTTTATGAAAACTGAGTGTGGTAAACTGAATTCCGATGAGTGTCAGTTTGTGAACTATGAAGTGTATAACATTCAATTATCAAAGTGTTGTAACTAAATGCTAAGTAAATAAATAAATGCGTAAATTAAATAAGGCAAATATTATAGAGGTTCCAGGTGGTGTAATCATGTACGTCCTCTCTTCCCCTGTGGTGTGGAGGAAAATTCCACTAGAACTTCTTGAGGTGAACTGTTACAAAAAGTCCTAAACAATAGTCCTTGGCTAATCCCTAGCATCACTATCTAAACAGTTGTAGAACATGTAGAATTGCCGTTCTTCAATTGCTTGAACACTGGTCCTTAGAGGGTTCAATTGCCTCTTCACCAGCTACCACCACAAACACAGTCTGCGCGACTGCCTATAACAATTGTACTTGACAATACCTTCCCGGTTTGCTTAACAGTCTAAACTTTAGATATAGAATAAAAGTTGGGTTGAGAATCAATGAATTGATTCTTGTTTATGGTTCTTCAAAGTGTCTGATTCTTGCTAAATTCTTTGTAGCTTGAACACTTGAAGAAATTCTTGATATGATCTTGTTATAGCGCAAAGATGATAGCAATTCGAATGATTAATTCACACAATAATTCTAGTTAAATCTCTGTATTGTATATATATTCTTAAAACTTGGTGCAAAGTCCTCTATTTATTGTGTGAGGTCCAACGTTCATTTCGAATTGTATCAACGTCTATTGTTAAGGGTGAAATTTATGATTTATATGACGTTATTCCCGTAACAATATCCTTGGTATTTTAGTACTTTTTATAGAAAAGTGTTGGTTTTATCGAATTATTGAGTAAACGAGTTTTAAATGTGTTTAAATGCATAATCGAGATATTTACGTGATTTTATCGGTGTTTTATGTTTATCCGTATGATGTTACATTTTGCATGTTTCTATCATGTTGTTAGTATATGTTTGCATGATGAGTAAGGAGCTTAAACGATGATCACATGAAGATGGAAGAGTTGAAAGATGTTTAAGTGAAGAATCATTGAAGAAACCGGAACCAGGCACTTCATGGGGCTTTTGTCCACACTTGTAGGCACTTTCAGGGAAAGTTGTCTTGATGAAAGTTGTAGAGGATTGAAATAGCTTTCCAACGCATGTTGAATCACCTCATTCGGAGCCATAGAAGTGAAGTTATAAGCAAAATACTGGAGCTGGGTCATGGACGGGCGTCCGGATTAATTACGAGTTGAAATAATATTCATGGACGGGCGTCCATGATAATGAACGAGCGTCCGGAGAGGTACTGTAGCAACCGACTTGATTTTCTCTATATATAGGAGCGCATAATCAACCCTAAGACATACAATTCGAACCCTAAACCCTAGGGAGCAGCTTGGCTGCGTTTTTATTCTATTTTCTTCCAGTTTATGCAATTAGATTCATAGATTAGATTAGCTACTTTTCATGTCTTTTTATTCATCAATTTCAAGTCTCACGAAGATGATAAGAGGCTAGACCTCTTTTGAACGAGCGGTGTGAAGCCTATCCGTCAACTATTCAGATTCGAATCGTGATTGTTTTGTGAGTTCTTTAATACAAGTTGTTTCTTTTATCATGTTTACATTGTTTATTGCGAATTATATCGAAAGATGTTTGCTTTTGTGTTTGTTTTATGTGATGAAAATCATGTTAACTTTAGAACACCATGATAAAAGGGTAGATCTTTAATCTATAAAACGAAAGTTAATAGGTTAGATTTCTAGGTTAGAGACGTTAGAGTTTCCACCTATGTTTTGAAAAGCGTTAATCTGTAAATCCAAAGATAAAGATTGATAGGAGAACCATCTAAGAAATTAGAGGTCGTGCTTAGATAAGGCAAATCACAACTTGATTAGAATCACGAAATAATCTGAATAGGATCTGAATGTTGATAGGATAGGTGGATCAACTGTTCGTTTGTTTGTTATAACTTGATTCAAATATCTTGAAACTTGAGTTGTTTAGCTTTAGTTTACTTTTTCTGCACTTTAGTTTAGTTTAGTTTATCGCTTTTAATCTTTCCTAGCATTGGATTAATCTCCTCTGTCTAGTTACTTTTATGCAATATTTGTTTAGGTTAGTTTTCGTGACAATAATTAGTTAAAAACAAAAGCTAGGGTTCACAACAGTCTAGTTCCCCGTAAGATCGACCCGGCATTAGCCTCCATACTACGATCCTTGCACTTGAGGTTAACCGGTTTATTACTTGTTGTTTTGTATAGATAGAATCCGGGACAAGTTTTTGGCACCGTTGCCGGGGGTCTTGAGTATGTATTTCTGAGAGAAGGTGACAAGCTTCCTTTGATCATCTCTGCCAAGCTATCTCGAATAGAAGAGCTTAAACTGTTAAACGTCTTGCACAAAAATGAGAAATCCTTTGGATGGCAGGTGGGAGATATCCGAGGGATATCTCCCGACATCTGTATGCACAAGATAAAGACTGAGGAGGGTGCAAAACGAGTTAGACAGCCCCAAAGGAGGTTTAACCCTCACATGCAAGAAGTAGTCAAGAAGGAAATCATTAAGCTTCTAGATATGGGTATCATTTACGCCATTGCTGACAGCGAGTGGGTTTCCCCGACTCAAGTAGTTCCCAAAAAGGGTGGAATTACTATTGAGAAGAATGAGAAGGGAGAAGAGATAGCATTGAGGCTCGTTACAGGCTATAGAGTGTGTATTGACTATAGAAAACTCAATGAGGTCACAATGAAAGATCATTTCCCCCTTCCTTTCATTGACCAGATGCTTGAGCGTCTGGCGGGGCACGCATTCTACTGTTTCATGGATGGATATTCATGATACTTCCAGATACCCATCGATCCTGTTGACCAAGAGAAGACCACTTTCACTTGCCCTTATGGTACATTCGCCTACAGGCGGATGCCATTTGGTCTATGCAATGCCCCTGCTACCTTTCAGAGGTGTATGATGGCAATCTTTGACGGGCTAGTTGAAAAGTGCATGGAGATTTTTATGGATGATTTCTCGGTCTTTGGTCAATCCTTCGATGATTGCCTCAATAATCTTGATCAGGTGTTATCTAGATGTGTGGAAAAGAACTTAGTGCTTAATTGGGAAAAATGCCATTTCATGGTAGATGAAGGCATAGTCCTTGGCCACAAAGTGTCAGCCAAAGGTATAGAAGTAGATAGGGCCAAGGTAGAAGCCATTGAGAAGATGAGTTATCCTAAGAATGTACGCGAAGTCAGAGGTTTCCTCGGACATGTCGGTTTCTATAGGAGATTCATCCAAGATTTTTCCAAAGTAGCCAAGCCCCTATCTACTCTGCTCAAGGAAGACGTTGAGTTCAATTTCGATGAAAATCGCAAAAGCGTTTGGAGCTCAAGAATCGGTTAATATCCGCTCCAATTCTTATATCGCCAGACTGGAACTTGCCCTTTGAGCTTATGTGCGATGCATCCAACTATGCTGTTGGTGCAGTTTTAGGACAGCGAATCGAAGGAAAGTTCCAGCCTCTCTATTACGCCAGCCACACGTTGAATCCTTCGCAAGTTAACTATACGACTACCGAAAAGGAATTATTGGCCGTAGAGTTTGCTATGGACAAGTTCCGTAGTTACTTGCTAGGTGCTCAAGTGGCCGTGTGGACTGATCACGCTGCTTTGCGGTATCTGATGACTAAAAGGGATGCTAAACCGCGCCTACTGCGTTGGATACTGACCCTACAAGAGTTTGACGTTCAAATTAAGGACAAAAAGGGCAGTGAGAATGTAGTGGCAGATCACGTTTCTAGAATGTTAAGTGAGGAAAAGGGTGATCCTGATGATATAGATCTTTACTTTCCTCTAGAAAACATTATGTTGATAGACGGTCGTCCTCCTGATGTTCCATGGTACTCTTCCATTGTGAACTACCTTCATGCCCGTTACCTTGATCCCGAAATGTCGTATCAAGAGAAGAAGAAGTTCTTCTCCGATATGAAATATTTCGTTTGGGATGAACCTTATTCTGCATTTAAGATCCGCAAAGATGGTTTGCTTAGGAGATGCGTTCACGAATCGAGCAACAAGAGATTATCGAGCAATGCCACAGCTTGACCCCATCGGGGTCACTTTGGTCCGTGGAAGACGGTTGCTAAGATCTTCCAGTCCGGTTTCTATTGGCCTACAATCTTTAAGGATACAGAAGCCTTCTGTAAAGCTTGCGATAGATGTCAAAGAACCGGAACTCTGACAAGGCGTTTTGACATGCCCTTGAAACCCATCTTAGAGTGCGAAGTCTTTGATGTATGGGGCATCGATTTTATGGGACCTTTCCCATCATCTTGTGGCAACAAATACATCTTAGTCTGCGTTGACTATGTTTCGAAATGGGTGAAGGCAATTGCCACTCCTCACAATGATCATAAAACGGTCATGAATTTTCTAAAGAAGAATATCTTTGTGAGGTTTGGATGTCCACGTGCCTTGATCAGTGATGAAGGGACACACTTTTGCAACCGACCTTTGGAAAAAGTCCTCGAGAAGTATGGTGTTCGCCATAAAATCGGCACACCATATCATCCGATGACTAGTGGTCAGGTTGAGCGAAGCAACCAGAGTCTTAAGAAAATCCTGGAGAAGACGGTGAATAGTCATAGAAAAGACTGGAGTCTGAAGTTGGATGATGTACTTTGGGCATATAGGACTGCCTATAAGACCCCTATGGGTACATCGCCATATCAAATGGTTTATGGTAAGCCATGCCATCTGCCAGTCGAGTTAGAGCACAGGGCGTATTGGGCTACGAAGTTTTTGAACTTTGATTCCCAATCCTGTGGGAAACATCGATTGCAGCAGTTGCATGAGCTGGATGAATTTGGACTCCAGGCTTATGAAAGCGCCAGGATTAGTAAAGAGAAGATGAAACTACTCCATGACGCCAAGATAAAGAAGAGAGAATTCCAAGTCGGCGAGCAAGTTCTCTTATACAATTCTAGGTTACATTTGTTTCCTGGGAAGTTGAGAACACGTTGGTCCGGTCCTTTTGAGATTCTCCAAATCATTCCTGGAGGTGTTCTAGAACTACGCGGTTATCCAGATCAACCGTTTCGAGTTAATGGTCAAAGGTGCAAGCGCTACATTGGTGAACCTAAAGAAAAACCTTTGATTGTTAAATTTCTCGATATGCTCGGATGTGGTGTTACAGAGGTCAATGAATTTGGCGAGTTTTCATCCGATTTATTCTCCGAGGATGACGGTATTGGTTCATCAGCAGAAGTTCTAGCAGGTAGTTGGGATATGGAGGAGTATGAAAAAGAGCAAAAGCTTAAACGTCATCAGAGGAATCAGAGAAGAAAGAAATCAGCCATGGGGAAGATTAAACGAGTTTGGAAGGCTATAAAAGATTTTACCCCATGTGTTAGATGCTGTTTTCAGCCCACACTACGGACCGGGCTTAAACGAGGTAGTGGTGGCGAGAAGGTTAAATGGCCTCGATCCGGTGAGCTTCAAATGTGTCGAGCTAACGACAATAACCATTAGCGCTACTAGGAGGCATCCTAGATATCCCTTATTATATTAGTTTCTTTCTTTAGTTATTTTTCCTTGTTCTAGTTGTTTTAATCTTATTAGGATTGTGTTGTTTTTGTCAGTCAGCCTTCCTAATCTTATACAGGGTCGAAGTGTTGTTTTGCTTACGATTTCCTCTTATCTTTACCTCTATCACTTTTGCACGATATGGTTTAATCCCTTGTATCCCCCGAGGTATTTCTTTGTTTTTCAAGTGTGCAGGATATTTTCGATAGCGATTGTGAGCTTTAGACGATTTCAGTTTTCCGGTGGATGGTCCACAGTCTACTGGATTCGTTGAGCATTTCTGGGTGAGGTCGACCCACTTCCAGAATAGCTCCTTCGAACGCACGAATCGGCTAAGTTTTTCTTTTTTTTATTTTTGCACACCATGAGGACATGCTGTAATTTAAGTGTGGGGGAGGGGATAAGTCGATATGTATCTATACATTTGCTTACATGATTTTATTTTTATGCAAAAATAAGCTAAATTTTAAATTTTTTTGTTTTGTCTCAAGTGAGCAATGCATGTTTTTGTTCGGTTTGTTATATTCATTGATGATGTATGCCGTATGTTCCGTAAGTTAGTTGTTTCACCCGACACTCTTTTTCACATGCCATAGTAAATGATGAGCTATATTATAAAGTTATACCCCTTTTGATTAGTGATGTTTGATTCCTTATAAGTCATGTGCTTAGTGCTAATGTTCATATCGTGAGACTTATGATAGTTTGTATTTAGTTCCAAGTACGATGTATTGTGAATATCTAGAAGTTTGAATGTGATAAGTAATACGTAACTAATGTCATTTGAAAAAGTTGAGTTAATAATGAAATCAATAGTGTGTGTCGGAAGCTGGTCGATGATTTGAGTGCGGTAAGGCATTATCTCGAAATGTTTTATTCCACTATGATGACCAAAAGCTCACGACAGTCAGAAGAAGCTGCTTTATGATTTGAGTAAGGTAGGGTATACCACGTATGTCCTATTCTGCTATGATGAGCAATAGCTTATTCTGATGTGTGTTTAAATGTGAAATCAATTGAATCAACTTAAGAATTGGTATGAAAAGAATGAAATGAGACTTAGTTATCGTTAATCTTATCCCCAAAGTATAAACCGATGGATATCTTTGTAGGATTATCCTCTAAGTATGTCGGAAAGGTCTTAAATGTGTTCTATCATCTTTTCCGGGATATGTTCCGTTTTGTAGGGTGCATCTTATAAGTATCTTTTATTACTAGTTTGAAGGGGGTATTAGCTAGTTTTGCTTGAAATATTCAAGTTTGGATTTAGTGGAAATTTGCTATGATTATGCACACACACACGGGTGAACTTCTAATTTATTGAGTCTATGGTATATGTGTTGAGATGTCTATATTCTTTCCGAGCCTTTATCTTGTTTTGTTTTGCTCGGGACGAGCAAAGTTTAAGTGTGGGGGAGTTGCTAAGGGTGAAATTTATGATTTATATGACGTTATTCCCGTAACAATATCATTGGTATTTTAGTACTTTTTATAGAAAAGTGTTGGTTTTATCGAATTATTGAGTAAACGAGTTTTAAATGTGTTTAAATGCATAATCGAGATATTTACGTGATTTTATCGGTGTTTTATGTTTATCCGTATGATGTTACATTTTGCATGTTTCTATCATGTTGTTAGGTACGTTTGCATGATGAGTAAGGAGCTTAAACGATGATCACATGAAGATGGAAGAGTTGAAAGATGTTTAAGTGAAGAATCATTGAAGAAACCGGAACCAGGCACTTCATGGGAATTTTGTCCACACTTTTAGGCACTTTCAGGGACAGTTGTCTTGATGAAAGTTGTAGAGGATTGAAATATCTTTCCAACGCATGTTGAATCACCTCATTCGGAGCCCTAGAAGTGGAGTTATGAGCAAAATACTGGAGCTGGGTCATGGACGGGCGTCCGGATTAATTACGAGTTGAAATAATATTCATGGACGGGCGTCCATGATAATGAACGAGCGTCCGGAGCGGTACTGTAGCAACCGACTTGATTTTCTCTATATATAGCAGTGCATAATCAACCCTAAGACATACAATTCGAACCCTAAACCCTAGGGAGCAGCTTGGCTGCGTTTTTATTCTATTTTCTTCCAGTTTATGCAATTAGATTCATAGATTAGATTAGCTACTTTTCATGTCTTTTTATTCATCAATTTCAAGTCTCACGAAGATGATAAGAGGCTAGACCTCTTTTGAACGAGCGGTGTGAAGCCTATCCGTCAACTATTCAAATTCGAATCGTGATTGTTTTGTGAGTTCTTTAATACAAGTTGTTTCTTTTATCATGTTTACATTGTTTATTGCGAATTATATCGAAAGATGTTTGATTTTGTGTTTGTTTTATGTGATGAAAATCATGTTAACTTTAGAACACCATGATAAAAGAGTAGATCTTTAATCTATAAAACGAAAGTTAATAGGTTAGATTTCTAGGTTAGAGACGTTAGAGTTTCCACCTTTGTTTTGAAAAGCGTTAATCTGTAAATCGAAAGATAAAGATTGATAGGAGAACCATCTAAGAAATTAGAGGTCGTGCTTAGATAAGGCAAATCACAACTTGATTAGAATCACGAAATAATCTGAATAGGATCTGAATGTTGATAGGATAGGTGGATCAACTGTTCGTTCGTTTGTTATAACTTGATTCAAATCTCTTGAAACTTGAGTTGGTTAGCTTTAGTTTACTTTTTCTGCACTTTAGTTTAGTTTAGTTTATCGCTTTCAATCTTTCCTAGCATTGGATTAATCTCCTCTGTCTAGTTACTTTTATGCAATATTTGTTTAGGTTAGTTTTCGTGACAATAATTAGTTAAAAACAAAAGCTAGGGTTCACAGCTGTGATCTAGTTCCCGTAAGATCGACCCGGCATTAGCCTCCATACTACGATCCTTGCACTTGAGGTTAACCGGTTTTTTACTTGTTGTTTTGTATAGATAGAATCCGGGACATCTATCTTGTAACGGTTATATTTTTCGACCGTTCGATCATCGGTAACTCATCCAATAAGATTGCTTCCTTTGTAACGTTCGACTCTACTATCAGTTTGTTGAATGACTGACATATAAAACTGAGTTTCCTTATCTGTTTTATACTGAGATTATCACATGTCAGTTTCTTGACTCACTTGGAGCATTAACTGAGATTTTACTCTTCTTTAAATATCAGTACTCCAGTTTTTCATCTGATTATAATTGACTTAATCAGAGTACACCATGACTCATTATCTTCTAAGAATTCATTGTCCTTATGATTCTTAGGTCATTATACAAGATCTATAAAGTCAGTTCAGGTCACCACAATCTTGCCTGAAGTCTAACTTTACAGTCTCGACGTAGTTTTCATAACTGAGTTTGAGCCCTCAGTTCTTCAATCTTCTATAACTGAGTCTGTGACCCTCAGTTCTTCAATCTTCTAGATAAGCCAACTGAGTCTATGTCCCTCATCGAACTTATCTTCTTGATTTCTTATAGGTGTAGTCCGAAAGTCGGTTTGTTTATCTTGATGATTTCGATTTTCTAAATGACTTCAGTTTTCGATTTTACGACACTACCTATTACGATTGCTTGTCCTGATGTAACCTATACAAATATCAAACTCTAGTAAAACCTAAAAATTTAGTTCTAGACATCTTTTAGCTTTTCACTATAACAGCTAGCTTTAGCACTTCATCAATGGGGTTAAGGTGATACGTTGAATAATTATGATGAATTATCATCAAAACATAAATTTTATTTCCAACAATTTCCACCTTTTTGATGATGCCAAAACTCTCCCTAAAAGAAAAGCTTAAAGATTAAAATAATGTAAAACAATGTAAAACTGGAAAACTGGATTTCATTAGAATGAGCAAAAACTGGAATAGTTACATTTAGTCCAAACAACTGTGATTAAAGACTAAGCTTTTTCTTAACTGAAATAAACGTCTTCTCTTTGTCATACAGACGATATTCATTTTCTATCTTGGTGTCCTCCTTTTAAAATGTCTTGTTGTAGTCAACTTGACTTCCTTCTTTCCATCTTCTCCATAGAAATATCTTGGTAAGTCGATTCTTTCAAGTAGTATTTTTCATATTCTCATTGCATCGGCTTTCATTTGTTCAATCTTGTCTTTAATCTTGATTTGTCATCAATCCTCTCGATTCTTCTTATCTTGTGCCATTTTTCGCTTTGAGAATACATCGATAAAAAGTAGTTCAAGGATTCTTCAAATGTCCTGTCCTTGTACTTGGCTTTAATAGGATTGTGATCGTTGATAAACTTCATCCATAGATCCTTTGTAAGAGCAGCTCTCTTTTCTCCAGGTTGACTGTATTTATTAATGAGCTGCTCGTCAGTTAGATCTTTCCTTAAGACTTTAGGATCTGATTTGTATCTTTGCAATTCTTCTTAAAGTCGCTTCATCTCTTTAAGTAACATCATCTTTTCTTCTTAAGCTTCCCCCTTTTTGGCATCATATAGCTGATCTACCAAAGTATGGGTCGCCTGTTGGTCGGCTGATATACATTGCTGAGAAGCAATTAATTCCTTAAGCTGAGTTTCTAATCCGTAGATATGCTGATTCATGTGCCAATAAGCCTGAGCATGAGTTTCCGATCTCATCGTGGTTGAGTCTTCTAGTTTCGTTTAAGTAACAGTATTTATGAAGCAGAACTTGAACTGGATTTGTGGATCATCTCTAGTCTTGCATGAACTGAGACATCTGCTCCCATTCTGTAATCGAGATATCCAGAAATATTTGATAGAAGGCCATTTTGTGCATCTTTGTGACTGAGCACAATCTTCAAATTTTCATGAACTTTGGCCAACTCAACTTTTGTTAGGATGTCAAAAAGAACATATGTCGTTTCAGGTTGATCCTTGGGCTGAGTGATATCTTCAATGATCATCAGTTGTCTGTTATCAGTTCCATCAGCTGCTTGCTGAGTGTCAGTTGTCCGATTTCCAACTGGCAACTCTCATTGCTGACTTACAGTTTGCGCAGTTAGAGGTTTAGGTTGAATTTCTGAATGCAAAACTGTAGATCATCTTCATCATCATCCTTTTTCTTTGAAGTTTCTTTGGGAGCAGATGATGTGGCTGATTTTCTCCTTTGAGCTAGTTCAATAAACCTCTTGAAAAAATTTCAAGAAACTTTTATATAGGAAGTAGAGTATATAAATCTCTGATTTCCAATTTCTCCAAGAGTAACTTCTCTTCAGTTTGTAAGCTAACATCACGAGAATCCTATGGTTTAAGCTTCATCTTCATTAGACTGACAATTTTATCAGCTTCAAAAACTGGGGCTGATTGCTGAACTGATTGATGTTGTAAATAAGTAGTATTATCAGCAAGAGTGTCTTTGTTTGTATCTTCAGTTGTCAGTTGTTGTTGCTGTTCCCCCTCAGCTGGTGCTGTCATACTTGAGGTTGCTGGGTATAAACATCTTACAAGTGATCTTTCTTGTGCTGATTCTGCCTTTCGCTTGATTCCTCTGGGTTGAGCTTCCTGCTAAGACACAGTTTTCTGAGCGGCTTCAGGTTGGGAAGTTCCTGTTTTTGCTGCGATTTCCTTTGTAGTTTCGGCTTGCCTTGCTTGCTTCCCTTCCTTGAGTCTTTCCAGATAGAATTGAATGATTCCACTGAGTGTTTTCTTCAGTCGGAATCTACCAACAGTTGCCTGACCTACAGCTTGAGCGCTTTGTACAATGTCTAATTCGTCTAAATGCTGCTTCTTTATCTGATTGACTACATAACCTGCCCAATTGAATTCTATTTCATCCCAAATTATGTTCATCAGATAAATGTTCTCTTCGGATAGTGTACAAACTCATTTGGATTTTCCAATGACATGTTTCTTTGAGCCATCCCACGAGGTACATAAATTTTGGCTTGATTTTGTCAACATGACCATCAATTTTTACTGGTTCCTTAGAGAAGGTAAGTTGCTTCAGAAAATCCACTTTTTTCAAAGGTAGAGTAGCCAAATCTATTGATGTCACAGATGAATCCGTGAAGCCGAATAATGACTTCATAACTCTTTCATTGATAGCAATACTATATCCATGGACTGTAGTGATCAAAGAGTTTCGTACCAATCGCATATTCTCCCAAAATTGTAGATTTCCTTCCACATCACGTGGTTCGTTGAATTTAACTTCTAGAAGATTCCTTAGACCTGGTTGTTTCTGGATTTTATTACAAATCCAACTTTCTAACAGAGCATGGTTGCACATTGATTCATAGAATGAAAATTTATCTAACTCTGTGATCAATCTTTCTTGTTTTGATTTGTCTGAAGTGGCCATATCTGGGTGTGAACACAAAAATTGATTTTTGAAAGGAAAGGATTTTGAAAAGTCTGATTCTGTTTTTAGGAGAGGGATGAAGAATTAGAAATTTGTTTGGAAATAGTGTGAACGAGGGTTGAATAAATAAGTAGGATATATTGGCGGTTGAGTAGTACAACTTTTCAAATTCCATGATGGTTTGGGTAACCAATGTATGCACTGTTCTGACAGTCGTGGGGTGTACACGCAATATTCTGACAAAAAGAACTGCGGTAATTAAATGCGATATAACCAATGTCGCTTTTATCTTGTCAACCTTTGACTTAAGTTGACTGGGATTGAAACTGAGACTGAATTCTGTTTGTAGATATAACTTTCAGTTTTCATCAAATTAGTCGATTCGATAAAAATTTGTCGATTTCGATTTTAGTTGATCGCTTTGAAATTGTTGATGTCAATGACTAATACATTAAGTGAGCGCACCCAACATAACAAAGATTAATCCCCTTGACGAATTTCTGACTTAACTGATTTCAACTGACATTGATTATCCCTAATTCAGTTCTTAGTTTGGTAAATCTGTCTTTGTCCAATGGCTTTGTAAAGATATCTGCCAACTGATCTTCAGTAGGAACATAAAGAACTGTGATATCATTTTTCTCTGCATGATCTCTTATGAGGTGGTGACGCACATCAATGTGTTTGTCCTTGAGTGTAAGACTGGATTATCAGTGATTGCAATTGCACTTGTGTTATCACACATTATGGGAATCATTCCTTCTTCTATCCCATAATCTCTCAATTGCTGTTTAATCCATAAAACTTGAGCACAACAACTTCCAGCTGCTGTGTATTTAGCTTCAGCTGTAGAAGTTGAGATTGAGTTTTGCTTTTTGCTAAACCATGACACAAGTCTATTTCCTATTAAGCGACATGTGCTTGATGTGCTTTTTTTCATTCACTTGGCATCCAAAGATAATCTGAGTCTGAATATGATATTAGCTTGAATTCTCCTTCTTTTGAATACCATATTCCAACTCCATCTGTGTCTTTCGGATATTTCAATGTTCTTTTCACAACTGTGAGATGACTTTCTTTTGGTTTTGACTAAAATCTTGCACATACAACAACAGTAAATGATAAATCAGTCACATAACCTCTTACACTTTGACTGGTGCCAATACGAACATCATCCTTCTTTGCCATTGTTTTAATAAAAAAATGAAGAAGATAGCTCGCAAATCTGTGTTCACACAGTGTATACGCAGAGAAAATCAGACTGAGTTTCTAAAAGTAACTTCTGTGTGTAGGTGTGTATATATAACAGAGAGTAGTGGTTAGAAACTGTCAGACC
This sequence comes from Gentiana macrophylla, assembly GCA_026214975.1. NCBI lineage: Eukaryota > Viridiplantae > Streptophyta > Magnoliopsida > Gentianales > Gentianaceae > Gentiana > Gentiana macrophylla. The sequence goes on from CM047808.1 coordinate 77,748,858, forward strand.
ACATACTGTAGCATTAACCACGATTAATGTTAGAATAAATGGGATCTTGACACGTGGCCCATAACTTATCCATAAATGTTTGTAACCGTTCGATCGTGTAACCACAGTTTTAAAGATAAGATGAATATCCCGCTATTTTGCTTTTTGACTTTAGAGAAGTTTGACTGTAACGTATTCTTCAAAGAACCTTGTCATCGATTGACTTGGCTCAAAGAACTGTTCATAAAGATGTCTCAAAGAATTTCTTGATAGAGTTACTCTGCTGATGTATAATTCCTTTTGTATTGTCCAACTGATAATACAAGATGAATTTTAATACCAATTACTGATCTGTCAAGTGAGCTCACCCAACATGACAAAGATCAATCCCCTTGGCTGTAGGATGTAATATCTCCGGATGCATCAAAGATCCACCCGATTACGCAGCGGAAACTACAAGATATAGATCTAGTCAACCAAAATACATAAATAAATAGATCTAACATACGAGGGGGTTAGATCACCAACCTTTTTATGGTGAAAAACGTCAAGAACAAGTTGAGAAGCCAAAGTCTTCCAACGTGTGTCTCCAAGCACCACCAGGTGGATGGTGTTTCACACCGCCAAACCTCCTCGATATGCTACCAGAAAAATCCCGAAGATTTTTCCAACTCGAACCCTAAGAATATAGGCCAAAATTTTAAGCCAATTTCTCTTGTGAATAGTGATGTGAATAGTGATTTTTTTGGTACAATGGAGAAATCTTCTTATATAGGAGAGAGATCCTTGTTCCACAAGGATTTAATTTAATTAATGGATAATCAATCAAATAAATCATTTTCCATAAAAGATAAATCTAATATTTTCCCAAACAAATTAGGATAAATAAAAGATCATTATCTAATATATTAATTATTTAACCAATAAATAATTAAGCACATGTCATATAATAACACAAGAAAACAAATTCCTTGTTAATAATATATACATTTGGCGCCAATACCTAATTAAATAGGTCATGGGCCGAAATTCACCAAACCGGGTCGAGTCCATGAAAAATGTCTTTTCTATGTTTTTAATCATTTAGTCCAACTAAACAATTAATCCACATATCAATTAAATAATTGCAATGCTACTTTTTAATTATAATCGAGGTGCAACGACGAGAAACCTATATGCTATATTAGGAGCCACGTCGGGGACCATGGACCCATATTCAGTAGCTACAATAAATCGAATAATATTATCCGTCAGACCGAACAATAATATTCAATCTATTAATTCCGGGATTACACCACCATAAACCCGAAACTGAACTCTGCCGAATATAGATAACTTACACTCAACCATGAGTTGATAAGGTGTCCACTGATATAATCATTACATACGGATAAATCCTCCATAGACTGTTCATTTCGAGTCGGGATATTTCCGTAAACCCTTCTCGAAACATATTATCCTTATTTACCATTAACCCCCTAGTGATCAATTAGTTCACATACCAGACTAGTAGCTAATTAGTCTAACATGAACTCCGCGGATCGATCAGTTTCTAGGATTAACAAATAAGAGAACTGTCTGTCTACTTCCCGAGGGAAGGAATGGATTCTATATCTGTGATGGCACAGACTACTCACTCATTCCAGAATAGAGCCAACGAGAAGTGTTGGACCACATACTTCGAAGTGATTCTTACTAACACATCAAACTCTACCCTAGTCTAAGCAGTTGTCTGTGATCACCTCGGGATTGAGATTAATCCATAAATGATCATCTTGTGATTCGATAAGACTTCTCGATCACGGAATTATATCGAGAACTCAAAACAAATTGGTCCAGCCCTATATGATTATTATCATATATAAATGGCCCACTAGGTACCGTATTACCGACAGTCCGGATAAGATTGTCACACCTAAAGTGTTTTGGGCGCATTATTAGCATATTAATCATGAGACCCGTACTCAGATTAATCAACGCTACGGACTAAGTTAATTTTAAGTACATCTCACTAACTCAATCCTCTTGTGTATAGCCATACACTGAGTTATGTGATCACATAAACGAGGTACTTAGGGTTTTCAGTAGTGTCTTAATTATTAGCATACATGCATATAATAAGATGAATTATTAATTCTGTCCTAAAACAGTTACATAATTGTCTTTCGGGCACTACACCTAACATTGGCAACTTCATTTGCTCAATTGTCCAACCATAAGTACATGGAATTGTTGATACCAATGACTAATCTGCTAAGTGAGCTCACCCAACATAGCAAAGACTAATCCCCTTGGTGAATTCCAGTACACTGCTGATTAAAACTATATCAGACAACTTTTATAATTCCAAGCTCAGTCCTTAGCTTAGCAAATCTTTCACTATCTAGTGGTTTAGTGAAAATATCAGCAAGTTGATCTTCAGTAGAGATATAAAGAACTAACACATCTTTCTTTTCAACATGATCTCTTATGAAGTGATGTCTTATATCAATGTTTTTGGTTCTTGAGTGCAAAACATGATTTTATGTGATTCCAGTTGCACTTGTGTTGTCACACATTATAGGAATTTCTCTTTCTTCAATTCCATAATCCCTTAACTGTTGTCTTAATCAAAGTATTTGTGCACAACAATTTCCAGCAGCAATGTACTCAGCTTCAGCAGTGGAAGTTGATATAGAATTTTGTTTCTTGCTAAACCAGGAAACAAGTCTATTTCTCATTAACTGACAGGTTCCTGTGGTGCTTTTTCAATCAATCTTGCATCCATCATAATCAGAATCTGAGTAAGATGTAACTTTGAAACTTGCATCTTTAGAATACCATATCTCAACTCCCAAAGTCTCTTTTAGATATTTAAGAACTCTTTTGATTGCAAACTAAGTGACTTTCCTTAGGTTTTGATTGAAATCTTGCACAAACACCTACAACAAAGGATATATCATGTCTCATTGGCGATAGGTACAAAGCAGATCGCCTATCATCCTTACGTATAAGGTCGATCAACATCTATGCCATCTTTGTCTTCATCCAATCTTATGTTTGTACTCATAGGAGTTTATACTTTGGTGTTGTTATCCATACCAAACTTCTTCAGTAGCTCCTTGGTATACTTGGTTTTATGGATGAAGATTCCATCTTTCATTTGTTTGACTTGTAAACCCAAAAAGTAGTTCATCTCTCCCATCATACTCATTTGGAATTTGCTCTTCATTAGATTTGCAAACTTTTCACATAGCAATTCATTTTCAGAACCAAATATTATGTCATCACCATAAATTTGTACCCGCATGGTGCTGTTTCCTTCATTGATTCTGAAAAGAGTCTTGTCAATGGTACCTTTTGTAAAACCATTGTCCACCAAGAATTGAGATAGATTCTCATACCATGCTCCTGGTGCTTGTTTCAAACCATAAAGTGCTTTGTTGAGTCTATACACTTTATCTTCTTGATCTTTAACTTCAAATCCAGGAGGTTGCTGAACATAGACCTCCTCTTCCAGAATGCCATTCAAAAATGCACTTTTGACATCCATCTGATATAACTTGAAGTTTTTATAAGCAGCATATGCCAAAAATAATCTAATAGCTTCCAATCTTGCAACAGGGGCATATGTTTCATCAAAATCTATTCCTTCTGCTTGAGAATATCCTTTTGCTACTAGTCTGGCCTTATTCGTCACAATGGTACTAGATTCATCTACTTTGTTTCTGTATTCCCATTTTGTTCCAATTATATTTGCATGATTAGGCCTTTCCACTAGTGTCCAAACTTGATTTCTTTCAAATTCATTCAATTCTTCTTGCATAGCAATTATCCAATCTTGATCTGATATTGCTTCTTCAACTACTTTAGGTTCCATTTGAGATAGAAAGAAAGTAAACATTGCCTCTAACTGTCTTCTAGTCCTCACACCTTGCTGTATGTTGCCAATAACTTGTTCAGCAGGGTGATCCTTTAACCATTATGGATTCTGGTTCGACTGATTCTCAGGAACATCATCTTTATTAGGGTCTGATGTTTCTTCAACAGAGGGTTCAGCAGATCGTTGAATTTCCTCAGTTGTTGCATCAGTAGTGTTACCAGCAGGGTGTTCTGCAGTGGAAGAATCAGAAACCTTTAAGTCATTAAATCTTTCCAAAACTTCAACACATTCTGGATTAGTGACTTGTTGATTCTCATCAGGTTCTGAAGCTTCATCTTCCATTCCAGTGAACTTAGGCTCATCAAATACATCATGTATAGTTTCTTCATGTTTCAGTGTTCTTTTGTTCAGTACCCTGAATGCCTTGTTGACTGAAGAATATCCCAAGAAAATTCCTTCATCTAATTTTGGTTGGAATGTCTTCAATTGTTCCTTATGATTCAAGATAAAACATTTGCTTCCAAATGGATGTAAATAAGATATATTAGGTTTTCTTCCATTCCAAATCTCATAAGGTGTCTTCAGCAACTTCTTGTTCATTGAGGTTGCTTTTTGTGTATAGCATCTTTGTATTAAGCTGCTTGACCCAATATCTTTCAATTTGGTAGCAATGCTTCACAAATCATAGTTCTTCTGCTTCTTTTAGAGATCTATTTCTTCTTTTAGCAACCCCATTTTCTTTGAGGTGTACCAAAGTGACAAGTTGATGTAGTACACCATTTTGTTGACAATATTCTCTTATAACTTTATTGAGAAATTCAAGTACCTTGTCCGATCGATTTTCACTCTTGTTACACTTTTCTCATTCTCGTAATCTCTTCAAAAGTTCAGGCATCTTTTGAAGTGTTTCACTTTTCTTGTTCATGAATATCACCCAAGTGTATCTTGAATAATCATCTACAACTACCAAAGTGTACTTCTTTCCTGTTACACTTGTTGGTGTTACTGGTCCAAATAGATCCATGTGCATCAGCTCCAAAACTCTTTTTGTTGATTTCTTAGTCTTTGATTTGAAGCTTGACTTTATACATTTACCTTGGCCGATGGGCATCACATATAGCATCCTTTTTGAATGTGATCTCAGGTAAACCTATCACCAGTTTCTTCTTCACCAACTGATTGATATCATCAAAATTTAGATGATTCAACTTCTTATGCCATAACCAATTAAGTTCTGACTTGGTATGCACAATCAGGCATGTTTAGGCAATGATGAGACCAGATCCACAACATACATGTTTTGTTGTCTTCTTCCAGCCAACACAACTTGATCACCTCTTTCACTAATGACAATACATGTGTTTTTGTCAAATGTGACCTTGTATCCCATGTCACAAAATTGTCCAGTGCACATCAGGTTGTAGTCCAGTCCTTCTACATATGCAACATTCCTGATTGTTAATCCATTTCTCACAAGTGTGCCATATCCTCTTGTGTATCTGGTGTGTTCTTGTTGCCAAAATTCACTCTTGGATCATCCTTTGCCACAAAGCTTGACAAACAAGCGGTGCTTATTCTTTGTCATGTGTCGGGACATCCATGTCAAAGGACACACCCTACAAAATAAAGTTAATGCATTTTAGGTACACTCTGTTTGGGTCCAAAATAAGCAGTTAATGAAAATTTTAGGTACCCAAAGGTATCATACTTTGTTTCATACATGGTCCATAAGGTCTAACAATTAGTTGTGTAGGATTCACAGCATGCTTTGCCTTTTGGAAAAATTTGTTTAAAGTGATTTCTTTTTTGAAAGGTATCATAGGTTTGTTTCATACATATATTCTACAGGTCCTATAAGGTCTAACAATTAGTTGTGTAGGATTCCATTTCTTAGGTTTTACCCCTAGCCTTTTGTTGAATATAATGTTGTTTAAAGTGATTTCTTTTGGAACAATCACATTCCCCCCAAGATAAGTATCCCTTGAATTATTAGCATTTTTGGATTTAGGATTCTTATCCTTGGAATATTTCTGGTTTTTACCTTTTTGTGGTCCTGCAGACTTGGTGGCAGGTCTGCTATCAGTAGGTCTAGAAGGCACAACAACCCTATTTTTAGATTTACTCCTTTCATTAGGAGCTGTTGACTTCATTGACTTCTGATTTTGCTTCCTTGAAGCTTTCTCAGTAGGCTTTATTGCCTCAGCAACCCTTTTGGGAGTTGGATCTTGTGCATGCACAAACTTAGGACCAATTCTGGTACTAGGTTCAGTGACCTTACTGGATCCATTCTTATTGGATTGTTGAGTTCCAAATCCAAGCCTTGTTCTATCACCATAAGGCTTTCCAGATTTGAATGCAGTGGAGGAACAAGATGGTTCAGCAGACTCAGCAGCAACTGAATGTACAACATGCTTATGCTGATTCTGTCTAACCTCTTTTTCCTTTCCTTTGAGAATTCTTAATTCAGCACTTATCTTTCAACTTCTGATTGAAGAGCTTCTTTTTCAGCCTTCACAATCTCATAACCAGATTGTATTATCCTCAGTTGATTAAGGATGGCATCCAAAGTTTCTTCATTTTCAGAATTCTTAGGATTTGAACCACAAGTTGATTCACAATCACTTCCAGCAGGAGTGTTAATAGATACAGAATTGTATACCTCCTCTGTTTCATCCATATTTGCCATTAAAGCATAATCTTCCATATCAGCGACCAGTGCAGTATCATCAGATTCATTTCCCTTTTCTGATTCTACTTCATATCTTGATTCATCCTCAGCAACCATTGCTTTCTTGCTAGATCTTCTTTGTTGGCTCTTGGTCTTCAGTAGGTCTGGACAATCAGGTCTGAAATGTCCAGGCTTCTTGCAATTAAAGCAAAGATAATCAGGTTCTTTTTTCTGTTTTAATTCAGGACAGTCAGGTTTGAAGTGTCCTGGTTTCTTGCAATGATAGCACAAGTAATCATCATCTTTCTTTGATTCATCATTTTTCTTTTCACTGAATTTCTTTGTGAAATTCCATGGAGCACCCTTTCCAGTTTACATCATTCTGATTTTCTTGCTCAGTAGGGCAATCTGCTCTTGCATCTCATCCAGTAGATCATCTTGAGCTCCTGATGTTTCTTCCTGATGTGAAGCAGCCAATGCAGTGGTCTTTGGCTCTTCTTTTTCAGTCTCAGGCACAAGCTTTTTGCTAAATTCATAGGCCTTAAGACCTGAAAATAGTTTGAATGTGTCTTCTTCATGCAAACTCCTCATTTCTTCTATGGCGATCACCTTCATTTCATGAGACTTCTTTTGTAGGTAATGCTTCCAAGATTTTTGAGTTGATTTCTTCTTGTGTTTACTTCACACTCAGTAGGGTGAGTTCATCCATGATTGCATTGAATCTTGATTCCATTTGTTCAATGGTTTCATTTGGTCTCATTTTGAATTCTGGAACCTCTTCTTTGCCACATCGATTTGTTCTTTTTGATTGCATCAGTGCCTTCACAGATTAATTGCAACTTATCCCAAAGTTCATTTGCAGTCTTGCAATCTTTCACCTTCATATACATATTTCTATCCAAAGTTCTGTCTATGATATCAATAACAATATTGTTGAGATTTGCTTTTTCTATCTTCTTGATCCATTCCTTTTTGGTTTTGGAATGTACTGTGTCTCATCTCCCACTGTTACTGACTTGGTAATCTCCAGTGGTCCAACTGTCAGAACATCCAACACTTCATCATGTGTTGTAGCTAGATAAGCCTGCATATGACGTTTATACTCATCAAAACGATCTAAAGAACACATCAACATTGTTCTAGCATACTGGTTGTTATCCATGATGCAAAGCTTTGAAAGTCAGAGATTTGAAAAAGTTTTCAAAGTATTTTCACAAGCACAACAAGTAGGATTACTTCAGAACAGAAGCACTGCTCCGATACCAATTGTTGGTCCCTTGAAAAGGCTTTGCTTAAATCGGTACGTCTCGTAGTAGAGGTGACATATAATGTGAATTTATTTTATATTATACGTACAGAACGTTCATTTTCCGGATAAGGATTCGGTATGAGGGAACGGGGTGTTATAAGTAGCCGACAAAAACGTAAAAGGCAAATAAAGCTGGAGAAATGTTGATTGAAACAATGGAAAATAATCACTTCCGCGCGTGTAGTGATTGAAGGAGTACTAGCCAAGGGTTCAAATATGGTACTTGCCCTGGTACCACACCTAATTTTGATACATATCAATTCTTTTCATTGGAGATGCTAATACCTTACTATAGGTGTCAAAATATGAATTTTAGCCCCTACCATTTGACATTCCCTCCGTGCATTTATGTGTATTCTCTATATTTGTGTTGAAATATTAGTGATACATTTTTACACTAAGCGCTATAATTGTTATGATATGTAAATGGTTCAATAAATAGATGTTTATTTTTTGTGTGCCTAGATAATTTATTTGATATAAATTATGATATGTACATCACGTGCCTGTACATATATTTTCTGATCAGTATAACTCTTATATTGATAAATGTGTCTGCATTGCTATCTGTGAATCTTTGAATATAACCTGTGGCTCTCTCATACGGATGTACTATTTTTGTCTCTTTCTAAAGATTTAATGTTTTTGTTTAAGTGTGTAGAACTCTATTGAGTGCTACAGCTCCTGTAAAGAACCGTTGGATGCAAAAGCTGCTTATGTAAAGTTGGACTAAAAAGATAAAGTTGTCTGCTTCATCACAGCATTATAGCCGTTGGCTCGGCATTGTAAAGCTCGATTGAAAAGCCAACTCAAATAATTTAGATAGCTTGTCTAGTTGTATATATATTACTCCAACCATATCAAGAAGAGTAGAACAGCCTCTCAGTCAACTCTTCACTAAATCTTAATCTCATTTTCTGGTAAACACTTGTATTTTGTAAAATGCTTTGTTTCTTGAGTGTAAGAAAATTGAGAAGTAAGAAGAATGGTAAATGTAGAGTGTTAATTTCTACCTTTTAATAGTAAGTGTTTGTTGTAGCATAGAGGTGTTCTCACATTTGTTATTGAGAAGCAATAAAAAAGGCACAACTTGGCCTAGCTGTGGTTCAATAGTTGGGATCGCACCTACTAGATACGGATTCACGGAGCTCCGGGTCACGAATTCACGGAGCTGAATTCGAGTTCAAGAATCCGGGTCCTGATTCCTAGTAAGTACTCATTTGGTGAGTGTATGTAGAAATCTTTTGAGTGCTGTTACTAAGGATTTACAACATCTTAGTGTTAGTAGGAGTGTAACTTCACTCAAGACTAACACTAATCACAGTTATCCGGTTAATAACACTTTAACTTGATAAATGTGTTGTATTTTTATCTTTCTTTTGTTGTATTTTGTATAAGACTTGAGAGACATCCAGTGAAACTTTTGTGTGTGGCTGTGATCTGTAGTAGATCACACATATGTGCTTTAGGTATTTTATATCCTTGCCACACCTTAGAATTTCATGTTTTAGGACTAACAAAAATAAAATCCTATTCTGTAGTTCTGTGATATTGTTTTTGTTGGTCCCTTGAAAAGACTTTGGTTAAGTTTAGAGGGGGGTGAATAAACTTATCAATTAAAACATTTGGAGTTAACAAACTCAAGAACTTCAACCGAACTGTTGATCGGTCGATAGTCTGGCGATACTCGAAGAGCTCTTATTTGTTGAGTTTACTGAATTTGTGCAGCGGAAATATATCAAAAATTAAGCCTTATTACTTGTTGTTAAATATGATACCAAGTATTAGATACTCAGTAGTGAATGTGTGTGATTCAGTTGCTAAATTCAGTAGGTTGATGTGCTAGATATACTAAGTGCAGAATATAAATGCAGAAAGTATGTAGTCAGATTTTATAGTGGTTCCAGGTGGTGTAATCATGTCAGTCCACTCTTCTCCTGTGATGTTGGAGGTAATTCACTAGAGATTCTTGAGGTAGCTATTATAAAAATCCCTAAACTGCTTGTCCTTCACCAATAACTATGGCTTCACAAACTGAACACTTGGAACAAGTAGGATTGCTGCTCCAAAGACTTCCACTTGTCCTTGATGGGTAGGATTGCCTCTTCCCCAGCTCCACCACAACCAACAGTCCTTGACACAAATGTGCTTCATTGTCCTCAGTAAATTCCTTGTAAAAGAAAGTTTGAATCAAGTAAGTGATTCAGCTTTCAGCAGCTTGATCAGGATGATATAATCAGCAGCTTGATGTCTTCAAGTGTGTAAACTTGGTGTAGCTTGAATGTAGATTACACTTGAAGAATTGTACTGGATCAATAGTTTTATGCTCAGTAGGGTCAGCAGGGTGTTTGATCGATTTAATTTTGATGAATCAAGATAGATCCTTATTTTTCTTCAAAAATCATCACTTGTATCTGAGTTAGGAGTCCTCTATTTATAAGTAGAAATCCTTGTGACTTATGTTTGAAATTCAAACATAGCCTTTTTGGATTTGTCTCCATCTTGACTTGCTTTTTTCGATTGTTCCTAGGGTGACAACTTTGTCGGACTCCTTTTTTGTGATTTTCGATCATCCACCTTTGACTTGTATTCATTGGATAAAGGTCTGAATCATCCCAACGTCCCTTTAATCTTAACCATTGATTTGTTTGATAAAATCAGAGGTTGTTAGCTGTCCCTATCTTTGTAATCTTACAATGTAACCTTTGAATAATTCGAAGTATATGTATCAGCAGGTTCCTGTGATCATGAGGTTGCTGAAGTACATATTAGTCAGCTGATCCATTTTTTGTAGTGTCTATAAGACAATGCAGCTGACTTCTTTTATCTAAACTTTGTTTATGAAGTTAGATTACACCATTTAATCATAACCAAGTTCCAATCACCACTGAACTTGTGGAACTTAGACCTTGTACACAAGGTATATGCAATCAGTTTAGGTCATCACAGACTTCCCTAAATTCCGATTCCATATCCTTGACATTAATTACTAAGTTTGATCCCTTAGCCTTCTATAACTGAGTTTGAGCCCCTCACCTCAGGTCTCAAAGAGGTTCGACTAGTCTCATGACCTAGGTACCCTATTGATATAGACAAGTTTCTTTGATGTAAGTCGGTGACCTTTTTACAGTGCTTGTTTGATCAAACCTATACAAGATCAAACTCTAATAAACCTATACATTTGATCTAGACATCTTTTTGCCTTTTCTCTATAACAGCTAGTCTGGCACTCATCACTAAAACTTAAAAAATAAGTCCAACAGTTTTGATAAAACACAAAAGAGAAACATGTACTTGAGGAAAGATAAGACAAATGCAATGTAACAGTTAATATGGTTGAAATTGATAAAACTCAGAAACAACGAGAACACAGTGATTTAACGTGGTATCCGGCATTATCCCGACTAATCCTTGGGAAGAAAAGGAGATATTTTACTATGCACAAAAGTTACAAGGCATTTCACGCTCTTGAAAAACACACTCAACATTGATTACAACAGGTGGTATTTATAGACACACATCCCTAAACCCTAACCGCCAAAGGATCTCTGTCGGAATGTCATAAATGCCCTATATGTGGTCCCAAGCTTCAACTTGATTCCACCAGACGAAACTCAGTCTCAAACTGACTTTCTAAGACACGTAATCAACTCAGGTGTAGAACTCAGTTGTGTCTAGCAAACTTAGTTCACGTAAAAAGCGAAGAGCCCGACTTGAGTAAAAGAACTCGGCTTCACACACGGTGGCTTTTACAGAACTGAACAAACTTTCTCAACTGACCATCATACTAAGTTGTAATTCAGATTAGTTCCACCAGTTTATAAACTTATCAGTTTCGAGATCAAGTCACAAAACTTACAAATCTCCACCTTGACCTGAACTCTCATTCACAGTCTACCAGATTGCATAATCAAACATACTTCGACCAGATACATTCATCAATGCAAGGATGTACTTTTTTACAGCTTCTCCAAAGAATCCACTCACCTGACATGACCTCAACTGAGTTTCTAGAAAATTGATTATAAGCTTTGAATTTTAAGCAAGTCCAGACACAACTGAAATTTTCTTTGTTGAACTTGTTTAGTAAGCATATCATGAGGATTTTCCTTGGTGCTGATCTTCTTCACTACAACCCTCTTCTCATTTCTCAGAAAATGATATCTCACATCAATATGATTGGTTCTCTCATGATTAACGTGATCATTAGCTAGACAAATTGCACTTAAACTGTCACAATAAATCACAGATTGATCTTGATGTCCTGATGTAGCCCCATATCACTAACTAGTCCCTTCAACTAGATACCCTCCTTGGCTGCTTCAATAAAAGCCATATACTCAGCTTCAGTAGTTGATAAAGCCACTGTTGCCTGAAGAGTTTCTTTCCAGCGGACAACTAAATTCCCCAATGTGAAAACATAACCAGTCATTGATTTTCTACTGTCCACATCACCTGCATAATCAGCATCATCATATCCCGTGACCAAACTCTGAGTATCACCTCTGTAAATGAGACCAACAATGGTTGTACCTCTGAGGTACCTGAACATTATTTTCAAGGCTTTCTAGTGTACCTTTCCATGTTGAGCTATTCACCTGCTGACAACACTGACTGCCTGAGCAAGATCAGGCCTAGTGCACACCATAGCATACATCAGATTGCCATCTGCACTAGCATAGGGAACTTTTGACATATATTCTTTCTCCTCAGCTGACTATGAAGCAGAAACTGGCAAATGAACATTTGATGGTAAGGGAGTATTGTTGGTCCCTTGGAAAGGCTAACACAAGTTTAGAGGGGGGGTGAATAAACTTTACACCAAAAACTTATCCTGAGTTGAAAAAGCCCCATAAACTAAGTTTCTCCGAGACTCAAACTGATCTCCAGTTCTGTTTTGTTCCTGTCCCTTAACTTGTGCGGAGTTCAGTTAGCTCAACTGAGTATAAGTCAAAGTTGACTTATATTTAGTCTTGTTAACTGGTAGCGGATAAATATTAGCGTTTAAAAACTAGTTAACTTAGTTTTGGAGTGAAAACCACATAAATATAACTATAATAAAGTAAATGAATGCGTAAAGTAAATAGACAAGATTTATAGAGGTTCCAGGTGGTGTAATCCTGTCAATCCTCTCTTCCCCTGTGATGCGGAGGAAAATTCCACTAGAACTTCTTTGAGATGGCCTGGTTACAAAAAGTTCTAAACTGATAGTCCTTGACTAATCCTTAGCTTCACTATCTAAACACTTGTAGAACAGGTAGGATTGGTGCTCTTCAACTGTTTGAACCGCTGGTCCTTGGAGGGTAGAATTTCCTCTTCACCAGCTCATCACAAACACAGTCTTCCTGACTGCACTCAACTGTCCTTCACACCTTCTTGGTGTTTCACAGTCTAAACCTTTGATAAAATCAAAGTTGAGACTTTGAATCAATAACTATGATTCAACTGTGATTTGAGCTTTTCTTCTGGATGATTGATTTAAGCACGGCTCATCATTTCTTCACATGAAAGATCTTTAATCTGCTTGAATATGCTTGAACACTTTGAAGAAATTTCTTGATCTTGCAATTAAGCACTAAGCAGGTATTCCTTTGAATTTGGCTTTCCCCCTCAATTTGATCTTTCTTGACTAGATAGATTCTTTTTAATTTTCATGCTTTGTTATCACATACCTGCCCTCTTTTTATGATGTCGTAGAAGTAATCTATTTATAGGGGTTCATTCAACGTTCATCCTGCTTGAATCTTGCAACGGCTATATTTTATGACCGTTCTGATTTGTCAGTAGTTCATCCAAAAAAATTGCTTCCTTTACAACGTTCGACTGTACGATCAGTTTAATGGATGACTGATATATAAAACTGAGTTTCCTTATCAGTTTTATACTATGTTTTTCACTTATCAGTTTCCTAACTAACTTGGAGCATTAACAGAGATTTTACTCTTCTTCAAATATCAGTACTCCAGTTTTCATCTGATTATCATTGACTTAATCAGAGTACACCATGACTCATTATCATCTAAGAATTAATTGTCCTTATGATTCTTAGGTCTTCATACAAGATCCATAAAGTCAATTCAGGTCATCACAATCTTGCCTGAAGTCTAACTTTACAGTCTCGACTTGTAATCTTCATAACTGAGTTTTAGCCCTCAGTTCTTCAATCTTCAATAACTGAGTCTGTGTCCCTCAGTTCTTCAGTCTTCCAGATAGGCCAACTGAGTCTGTGTCCCTCAGCGAACTTATCTTCTTCAGTGTTCTGTTGGTGTGCTCTAGGTTCAGTTCTTGTAGAATCTCAGTTAGATTAAATCTCAGTTTCATCATTTCTCAGTTCCAGCCTAGAACTATTACAGTGCTTGTCCGATTTAACTTATACAAATATCTCTAATAAATCCTATACATTGATATTTAGACATCTTTTTGCTTTGCACCATAACAGCTAGTTATGACACTTCATCAATGGGGTTAAGAACAATTAACAAATATGTGATGAATCATCATTGAAACATAAATTTTATTCCCAACAAGTATCTATTGGATTTGTAGCTTACATACAAAACTTGGTCAAAATCTTTTGTATATAGCCCGGCTGAGATAAAAACAGTTTCTTATTACTTCTATCTCTCCAGATCTACATCCCTAAGATTTTCTTGGCTTCTCCCAAATCTTTCATTTCCAATTCAGCACTAAGACGGCCTTTCAGATTCTTAATATCAGGCTACTTTCTTGCAGCTATCAGCATATCATCCACATACAAAACAATATAGATGTATGATCCATCTTTCAGCTGACTGTTGTAGACACAGCAATCATAAGGACTTCTGCTATAACCCAACTGGATCATGTAACTGTCAAACCTTCTATATCATTGTCTAGGAGCTTGCTTCAGTTTATACAATGAATTCTTCAACTTACAAAACAAATGCTTCTTTACAAGGAACTTGAAATCCCTCTGGATGAGTCATGTATATCTCTTTGTCTACCTCACCATGTAGAAAAGTTGTCCTCACATCTAACTGCTCAAGTTCAAGATCTTGTTGTGCCACCATTTCTAGTAACACACTGCTTGAAGTATGTCAAACTACTGGTGAGAATATCTCATCAAACTCCACCCCTTCTTTCTGACTAAACCCTCTAGCAACCAAACGTGCCTTATACTTGAAGATCCATTTGCATGTAACAACTCTCCTTTCAGCTGGATGTTTAACTAGATCCCAAGTCTGATTCTTCTGTAATGACTCCGTCTCATCTCCTATGGCAGCAAGCCATTGGGATGACTCAGAATATATCACTGCTTCCCTGTATATAGAAGGTTCAAAACCATCCACCTCTTGACGCTCAACTAACCCCTATTCAGCTGACTAGCTTGAATTCAGTTCTGGTTGAGTAACCAGATTAGATGAAAACTGATTTTGTTCAGCTTAGTGTTGCATATCAGCTGACTCCACATAAAGCTCCACCCTACTGTCAGTTACCTATGTTTCAGCACTGGTTTAAGTTTCAGCAATCTTCCGTAATTATGAGCTGATCATAGAATTCTCACTGAAAACAACATCTCTAGTGAGAATAAATATGTTCTATGTTGATGACCAGATTCTATAACCTTTCACTCAATCACCATATCCTACAAACACTCCTTTCTTGGACCGTTGTTCTAGTTTCCCTTCACTGACATGATAGTAAACTGTGCTTCCAAATGTCCATAGAACTGAGTAATCAGCAGGCTTTCCTGACCACTTTTCAACTGGTGTCTTATAACTGATCTCTATGTGAAGACTCCTATTGATTAAGTAGCAAGTTGTGCTCACCGCTTCTCTCCAAAATCTTCTTGAAAAACTAGCATTAAAGGGCATACATCTTGCCCTCTCCGGAAGAGTTTGATTCTTTCTCTCAGCTACACCTTTTTGCTGAGGTGTATTCCTTACAATGTGATGTCTGACAGTACCCTCTGTTTTGCAAAATGTATCAAACTCAGTCAAACAGAATTCCAGACAATTATCTGGAAGAAGCCTTTTGATCTTCTTTCCCAACTGATTTTCAACTAGATCTTTCCACAGCTTGAAGTTAATAAATGCATCACTCTTTTGTTTCATCATCACCACCCAAGTCATCCTTGAATATTCATATATGAATGGCACAAAATGTCTGTGACCACCAATTGACTCAACCATTGAAGGCCCTCAACAATAAAAATGAATGTAATTAAGTGATGACTTTGTGTTGTGTATTCCTTTTGAGAACCTGCCTCTGTGAAGCTTCCCAAACACATATTGCTATCGAAATTCTAGATTCTTGACCTTACATCCTCCAAGAAGTTTATTCTGAGAAAGAATCTGCATCTCTTTTCACCCATGTGACCCAGTCTCATATGCCATAGTTTTGTAAGCTATGATGATGAATCTCAGCAGATGCTAGAGCAGCATATCCAGACACAGCAAATCCTTGCAAAATATAAAAGGTTCCCCTTTTGACTCCCATGAGAATTGAAACAGAGTTTTTGTAGACACTCAGTTTTCCACCTTCAGCATTGAAACTGAATCCATTGCTGTCTAAAAGACCGAGAGATACCAAGTTCTTGGTCATATGTGGAACATGTCTAACATCACATCACATACATAATTTACCATCATATGTCCTTAACTGAACTGAGCCAATCCCAACTATCTTGTAGACCTTGCTGTTTTCCATAGTTGTATGACCACCGTCTATCCGTTGATAACTTTAGAAACACTCTCTGTGTAGACAAAAATGATAAGATGCTCCAGAGTCAAGAATCCACACATCAGTATGATGTGTTGACTCTCCTACTACTAGAAACATGTCCTCCTCTTGATTAAACTCAGCTGCTACAGCAACTACTCTAGCATTGTTCTACACCTATTTCTTTTTCTTTGGACAGTTGGATTTCCAATGTCCCTCCTCCTTACAGTAATTGCAGACATCTATGGATTTAGTACCTTTGGACCCTATCTTCTTGCATTTCTTCTTCCTAGACTCTCCACATACTTTTCCACTACTACTGCTGACTACCAATCCAACAAATGACTGATTATGCCGCCTTGGTGCCTTATGTCTCAGCTCCGTGGCATGTAAAGCTGGCCTTACATCTTCCAATGCAAATGTATCCTTCCCAACTATGAAGGATTGCACAAAGTTCTCATAAGAAGCTGGTAATGATACCAACAAAATCAGAGCTGCATCTTCATCCTCAATCTACATATCAATATTCCTGAGATCAAGTAATATTGTGTTCAACTGATCAAGGTGATCTCTCTACAGAGCCCCTTCATGCATCTTTAGGATAAACAGCCTCTGCTTTAGTAGCAACTTGTTGCTCAATGACTTAGTCAGATACAGAGTTTCAAGCGTTGACAATAACATAGCAGTGGTGTCTTCCTCAGAAAAATTCTGTGATAACATCATAAAAAAAGCACAACATGATGGTAGAATGTTCTTTCTCCTCTAGACTAGCATAATTTACTGCATTGGCATCCCTTTTACGGGATAAAGGAGTCCACAATCCTTGTTGTTTTAACAAGGCCTGCATCTTGATTTGGCAAAAACAAAAACTGTTCCTTCATGTAAATTTATCAATCTTTATGTTAATTGCTAACATCTTTCTTGCAAAAGAATAGACCTTTGACCAAAAAATCCTAGCACCGGTCACCGGTCTTGGTGAAGGTCAACTTCGTTCAATATGCAAATCTCTCAAAATCTTGAACCTTAAGCTCTGATACCAGTTTGTAAAAATAGAGAATAGAAACTTACACTTGAGGAAAGATAAGGCAGATGCAATCTAAAAGTAAATATGGTGGTAATTGATAAAACTCAAAAACAAAGAGAACACAGTGATTTAACGTGGTATCCGGCATTGTGCCGACTAATCCACAGGTAGAAAAGGAGATATTTTATTATGCACAAAAGTTAGAAGGCTTTTCACACTCTTGAAAAACACACTCAACATTGATTACAACAGATGGTATTTATAGACACACATCAGTACACCTTAACCGCCACAGGATCTCTGTCGGAATGTCATAAATGCCCAAGATATGGTCCCCAGCTTCAGCCTGATTCTAGCAGATGAAACACAGTCTCAAGCGGACTTTTTGAGACATGTAATTAACTCAGGTTTATAACTCAGGTGTGTCCAGCAACCTTAGTGCAAAGAAAAAAATAACTGACTGCAGAAAAGAACTCAGTTTCACTTCACGGCTGACTTTTACAGAACTGAACACACTTGCTCAACTGACCATCACACTGAGTTGGAATTAAGATTAGTTCCACAAGTTTATCAAGTTATCAGTTTAGAGATCATGTCACAAAACTGACATGTTTGAACATCTAAGAAACTGCATGTTTTCGGATCAAACTTAAAACAGAAAACTGCAAGTTTGCTAGTCCATTTTTGGTTAAATGTTAAAATTGTCTACAGTGTTCAACCTACTCCAAAACTGTCGAGAAACTCTTTAGCTGAAGTTAACTTAGATTCTTATAGTTAATCGGAACTAGATCTTCCGTCTAGGTTCGTTAACTGAACTAAGTTAAGTATACTCTGATTATGTGATTAACCACTCTCTTTGTATTAATCTGCAAAAGTGTTATTAAATGATTAAAGAATTTTTTAAAAGTTGTAATACTCTATTCACCCCCCACTAGAGTATTTATTGTGCCTTATCTATCCAACAATTGGTATCGGAGCGTGGTTTCGACCTTGCTGATATATGTGTCACATTCTATTCAGAACATATCACCAGTTGATGTGTTTCTGCATCAATTTTTTTGGTGACCGTGTTTTTTGCGTTTTTGTGATAAGTTCTTAACTTGCTGAATTTGTGCTCAATATAATATATTTATTCTACTACTAGTTTTATGTACTGAATTTGATCTTTTTGGTATATCTGCAAGTGACTATGTTCAGCTGGCAGTCCTAGCTTGATCTTGTGTTTGCTGAATCTGTGTTTTATTAAGTGATCTGAGCTTAATTTTATTTATGCATTACACTGTGATAATTACACTTGTCTTGTGAGTTTGATAGTTTGCAAGGCTACTCAAACCGCTACGCCTGTACTATTTAAGGTAAAGTTCTACTTTTGGGCCGTCGCCCAAAACCGTCTGCAACTTTTCATATTCCTTCGTTCTAAAAACTCCTAACAGATTAAAAATTTAACTCATAAACTTTTACACACGCTTCACTTTACCTTTTCATATTGTCACACAACAGTCCCATCTTTTTGAAATTCACTGTCCTTTTTTATTCTGTTTGGACTCATACAGCATTTACCATCTGCATTGTGCATTGAATCCCTACATTCACCTTATACACAATTTCTTTTCTTAGTTCTTTATGGTGTCTACTTTGTACACTTATGATCCTACAAAAGAAGTAGTGTTTGGTCAAAGACAACCCTTCTTCGATGGAACAAGGTTTGCTGTGTGGAATAGTAAAATGAAGTCTTTTTCTAGGAAGGTTAGACCTGCATTTATAGTTAATTGTAGAAGATGGTCTTCGCATTTCTAATCCATTTCCTAGAACTGAGGTTGATAAGGATGGAAATGATTTGGAACAAGATGAGCTCATAGCTTATCGATATTCTAGAGATATGGCCATCCTTGTTAACTCTCTTTGTCCATCTGAAAGACGGTCTGTTTATTCATGTACAACTGCAAAAGGAGTATAAGATACATTGAAAATGAGACATGAACAAACAGACCCATCTCATAAAATAATCGTGCATTCATATAATTCTTTTTAGATGAGTCCTAATGAGTCAGTCAATGACATGTTTTCCAGATTTACCTTGATTGTTGCCACTTTAAAATCTTTTGGAAAACACTTTTATGAAAAATAACTTCTTAAAAAGATTTTAGGAAGTCCAAGTCTTGAATTGACTTATTCTGTCTCCTCCATTAAAGAAGAAAAAGATCCAAACTGTTTCCATTTTGATGAACTTATAGAATTATTATATCTTCATGAGTTGACTTTATTGTCTAATAAACAGTCTAATCCTGAGTCTTGTAATGCTTCAAAAGCAAATGTGAAATGTCTTGAATTTGAGCCTCACAATGCTGAATTGAACAATTCAGGTTATGAATCTCATCTGTAAGCTAGCAGCAGAAGTGGCGATGATCCTGATTAACAAGATTTTTACAAGCTGTCTAGATGCTCCAAGCGTTCACTATACATGAAAGAAATATCTGCTGCATCTTCCTCTCAGTCAGAAGAACAGCCTGCATCAGTTGATGTTTCTTAATCTTCATCAAAACCCAATTCGCAGTAAATCAGCCTAGTTCTTGAAAATACTGCAAAATCTGTCAGCATTTCCAAAAAGGATTTTGAATCTGAGGTAATAGAATACTCGACATTTTGCAATGATTTAACTCAAGAAAATTCTATGTTAAATGTGAGGTTATGCATATTAAAATGGAATTAAGTGATAAAGATGATTTAATTTGGTCCTTAATCAATACATCTAGCAAGCTTGAATATAAATTCTCAACCCAAGAAGCTAAGTTATAACAGAAGGTTTTAAAGTTTGTGGCTGATCTTGAAGCCTTAAGATTTGAGAGAGATGTGTTCAAAAAGATTATTCACGAATCTAAAAATAGCTCTAACAAGTTGAACACTACTTCTACATTTCCTAAGGAATCAAAAATTCAAATTGTTCCAAGTTATGAATCTTCTAACAAAGTTGGAATGGGCAAAGAATCAGTCCATGAAATGAAGCCTTCTTTTCTCTTCAAACCCAAATCCGTTTTTCTTTCACAAGCATCTTCATCTACACCATCACACACTCATTATGCCCCTACATCACAGTCTAAGGATGATCCGTCCACTTCATGTCATTCACCTAGAGATTATACTCCTAGGAATCACTATGCTTTTCAATATGATAGAAGAGGATCTAAGAACTTCACTCCTAGACACTACTTTAATCAAACTGAAAATGCTGCACCAAGAAATTATGAAAATAGGAGTCATTCATCATTCTCTAGACAATATGGTCATAGTAAATATCATCCATCTAGTTCTCATGATTCTAGGAATGTGCATTCATATAAAACACATGCTCCTAGGACTCATACACCTTTTTCCCACATTTTCAGCTTGCTTATGCACTGCAAGCCGCTCAATATCACTATTGGCAGCCCCCACATCACACACCATATTATCATCATCATACACCATATTTTCAGCATGCTCATACACCATATTTTCAGCATTTCCCATACCGTACTCCTTTTAGATCTTATGAACAACATTCTAGAACACAAGGTTCTAGTACTTTTATTTATAAAACTAATGTTAGGAAAGTTTGGGTCCTTATGTTATCTATTGGTAATATGCATGGACTTAAAGTTAAAAAAAGTTGGGTTCCAAAATCCATGTTGACTAATGTTCAAGGACCCAAATAATAAAGTGTACCAAGTCTGTACATTTCTTGTTTCGCAGGACTTTAATGTGCAATATTTTGGTATCAAAAATAGTCCTTAGCATCTACTCCTATACTAGACCTTACCTCTTTTGATATCATTCTTGATATCAAAATCCTCGAATAAATCCTTCTTTCACTCCTTATTCCTTGCCTTACCTATTAATATTTTCCCTTTTAACCCTCTAAGGCCTAATTGTCAAGTAATTTGTGAAAATTGTGTATCTTATACAAGTATGATATTTCTTTTCACTATCCTATTATTTTAAGCCCTTGATTAATTTAAAACTAAGGTGAAGAGATATGTATTAAAAAAAAATTGATAAGTTATAAATGTTTTATGAAGGGGGAGCTTATTTTTATTGGAAGCTCGTTGGTAGGGGAGCCTACCCCAAAACAAATTTTAGGAAAGATATTTTGAAAATAATCAAAGAGGGAGAATTGTTGAGTATTTTGTGTCGATGTATTTCAAAATATATTTATTTTGGGATATATCTCATAATTACTCTACAATTAACTATGTCATTAAATGTCTATATCTTAAGTGACATTATGTTTGACAATTATCGAGTCATATGAAATCTTAATTTTTTTATTCTACATGTGACATCTGTATGTCTAGTATGTTATGGTAGTATAAGACTTTTATCTAAAATATGTGTATGTCACAATTACATCTCAAATTTGATAAGTGTGTTAAATGATTTTAATCATGACATCACTTTACTAATACTGCATTGGGACTTATGACATTACCTTTTTATTATTATGATTTATTAAAGTAGCATATATATTTTCTCTATACATAATATGTACTATATTATTATTATCTTTTAATTATATATATATATATATATATATATATATATATATATATATATATATATATATATATATTGTGTGTATGTGTGTGTGTGTGTGTGTGTGTGTGTGTGTGTTATACATATATATATGTATATTATGTATATGTCGGTCTGCTTCTTTAAATTTCCAAATGGCCCAAGACTCCCAAAGCCTCTATCCATATAATATTTTTACAAAAACCTTATATATTATTATTCTACATAATCTACATCTCATCTCTAACTCTACTTCTGCCGCCTCATACGTAGAAGCTTCTTGGAAATTTCCCACTCCCTAAAAAGTCTACTCCTTTTTCCTCGTGAACCTCTCCCCACCTGTCCATTAACTGTCCTCGTAAATCCTCATATTACCCGAAATTCTCTTTTTCTCATAAATCAGCAGACCTTTTACCTCCATCTAAATAAGAATCCTTTCATCTTTTCAGTACCCTTCAATGTCTACCTGCTTTCGTCTCTTTCCTTATCTAGAATGTGGATGCAGAAACTTTTGTGTTTCACACTTTCCCCTTCATCTCGAAATAGCCTTAGCGTTCTGGAATCTCCGATTCCTCTGTAAAAGATTTTTCTTATGCTGAAATGTCTTTGCAATGCCTGGATCCATGCTATGGATGTCCTTGAAGGTAGAGAAGCTTTTCTCTGACGAAATCTCAGATATGCTAAGGCCGATGAATTCTTTCTGAGGCCTATGTTGTTCTATCAACATCAACCAACCTAAATCGGGTAATATCCTTCTAATTTTGTTTTTGACGGTAATAGATGTTGATCTGCTTTAATCTTCTCACTGAATACATTTTTCTTTTGATAATCTGTGTTAAATCACCCATGTTTATATGCATGTCCATTAAATAAAAAATCTGCTAAATCTGATAATTTGTAAATTTAGATTTATTAGTTTTCCATGTGTTTTAGATCTGATAAATACCATAATCTTTTAATCTTTGACTACACTCTCCGTAAAATGTTTAAATTCGAAATTATTGTGTCAAGATATGTTAATCTTGTTTTAGATCTATTAAAATTCAAACTGCATACTTAGAATTGCTATTATAATAATCTGAATCTATAGATGGATGTTTTATCTGATATATATATATATATATATTATATTTTCTTTGAATGTCTAAGACTAAGATTTGTTTCACCAAGTTGACTTAACTTGTAAATCTGAAAAATGCTTTTAATATATCTGTATGCACATGTGTTTCTAATAGTAGGTTATATAGTTGTCTTATATGTGTATGTGTACAATCAAATCTTTTGGAAATAATATTTACATCAGTGCGTGTATGTGTATTCTACATATTTTGTGTTGAAATATTAGTGATACATTTTTACACCAAGCGCTATAATTGTTGTGATATGTAAATGATTCACTAAAAAGATATTTTACATTTTCTGAGCCTAGATAATTTATTTTATATAAATTATGATATGTATATCACGTGAGTATACATATATTTTCAGATCTGTATAACTGTTTTCTTGACAAATGTGTCTGCATTGATATTTGTGAATCTTTGAATATAACCATTGGTCTCTCTTATACAGCTGTACTATTTTTGTCTCTTTCCACAGATTTAATGTGCTTGTTTAAGTTTGCAGAACTCTATTGATTGCTAGAGCTCAAGTAAATAACCATTGGATGCAAAAGCTTCTTCTATAAAGCTGGACTAGAATGACAAAGTTGTCAGCTTCATCACAGAATTATAGCCGTTGGGTCTGCATTGCAAAGCTTGATTGAAAATCCAACTCAAATACTGTAGAAAGCTTGTCTAGTAGTATATATATATTACTCCAACCTCATGAATAAGATAGAACAACCTCTCAGTAAACTTATTCACTAAATCTCAATCTCATTTTCTTATAAAAACTTGTATTTTGTAAACTAATTTGTTTCTTGAGTGTAAGAAAAGTGAGGTGTAAGTAGAGTGGCAAGTGTATAGTGTTAGTCTCAACCTTTTGTTAGTGAGTATTTGTTGTAGCATAGAGATGTTCTCAAACTTGTTATTGAGGAGCAATAACAAGGGAAAAACATGACCTAGCTGTGGTTCAGAAGTTCGGGATCGCACCTACTGAGATACGGATTCGCGGAGCTGAATCCTGGTCACGAATTCAAGGAGCTGAATTCGAATTCAAGAATCATGGTCCTGATTCTTGGTAAGTACTCCTTTAGTGAGTGTTTGTAGAAATCTATTGAGTGTTGTTACAAAGGATTTAGGGCATCTTAGTGTTAGAAGGAGTGTGACTTCACTCAAGACTAACCCTAATTTGGTTATCCGGTTAGTAACACTTTAACAGTATAAGTGTTGTATTTTTATCTTTCTTTTTGTTGTATTTTGTATAAGACTCAAGCGACATCCAGTGAAACCTTTGTGTGTGGTTGTGATCTTTAGTAGATCACACATATGTGCTTTGGGTACTTTATTTCCTTGACACACCTTAGAATTGCATGTTTTAGGAGTAACAAAGATCACATATGAATCTGCAATTCTGTGATATTGTTCGAACACCTTAGAAGCTGCATGTTTTAGGATAATACATAAAATAGAATACTGCAAGTTCGCTAGTCTGTTTTTGGTTAAATGTTTATATCTGCATAGTGTTCAACATGCTCTAAACCTGTCTAGAAACTCTTCAGCTGAAGTTAACTTTGGTTCTTATAGTTAATCGAAACTAGATCATCCGCTTAGGTTCGTTAACTGAACTATGTTAAGTATACTCTAATTATGTGATTAACCACTCTCTTTTGTATTAATCTGCAAAAGTGTTATCAAGTGGTTAAAGAATTTTTTAAACAGTTGTAATACTTTATTCATCCCCCTCTAGAGTATTTATTGTGTGTTCTCTATCCAACATAACCTTGGTGACTTTTTTACAATCCAACAAATATATATTAATTTGGAAGATAACGTCGACCACATTGTAAAACAAACTTTATGTAATGTTAGGATCAAGCGTATACCGTTTACTATAACCAATTGGTGTTAGTGAAGGTGCGACTATATTTCCTTATACATTTAAGTATGTGGGAAATCTCGCCAACACCCGCCCCTCATGTGTGAGCAATCTCTCCCAACACTTGCACAATATAATTGGGGTTCAACACGCCCCTCAAGTAACAGAAATCTCACCCAACACTTGCACAATATAAATTGTGAAAATAATGTTCACACTAGGTTTTGATCATATGACCTCTGGCCCGGATACCATGTTAGGATCAAGCGCTTACCGTTCTACTACAAGAAATTGGTGTTAGTAAATGTGCTACAATATTTCCTTATACATTTTAGAATGTGGGAAATCTCTCCCAATATGTAACTATGAGATAAAGTGAAATAAAACGGCTCTAGCGATATAGAGGACATCTCTCCCCTGGAGGGGGATTTCTTTTAGGCTTCCGGTGACCCTCTATTTTTATGAATTTTTTATGGAATTTTATGGTGATTTTCTTGTTGTAACAGATTGCAAGAAGAACCTAGAAAATGAGATGATATTAAATCATAAATTAAACAATCAAGAACAAGAAACTGAGAAACACAGAATTAACATGGTATCCAACTATGTGTCGACTGATCCTCGAACAGAAACGAGGAATTTTTATTAATCACGTAAAGTTACACGATTATTACATTAATCTTTGGTATTTATAGCCTGGGGATTCAAACCCTAGCCGGAAAAACAACCAAGTATTTTACTAAAATACCCTTAGATGCAGTCGTCAAGATTCAGATGATTACCAAATTAACCAGATTCAAACTCAGAGCTGACAAGTAATTATCCTTATCCAATCGCAGTATAGTACGTACGACGATTCAATGTCGATCACTTAAAGACTGATAATTAAGAGTGATGACGGTCAAGTTATAAAAATAACTCGATGCCTAAATAACCAACTAGCAAGAGAACAAGGTTCATTCGTAGTATAACTAGATAGAGTCGAGGTCGATCCCACAGAGACTCGGCTTAACAAGTACAACGTTATTAAACTAAAAATAGATTGAAGGCGGTCTCCGACCAACAATAACGTAAAAATAAAGGTTGACATGATAGAAAACACAAAGACTAACAATACGACAGTAGACACTAAAACGCTTATTTTTAAGGTTTTATAAGACTCTCACAAACGGTATTGATTACGCTAGTAGTAATTACTCCCCGATATATATATATATATATATATATATATATATATATATATATATATATATATATATATATCGAGCGAAATGCGAAAAGACATTAAGGTTGATTATATTCAGCTCACAGAGCCATCCCCTAAACTGGATCTAATTCGTGAACGGATAGAAGATCCATATGCTTAATTACGAATCCTTCCTTGGACAGGTTAGAACATCATATAACAAGCATGCTATACCAAACTAGGGTTGCCAATATAAAATCATCACCTCGTCTAAGCAACCACCGTGGACAGGTTGGCACACCTCCTAAACGATCGGCTAACTAATGTCCTATTTAACATGGCAATTTTCACAATATATCATATTAATTTATGAGAATGATGTAACAAATTGGCCAGATCTATTACATGTGTATGAAAAACAGAAAGCACGACGTAGCCGAAGTCGTTCATAGAAAATTACTAGAATCTTGATGGCTATATCTAACCATATAGGCTGTGGTAGATCTAGACAGGTGACTCTAGAATTTGCTCGTAAAACGCCTTCATACGGCTTAGATCTACATGAATATGTGTTTTTCAATTAACTACATCACGAAATCAATACCCAAACGACTACTCCATAACGAAATAAAATAGATCTATGAATAAAAAGGACATATTTGGATAGACATTACCCTCGTAGACGGAGGGTCCTCCGATCCTTCAATGAAATCTCTAATCGATGAATCCATCGCCCCCGTGATGAATAAACATAATATAAAATAAGAAGAACTATATTGATAAACTAAAAGTATTGTAATATTGTGTTTCTAGAGTGTCTTTTAAATGTTATTCGTGTAGCTCTATTTATAGATACTTAAGCTGATCTAAAGATATATTTCAAAATATCAAAACATATAGAGATAACTCCTGGCCGATCTTCGGATAAAGTCGAACTCGCCCGCAAGCGAGTTGAGGGGTCGCCGGCGAGTCCCAGATCTTCGGATTGGCTCGCTGGCTCTTGTCATGCCTTACTCCTATTTTCACGCTGATCCGATTTTTATCTTGATGGAGGACCATCAAGCCATCATCATTGTCTACACAGCTCTTATGGTCCACGATTTCACATTGATGATCGTTAACCGTCTAAGACTTATATCAAGTGATTTGCATGAGATCTACATTCCATTCAATGTGGAAAACTTATGGAACTTTAATTTATCATTTATTTTGATAATTTTAAGGTTACTCATAAGTAGAAAGGGTCGGTTCATTAGCGGATACAAGTTGTCCTTTATTATCATTTAAGAGAAGCCCAGTGTGATGAAGTACATGTCCAAATGAAGATAATGGTTTCTTACTTTGATCATTTTAACACATTTGGGCCAAAGAGCATGGATCAAGAATTCAAGAGAACCGAAGTTGGACTTTTGGCTATTTTCTATTTATTTAGAGTCTTATTGTTAATATTGGTGTGCAATAAAGCCTACCAAGGCCATATAGCACGAAATTAGTAGTCCTATGATGATTGATTTCATCAATCTTCATCTAATTTTGGTAGATAATCAATCAATCTGATTGGGGGATTATTTACTAATGATTGATTTGAAGATTTCTTTTATTTTAGGAATTATTTTTATTTTTTTTTCACCTAGACATAAAAGGTGACTAGGTTCATTTTTATTTTACATTTTCTTATTTTATTTTTATTTTCTAGGAAATAAAATGCCAACATCCTTAGCCTATAAAAGGAGGGGCACACCATATGTATTTGACACATTGAATTATAATCATATTGAGAGTTTTCTCTTAGAGTTTTTACAACTTTTGTTAAGTGCATTTTAAGTTTGTGAGCATAGCTTAAAGTGTTTCATTGTAGTCTTTGGTTTAAGGATTATTAGAAGGGTCTTGGCTTTTTCATAGCCATTGGTTCTTCTAGTCTGATCCTTGAGTTAAACTACTTTTGCTCAAGTTTTTTCCTTCATCTAATTCTATTTTCCTTTTTATTTCGGGATATTCATTGTATTACTTAGGGTTCTTAACAATTTATTTGTTAGGGGTCCAAGGTATACATCAGTTGGTATCAGAGAAGTGGTTCAATCCATTTGTTTTGGTGTTGCTGATTTGAAACCCGTTTTGTTTCAATTCGTTTAATACTCATAAAACCTCAAAAAAATATGAATTTTTTATTACAAATAAATCACCAATAGGTCTACATTTTCTCTTTTTATTGTATCTCAAAATTCGAATCAGATCATACTGAAAACTGCATTGCAACACAGAATACTCTGTTCTGAAATTCTGCAGCAGTAGATCTTCTTTCGAATTTCGCTTGAGTGGGTTATAAAATTCCAAATTCATTGAAAATTGGTGGTGTGATAGGAAATTTCCTGTTCTACAACTTTCATCTTTTGGGTGTTTCCATATTCGTCATAGTTTGATCACAATCGGCGAAATAAATCACTGCTACAATTCTGGAAAATTTTGACAGATTGAGTTAGTTGACAAGAAATGATTGTTTGTTCAACCTATAAAAGTCTAAAAAATCTGAATTTTGGGTATCATCTACATAACTCATTATTCTACAAATTTTCTTTTTGCTTCCAGTTGAAATTCATTTTTGTTTGGGCTGCACGTGCCAATAAGTGCAGGGCTGAATTTCTGGACAAAATCATGAAGTTGTTACCGAACTCCAATTGAAGTGCTAATCATTTAGGCACTGATTAAAAGGAGATAACCTGATCTAATCCAAGCTCTTCAGAGTTATTTTTGAGTAAAAAAAAAAAAAAAAAAT
This sequence comes from Gentiana macrophylla, assembly GCA_026214975.1. Taxonomy (NCBI): domain Eukaryota; kingdom Viridiplantae; phylum Streptophyta; class Magnoliopsida; order Gentianales; family Gentianaceae; genus Gentiana; species Gentiana macrophylla. The sequence continues at coordinate 77,777,886 of CM047808.1, forward strand.
ATTTAAAAAAAAAAAAAAAAAAAAAAGTCATATAAAGGGTCAGTCACTCAAAAGGTGCCCCAAGTCTGTTACATCTTTGGTCCCTTCCACATCTACTCCATTATTTTGTCTTTTCTTCTCACTTTTGAATCCATCCTAGCCTTCTCTTCTTGTGATTTGAGGACTAAGGATACAGTGATTCACAGAGCATTGCAAACATATTATCGTGCACTTTTTAATCGTTTAATACTCTAATTGAGAAAGAGCGGTAAAAGGCAATTGTGTGGTGAGTCTATAAGAGGGGAGAGAAAAGCCAGAGTGAATCATCAATCACCCAAATAAAGAGTGAAAGTGAGGATTTTTATTTTCTTTTTGTCTATATATATATATTTTTTCCTTTCTTTGTAAATAAAAAAATAATGTCACATTATCTTTCCTTTTCTTGGGAAATCTAATTACAATTCTATAAAATCTTTTGATATCGATAAAAGGAGATCTAAAACTCCTAATACTTATGATCAAGATTTTAAGACCAAAAAGGAACAACTTGTAAATATCATTCTTCTAGTTCCTTTAAAACTAGAGATTTATATTGTTTTATTTGTAATAATTATGGGCATTGCGATCATAAATGTCCTACTTTGTGGAAACAATATAGTGATCAAGTTACTGATCATAAGCACATAAGAAATGCCAAAAATACTTATTGTAATTCTCATGATTCTTTTGTTCTAGATCTACAAATTTTGCACAAAAAGATGTACAAAATCTTGATTTGGAAAAGGCATGGGTTGAATTGGAAGAGAACAAGAAAATTAAAAAAAGGGAAAAAGAAATTGAAAAGAATAATGAGGAGGGAGAAAATAAAGTTGAAAATCCTAGAGATTTTGGGAGAAAATTTAGTCGAAAAAGAAAAATCTTGTGAGGATGTGAGGATTTCTAATTTTAAAAATGCTTCCTCTTTGGTTTATTGTGAGCAGGTTGGTGAAAGTGAGCAACACTTGAACCATGAACAAGTGGTTGCGAGTAAGGTTAAAGAAGTGGAGTCTGCTGATTCTTTGCAAACTGAAGAGTTCTATACAAGATTCATGATGATGGACCGAATCTGTTTGGTAAGAATTGATAATACTTGTGAATCTAATGTGGTAAGCCAAGAAACTGTAGAAAAGCTTAATTTGAAAGTTTTTGATCATCCAAACCCATATAGTCTATAAGGGCTTAATGAGTTTGAAGAAATTAAGGTTTCAAAGCAAGTTGTGATTTCATATTCTCTTAGGACTTACCATGATCAGATCTTATTTGATGTCATCCCTATGCTTAATTGTCATATAATTTTGGGAAAACCTTGGTCAAAGGAAAAGCGAGCTAAGTATGATGGTAAACTTAACATGTTTCGATTTAAGCAAAATAATAAAACCATTATACTAACTTCCTTGAATAATCAACAAGTTCTTGAAACTCAATTAAAAATGGATAACTCAAGAAAAGAATCATCTTTGAAATGTTTAAGCCAAACAAATGAATTTGTTGAACCAATGGTGCATGATAATGATATGGGATGCAATGTGAATGAATCTAAATCTGATTTTGATGCCTTGAATGGAAATTGCGAGCATGATTTGGAAATGGATCCAACAAATTATATGGTTGAGAATGGATCTAATGTGTGTTCGGAATTAAATGTTGAAAATCTTGAAATCAAGTGGTATGACAATCCTTTGTTTGATGAGGAAGAATCGAGTGTAAATGATTCCATTGGCCAAAATAATTTTCATATTTATAATAATGAATTTTTTCAAATGGAACATGAAGCACTTAATTCTGATTTTCGAGAAAGGATTCAATTGGAAGATGTTGATGTGAGGGAAAGTCTTGATGTGATTGAAATGCAGCCTTTTGTTGGTAAATCATGTCCTATGCAGATTGAAGAATCTACATCTCTTGTTGGTGTTTGTGGAGATAAAGATGAGATTTTTATGAAAATAAAAGACTTAAGAATTTTTCATAATTATTTAGATCCGTTTCTAAGTGATAATGAAATTATCTTTAATTCTCATCATTTTGGTGATAGCAATTTGCATGTCTCTCAATTGTCCAATACATGTTCTTTTATTGAGAGAATGGAATGTGATGAAAATGAGGGTACATTTGGCAAAAATGATTTAATTGATTTTGTGAGAAAGAAAGTGCAAGCTGAAGCATATCATCTTTATTTTAGTCGTTTACTATATAAAAATGTTGTTCTTAGTCAACTTGAAATTTTGCAGAACTCTGATGCTTTATACTTTTGTCAAGATAACTTACATGATGTGTGAAGTTTTGATAAGAAAATCGAGTAAGTTTGCTTAAAAGGGAAAGGTTTTTGGAAGTTTGTCTAGATGAAATTTTTGCAAGGAATAAGATAGTAAATTTACTTGATTTCTTTGTGAATAATAAAGGAAATTATTTCAGTGGACTAAATTTATTGGAGAGGAATACTAAACACAAAGTTAGAAGGACTAATCTACTAATCTTTTGTTCTAGCATTGTTGTTTTTGTTAGTTGTGGATGGCAGGATCATGATGATGTAGTCAGATTATCGATGATGTTTTGGATTCGAGGACGAATCTTTTCAAAGGGGGAGGATATGATGGAGGACCATCAAGCCATCATCATTGTCTACACAGCTCTTATGGTCCACGATTTCACATTGATGATCATTAACCGTCTAAGACTTATATCAAGTGATTTGCATGAGATCTGCATTCCATTCAATGTGGAAAACTTATGGAACTTTAATTTATCATTTATTTTGATAATTTTAAGGTTACTCATAAGTAGAAAGGGTCGGTTCATTAGCGGATACAAGTTGTCCTTTATTTGGGACAAATTCGGAGGGTTTGCATATTCTAGCGGACTTGCACATTTTCATCGATCCACTTGTCATCCTGTTGACTATTATCATTTAAGAGAAGCCCAGTGTGATGAAGTACATGTCCAAATGAAGATAATGGTTTCTTACTTTGATCATTTTAACACATTTGGGCCAAAGAGCATGGATCAAGAATTCAAGAGAACCGAAGATGGACTTTTGGCTATTTTCTATTTATTTAGAGTCTTATTGTTAATATTGGTGTGCAATAAAGCCTACCAAGGCCATATAGCACGAAATTAGTAGTCTTATGATAATTGATTTCATCAATCTTCATCTAATTTTGGTAGATAATCAATCAATCTGATTGGGGGATTATTTACTAATGCTTGATTTGAAGATTTCTTTTATTTTAGGAATTATTTTTTTTTTTCCCCTAGACATAAAAGGTGACTAGGTTCATTTTTATTTTACATTTTCTTATTTTATTTTTATTTTCTAGGAAATAAAATGCCAACATCCTTAGCCTATAAAAGGAGGGGCACACCATATGTATTTGACACATTGAATTATAATCATATTGAGAGTTTTCTCTTAGAGTTTTTACAACTTTTGTTAAGTGCATTTTAAGTTTGTGAGCATAGCTTAAAGTGTTTCATTGTAGTCTTTGGTTTAAGGATCATTAGAAGGGTCTTTGCTTTTTCATAGCCATTGGTTCTTCTAGTCTCATCCTTGAGTTAAACTACTTTTGCTCAAGTCTTTTCCTTCATCTAATTCTATTTTTCTTTTTATTTCGGGATATTCATTGTATTACTTAGGGTTCTTAACAATTTCATTGTTAGGGGTCCAAGGTATACATCATATCTTCAATGCACTCCGAATTTGCTTCGATTTATCTTGTAATTTAATTTGTCCATTTGCAATTATCCTACAAAATTATCTCCATCTACAAAATAAACAATTATCCCGAAGTAAATCATATTTAAATCATAAAAATGGATAAATACCAAATTATATCTTCTAAATTATCCAATATCAAATAATCATTAGAAGCATGTAATTTAATATAAAATAAATATTATTTGGCTCAATTTAAGGACAATGTTTATGACTTTTACGAGTATAATTTGACCGTCATCAACTACCCCCCACTTAGACTTTGATCGTCCCGAACAAAGCATCAATAAGTCATTCACCAAGACAACATTTTCCATGGTCAAATCATAATTACACAAAAAACTCGAGTCAACTCATACCATTCATGCTCATAAGATATTCATTATTCACTACTCGCTTTGAATCGAAGTGATGTGTGCATGTGCATTCAGTTCTATATATTCGTGGCAAGATTAAAGTTTATGCTAACTTCGCAGTCTTAACCTACCAACATTAGCATTCCCACTTCTTAAGCCTCACCATGGTTAAAGACATGGTGCAATAAGCAAGAGCGTCATCCATAAGGTTTTTGGACTCGGAGACCGAGAAAATACTCAAAGCCACTTAAAATTTTGAATTTCTTCGCATTTTCATAATTTCAAGTATTAACACCTCTCAAGAAAGAAACTTGCTTTAAAAGTAAAGTATGCATTGCAAGAACCCCCCTCTCACGGATTAGTCAATAGCATTGAATATTACCACAAGCGCGGGGCTACTTTGGTAATGTTACTACAAGCCCAGTGTTTAACGCACTGTTAAAACACAGATAATTCTCAAGCTTATTACACCACTTTGATGGCTAGAAGATAGGAATACATCAGTAGATAAATATCGACACTAAGTTCACAAAACCAATCATCTACGCAATGTACACAATATTTCTTCAGTTATTATAATGCGTATGTATTATTAATCGATTCACACATTGAGTAATCGAATAATAAATAACTACTTTCAACGGTTGGCATGAATATCCTTAAATTTACATTCATATAAGTATAAAATGATCACGTAGTCATGCAACTTCGTTCCTTTCCTACTGATTCCAAGTATAAGAACTCACAATTCTAAGGGTACGAGCTATTTAATTTTGCATTTGTTCAATTTTTATCATTTTTAACCGATTTGTTTTTATCATTTTTCACAGTTTCATTCTATTTTTAATTATAACACATCATAGCTAAGTCTCCTACCCCCCCCACTTAAACTTGGCATTGTCCACAATGACAAAGAAAAAGGAGAATTTAAGAAAAAGACTTAGCTCTGGAAACGGCTCTCAAGCAGAAGCAAATTATCGGAGTTATGCAAGCACGTCGTGGAGAAGCAAACTAAAACCTGTTTAAGCAAACCAAACAGAAACTCCACGAAACCGTTAATAACATGTCAATGTAAGAAATAAAATAATATGGCAGTAATTAGATATAGAATATCCAAAAACAAATTAAACCACTTTATTTCATACAACCAATGACAAGAAAAACCAAAGAGTTAAAACTACAAAACTCACATTGCGGCTATCAAGGAAAAAACCTCGTTTACTCCGAACATAGAATCGGAACATGGCGAGATGAAAAAAAACCTTAACAGTCTCATGCTACTTTTTTCCAAGCAAAAACAAAAATAAATCTAAAATATAGTTTTAAGAAATAGTTCTATGGTTATAGTCGTTAGCTCGACTGTACTCACATGATGGTCTAGTTGGAACTAGGATTTCCTAGAGTAAGTACTTCTTCCTCTCTACCAAAATGATTCCCGAGGTAATGCTTTAATCGGTGACCATTGACCATAAGAGTTTTTCGATCATCTAGGTGACTTACCTCCGCAGCTCTGGAAGGAAATACTTTACTCACTTTATAAGGACCAAACCATCTTGACTTTAACTTGCCCGGGAAGAGTTTCAAGCGTGAATTGTAAACAAGAAGCATATCACCCACCTTAAAGGTGCGGTCAAGGATCTTTTTATCATGAAATCTCTTAGTGCGCTCTTTATAGATCCGAGCATTCTCGTAAGCTTCAATATGAAACACTTCTAGGCGAGTTAATTCCAACAATCTCTTTTCTCCGGCTAAACTTTCATCTAAATTCAACATACGAGTAGCCCATAAGGCACGGTGCTCATGTTCAACCGGTAGATGACACGCTTTCCCAAAAACAATCTGGTATGGGGACATACCTATGGAAGTCTTATACGCAGTCCGATAAGCCCATAAAGCATCATCTAACTTCAACGATCAATCTTTCCTTGATGGGTTCATAGTTTTTTCCAGGATGCGCTTAATCTCTCGGTTCGTGACCTCAACTTGACCACTTGTTTGAGGATGATAAGCGGTAGCTAACTTATGTCTCACCCCGTACTTGGCCATTAACTTCTCAAACGGCTTATTACAGAAATGGCTTCCATTATCACTAATTATGGCACGAGGGATTCCAAACCGGGTAAAGATATTTTTCTTTATGAACCGCAGTACAATCTTTGCATCATTAGTAGGTGAAGAAATTGCCTCAACCCATTTGGACACATAGTCGACTGCCACCAAAATATAGCGGTTTGAAACAGACGAAGTGAAAGGTCCCACAAAATCAATACCCCATACATCAAAGATTTCTGGTTCTAGGATACTCCTCAGTGGCATTTCATTTATCTTCGAGATATTACCCGTCATTTGGAATGAATGACAGGATCTAGCATATTCGTGTGCAGTTTTGTAAAGATTGGGCCAGTAAAAACCACATTGGAGAATTTTAGCAGCAGTCTTGTCCCCTCCATAGTGTCCTCCTGCTTCATAAGTAAGGCAATATTTAAGTATATCGGGGAATTCACTCTCAGGAACACATCTTCAAAAGATGTTTTCTGAGCATCGCTTAAAAAGATAGGGTTCATCAATAATAATAGTGTTTAAGGTCCGCAAAGAACTTCTTCTTTTGCTGCTGGTTCAAGTCTGGTGGCAAATATCTCCCGGATAAATAATTCACATAATCTTTAAACCATGGTTGTCGCTTCTCAGCCTTAACAACCTCACTCCGCGAAGATATTTCTGCGCAATAACTATTCCCTAAAATGGTAGAGATGAAGGATAATTGCTCGGTAGGGGGCTTTTCTAAGCATGGTGTGAATGCCTCCTCAGGCTCATTCTCATCATCCCTATCATCTTCTAAATTTTCTTTGTTCTTTTGGATTGGTGGGGTGAGCTCCTTTCCAATTCTAGTTATTATCGCATTCACATCCCTAGGGTTCCTATCAGTGTTGCTCGGAAATCCCCCAGGAGGTCTAGTTGTGATTGTTGAGCTAATTGTCCTATTTTATGGGAGAGATTGTGGACCAAGGTTTCTTGGTTGGTGACTTTGGCATCATTCTCTTGTGATGTATTGATGAAATTTTGTAGCCAAGTTAGTAATGGATTCTGCTAATTGATTCACAGTGTCAGACATTGTGTTACTCATCTTTTCAAGTGCAACTTCCCAACCGTATGTTTGGGCTTGCTGAGGTACGTAAGTGTTGTGTGGTTTTACCCCTTCATTCGGATCACTCCATTGGAATTCAGGTTGGTCATGATTTGGTTTGTAACCGTCATAGTGATTACCCTGTCTCCCAATGTAATTGGCTTCTTTAGTACCCGCATTCTCTAATGGCCTAGTCGTTTCCGTCCCTTTTCCAGTCTCTACTCGTTGAATCCTCTCATGCATACCATCCACCTTATAATTTATGATCAATAGAGTATGTGGGATCTTATGCGATACATCCTCCTCAAATAAATTATCGGCCATCTTCACAGTTTCTATTTGACCAGCTACCCATTGGCTATTCATTGCTATTTGCTCCATCTTTCCTTGTGCCTCCTCAGGAGATAAAAGAACAAACGCTCCATTGCTGGAGGCATCTACTCTTATCTTCTCCGTATCTCTCAATCCATGGTAAAAGGTTTGCATTAAAAGCCATAGAGGGATATCATGATGAGGGCACTTCCTCATGGACTCCTTAAAATGTTCCCAAGCTTGATCAAAACTCTCCCTAAGTTGCTGCTTGAACCCCAAGATATCTTGGCTTAACTTAAAGGCCTTTCCTATAGGGAAGTACTTATTCATGAACTTTTGTAGCAGTTCCTCCTAGGTCATGATTCATCTAGCCTCTAAAGAGAAAAGCCATTGCTTAGCTTTATCTTTCAAAGTGAAAGGGAAAAGTCTCAGCTTAATGTTATCCTCAGGAACTAGTTCTGGCTTCACGGTACTAACGATCTCTAAGAAATTCATCACGTGACTGCCAGGATCTTCATTCAGGATACCATGAAAAGTGGAATAGTTTGCCATCATTTGAATGACATTAGGTTTCGGGTGATAAACTTCAGCAGCATTTTCAGGCACTACGATAGTAGGAATGAATTGTTCAATGGTAGGCGTTGCATAGCTTTGCAAAGTACGCCTTTCCCATGCAGCCACAACTTGGTTAACAAAATTTGCATTATTAAAATTATTTCCATTTACCTGGTTGGCTTCATTCAGTAATCCTTCCATGTCTGAGTCAGATTGATGTGATCCTTCAGATTTTTCCTTGCCTAGCTCTTTGTTTGGATCCTTAGAGATCCGGGTAGCTTGTTTGTTTGTTTTTTTTTTTTATAATTTGCAAGACAAAAACAATAAACAATTAAAATACGCCAAGGCTACTGCCTTTGGCGAGACTCTAAAAAAAGAATAAAACTGACTCTATATGAAACAGAATAATTAAACAATTAAAAACCTTAAACGCTAGGCCTTTAACTAGACTCACTAATTAACAAAATGAAAACAAACTCTAAAAATATAAAAATTACATAAACACGAAGCAAACACTATATAGAACAGAACGGAGCGTAAAGCGCCGAGAAAAACTATCTCAAGACCCAAAGAACGGGCAACTTCTTTGTCGCCAATGAATTGATGGGGTTACGAGAAGCCGCCTGACTTTGTTCTACGACTCTTACATGTTATTTATATGTTCTAAAAACTAATTAAACATAATTTATTCACAATATTTACGAATCTACTTTTAATAAAATAAGCTATACTCAATTTAATGACACGAGTCCCCGGCAACGGCGCCAAAAACTTGATAACGGTCAAGTTATAAAAATAACTCGATACCTAAATAACCAACTAGCAAGAGAACTAGGTTCAATCGTAGTATAGCTAGATAGAGTCGAGGTCGATCCCACAGAGACTCGGCTTAAACAAGTACAACGTTATTAAACTAAAAATAGATTGAAGGCGGTCTCCGACCAACAATAACGTAAAAATAAAGGTTGACACAATAGAAAACACAAAGACTAACAATACGACAGTAGACACTAAAACACTTATTTTTAAGGTTTTATAAGACTCTAACAAACGGTATTACGCTAGTAATAATTACTCCCCCATATATGTATATCTGAGCCGAGACAGAAAAGACATTAAGATTGATTATATTCTGGCTACGGGAGCCATCCCCTAAACTGGATCTAATTCGTGAACGGATTGAAGATCCTTATGCTTAATTATGAATCCTTCCTTGGACAGGATAGAACATCATATAAAAAGCATGCTATACCAAACTAGGGATGCCAATCTAAAATCGTCACCTCGTCTAAGCAACCACCGTGGACGGGTTGGCACACTTCCTAAACGATCGGCTAACTAATGTCCTATTTGACATGGCAATTTTCACAATATATCATATTAATTTATGATAATGATGTAACAAATTGGCCAGATCTATTACATGTGTATATGAAAAATAGAAAGCACGACGTAGCCGAAGTCGTTCACAGAAAATTACTAGAATCTTGATGGCTAGATCTAACCATATAGACCGTGGTAGATCTAGACCGGTGACTCTAGAATTTGCTCGTAAAATGCCTTCGTACGGCTTAGATCTACATGAATATGGGTTTGTCAATGAACTATATCATGAAATCAATACACAAACGACTACTCCATAACGAAATAAAATTGATCTACGAATAAAAATGACATATTTGGATAGACATTACCCTCGTAGACGGAGGGTCCTCCGATCCTACAATGCAATCTCTAATCGATGAATCCATCGCCTCCGTGATGAATAAACATAATATAAAATAAGAAGAACTATATTGATAAACTAAAAGTATTGTAATATTATGTTTCTAGAGCGTCTTTTAAATGAAATTCATGCAGCTCTATTTATAGGGACTTAAGCTGATATAAAGATATATTTCAAAATATCAAAACATATAGAGATAACTCCCGGCCGATCTTCGGATAAAGTTGAACTCGCCCCCAGCGAGTCCCAGATCTTCGGATTGCCTCGCTGGCTCTTGTCATGCCTTACTCCTCTTTTCGCGCTGATCCGATTTTTATCTTCAATGCACTCCGAATTTGCTTCGATTTATCTTGTAATTTAATTTGTCCATTTGCAATTATCCTCCAAAATTATCTCCATCAACAAAATAAACAATTATCCCAAAGTAAATCATATTTAAATAATAAAAATGGATAAATACCAAATTCTATCTTTTAAATTATCCAATATCAAATAATCATTATAAGCAGGTAATTTAATATAAAATAAATATTATTAGACTCGATTTAAGGACAACGTTGATTACTTTTACGAGTATAATTTGACCGTCATCAAAGACGAATAAACCAAACCACTAAAGTTGAATTAATACAAAAAGGTGTTATTTAACCAACATAACAACGTTAAAGGAAAATAACTCAAACCATAAACAAATAAAAGGTTCAAGAGTTTATAACATATTAAATCGAGGTATCATACACATGATCTGGTTAATTCTACTCAATCTACCACTTCATTAGGTTCAAAGATTCATGTATAACATCTTAATTCCAATCTATTAATGGTTATGAACCCCAAAAGTCGGTCTAATATGTGAACGGGCAGAAGAATGTGTATGTTGCCTTAATGGCCTACAGTGAAAAAGCTAGGTCTAATTAATCAACATGCATTAAGCTACTCTATGGACTGCCTACATGAAGAAGGATATTTTCTTACTCCATCAGAATAATAGGAGATGGAGGAAGAAGAAGAGACATCTGAGGATGAAGAAGCTGGAAAAGAGAAAGGACAATCAGATGATGATGATCAAGAAAATATGGACATTTTTTATGATGATCTGACAATACAAGAGGTACTTCTCAAGAGCCTCAGCAAATTTGACAAACAGCCGAGTGAGCCAGCTGATAAAACTCACTCTGCTGAACTTTTCAACACCCCCAGCATTAATCAAGGGGGAACAACAGCAGAGAAAGTTCTATCTCTGGCAGATGGAGAGGAAAATCAGCTCTCCTAGGGTTAGGGAATAGAAAGCACCTTTCAGTAACCTCCCTCAAAACCTGAAATTGTTGAAGCAGAGAAAGAGGAAGAGAAAGAAGAAGAGGAAGAAGAAAAAGAAGAGCAAGAGGACGAGGAAGAGAACGAAGAAAATGATGGCAATGAGGCTGATGCAACAGCACCAGCAGAAGTTGATCCAGAAAGGATTTTCAATCCGGACATTCAACCCTTAATTGTGGACAAGGAGAGGCAATATCACAGCAGGCAAAGTCTGAAACTTGCCTTAAGGAGTGATGCAACCTCCTTAAATGACAAAATTGAGGCCCTCATTAGTCACATTAAGGTTCAAGATGTGGTGATGGAGAGACAGAACAACTTACATTGCAATCTACAACATCTAATCCCATATCATGTCCAGACCAATCTTGAGTTTCTTGCTGACAAATTTGATGACAATCTCAAACCATTGGTGGACACCTTGAATGCTCACACACAACAAATCCACCATCTGGATGAGGTTATGGATTACTCTGGCCAGAGACTTAACACCCTCATCAATGTCAGTGAGGCAACCAACAAAATTCTGGATAAAAAGTATGGTCCTCTCCCTGAATCTGAAGAACCAAACAAAATTCATAAAGCACGGTTTGGTGCTGCCAATTAGGGGGAAGGAAGATCAAAGACTGAAAGTTCCGGTGGAAAGAAGGAAAGCCCAATAGACAAGGGCAAGGGCGTCAAAGGCAAGGGCATCAGGTTTGAAGAAAAGAAGAATTAGCCCTTTGTGTTGAATATGTTGAATCTCATGTGATTAAATTTATGCCTTTGATTTTAATAAAAATAAGCAATATCTTATTGCCCTTGAATGGATGAATAAATTTTTTGAGTTTTGTTACATTAACGGTTGTTTTGTTAATAGTTATTTTGAAAATTTTGTTTAGTTATGTTCGAGGCTTATGAGGGTTTTGGCATCGAAAAAAGTGGGAAATTGTTAGGAACATTTTATTATGTTTTGATGATAGTCATACTATTTATTATAGCAAGCCTGAAATAAGTTAGAATTCTCTATATAAGTCTTTACTTAGAGTCTTACATCTTTGTATAAGTTAAGTCATACATGTATTGTACTAGTTGGTAGGATGGCAAAGTAAAACAGATATTCGGTAGAGTGAAACCAGCCAAGTACCAGCAGAGAAGCAGTGAAGATATAATGGTCTGACTTATAACTAAGAAAGTCTATGATGACCTTGGATAAGTCTAAGTTATAATTCAAATGATGAAATTCATTGTTAAATATGGTGTACACAGATCTCACCAAAATCAAGGATCGATGTGAAGAACAAAAAGTAGTTGAAAGAATCAAAGAAAATGACAAGGCAATGAACCGGCAGAGTAAAGCGCCTATCGGGTGAGTAATGAATGAGCGGTGAAGAGAGAACCAAACAGCCAAGTCAAAAGACTCTCTTAACCATTCAAGGAGCGGCCAAGTAAACATTCTTGGTTTGATTTCAAGTGATTAAGATCAATTATTAAATGCACAATCAATTGAGGATCAATCAAGGACGGATTTTACGATAAAAGCGTTTTGAAGAAAAATCCAATCATTGAAATCAAAGAGAATACAATTAAGGGGAATCAAGAATTAAATCAATGATTATTCCCCACATTAAATAGCCAACGGACGAAATGGCTATAAATAGAAGGCATTGACAGAAAAGAAGAATAACGATTGAATCTGATAAGAAACAAGAAAAAACTCTGTTAAAGTGAAAAACCTTCTATCTGTATTTAAAAGAAACATCTAATATTCAACTCAACAATCAGAACCTCAATTAGAAATCAATCTCTGAGATTGATCAACAAATCTGTGAATTCAATTCACATCAACTGAGGCAATTGAATCAGAGGAATCTAAGAAGGAGTTTCAACCTTTGTGATAGATGCTGAAAGATTTGTTCTCAATGAGCAGTGATAGAGATAGAGTCATTGAATCTTTTGAAGCAAGGGAGTTATAGTCTTGTAGATTGTTAAGCTTGTGTAGCCAAGGACAATCGTGCTATTGTATCTGTGAAAACAATAGTGAATTCCTCCAATCATCACAGGAGAAGAGTGGATTAAGGGATTACACCACCCTGAACCACTATAAACCTTCATGTCTATTTACTTTCAACAATTTACTTTACAACACTGTTATTTCATTGCACATTCTAGATCAGTGATTGCATAATCTAGTTTGAACAACATTTTAAGAAGGGACTTATCCGCTGCCCAAAAGTTTTTCAATATAAGAAAAGTTTTTGAAACTCCACTATAGTAATTCACACCCCTATGATTATAGTTTTACCCTTCTCTGGGACCAACAGAGGTGATAAAGAAGTTACATCCTCCAATGAACTTAAAGATGTTGTGAGCCTTTCTTGGCCACGTCAGATTTTATAGGATGTTTATTAAGGATTTCTTAAAAGTTTCTAGGCCTTTGACGGAATTAATTGCAAAGGATGTACCTTTCGTGTTTGGAGAGGAGTGCAAGCAAGCATTCAACGCACTGAAGCAACGCTTATAACCGCCACAATTCTGGTAGCACCATATTGGAACAAACCTTTTGAACTTATGTGTGATGTAAGCGACACGGCAGTTGGAGCAGCCCTGGGACAAAGGGAGGATAAAATATTTAAGCCTATCTATCATGCCAGTCATACCCTTAATAGTGCCTAGAGGAATTATGTGACTACAGAGAAGGAACTCTTAGCTGTCATCTTTGCATTTGACAAGTTTCAACCATATCTGATTGGATCAAAAGTCACTGTAATCACTAACCATGCAGCTTTGAAATACCTTCTAACCAAGAAAGACTCCAAGCCGAGATTTATAAGATGGATTCTACTCTTACAAGAGTTTCATGTTGAGATCAAAGATAAAAAGGGAACTGAGAACCCGGTGGCTGATCACCTGTCAAGACTAACTTTGCTGGAAGAAGAGCAACCGACTGAGATCAGGGAGAGCTTTCCTGATGAAATACTTTTTTCCATCTTAGTGGTAGCTCAGCTCGAGTTGAATCTCAGACCCAACAAAGTACATCAAGAGTGGGCAAGGTATACCCTTGGTTTGCTAACATTGTCAATTTTGTAGTAGGAAAGTACCTACCACCGGAATTCGTGAATGCGGATAAGAAGAAGTTTTTCACATATCTGAAGCATTATAATTGGGATACCTATACAAATTGTGCCCTGATGCCATTCTCAGAAGATGCGTCCATGATGATGAAATTCCAAGTATTTTGCGCCTATGTCATTCTAGATAAGGTGAAGGTCATTATGGGTCAGACAAGACAGCAGCAAAGATACTGCATTGTGGATTCTATTGGCCTACAATTCATTAATCTTCATACGAGTTCACACAATCCGTCATTCTGTCAAATGGTGGTAATATTTCTAAGAGGAATGAGATGCCAATGCGAGTATCTTAGAAGTGGAGTTATTCGATGTTTGGGAATTCATTTTGTTGGGTCTTTCACATCTTCAGAATCAAATCGTTACATCCTAGAAGTAGTTGAGTATGTTTTCAAATGGGCGGAGGCAATGGCCTCACCTAATAATGATGCCAGGGTTGTCACGAGGATTCTTAAGAATAACATTT